>SJYT01050673.1:1126258-1289107 GCA_006410635.1 Cephalophus harveyi | reverse complement strand
AGCATCAATTCTTCGGCGCTCAGCCTTCTTCACAGTCCAACTCTCACATCCATACATGACCACAGGAAAAACCATAGCCTTGACTAGACGGACCTTAGTCGGCAAAGTAATGTCTCTGCTTTTGAAAATGCTATCTAGGTTGGACATAACTTTTCTTCCAAGGAGCAAGTGTCTTCTAATTTCATGGCTGCAGTCACCATCAGCAGTGATTTTGGAGCCCTCCAAAAAAGATCGTTATAATTAATGATCTTTTATATATTGCTTATTAAGGAGTCCACTCAATAAAGAACACATTGCCTCTTCTATGTCAGTGACAGATACTCTTATCAAAAATGAGGCTCTTATTGTGTGGTTTCCCTATGATGGGAGGGCAAAGGAATTGCTGTGCCTGGCACTGATGGGCAGGGAAGTGGGGCTGGAGAGGGTTTTGCCTTAAACACCATTTAGAAACTAGCATATTTATTGGAATAATTATTGAGAAACAATTTCACTTAATACTTTAATTTACTGTCCAGTGTAAGCATGGCTACCTCTCTGAGGTCTGGAGTTTTTAAAGGGTGAGCTTGCCAACCCTTTAGAAGTGACCAAGCACCCTTCATTTGCTTTATAGATGAAAGAGAAGAAGGAGGGACTTTTCAGAAACAGCAGGAGGGACTTCGCTGGGAGTCCAGTGGTTAAGATTCTGCACTTCCACTGCAGAGGGCACGAGTTCAATGGGTTGGGGAACTAGGGGAGCAAAGACTAAGATCCTGGATGGCGTGGCCAAAAAAAGGAAAAGAAAGGAAAGAAATAGCAGGAGGAACACAACATTTCTTTCCATGGCTTTCTGGACTTATCCTCTTTTATCTTAATTTTAGTATCCTCCATCAATATTCAAGAAACAATTGAGAAAACACTAAAGTGGAATTCCTGGGTTCAAAAAGAGACCTTGTCTCTTGTAAAATAGTGGCTAAAGAGCAAGGTTTGTTCCTGTTGCCGGGGAGGTGGGGCGGGGGTGGGGGGTGTCACATTTTGCAAGTGCCTTATAAGCAGCTGCAACTGGGCTAAGTTTTAGGGGAGGTTGCAAAACTGATATGAATGTCTTACTCTTCCAGGTTTTCTAGAAAGTATAGAAGGTACAGAAACATTGAGGCTCTCTGAAATGGGCTTAAATCAGTAATTATAAAGGCTCTTTGATGAGCTGAGTCGTCCACCAAGTTTTCACTTGTAATCAAACCTACATAGCTGGATGATATGGCCTAGTTACTTTTATTTCCCTGGGCTTCATTGTGCTGACTTGGACATACTCATAGCCCATGAACTCGTAGGGCTTCGTGGAGTTGTCAGGATTAAATGAGTTAATGGCTACAAAGTGTGTAGCACCTGGAAAGGTGGACACTGTGTGTTAGGCTTCCTCTTCATTTATTGTCCCATTTCTGACTTTCCTGGTAGCTCAGATGATAAAGAATCTGCCTACAATGCCCGAGATCTGGGTTTGATCCCTGGGTTGAGAAGATCCTCTGGAGAAGAAAATGACAACTCACTCCAGCATTCTTGCCTGGAAAATCCCATGGACAAAGGAGCCTGGCAGACTGCAGTCCATGGGGTCGCAGAGTCAGACACGACTGAACTACTAAGCACCTTTCCCATTTCTAGGCAGTGATTGTCACCAGACCATCAGGAACACATCTGCCAGCCGCATATATTCTCATAATTTTCCAAAGGGGGTAAAAAATCCCATGAAAACAGATAACCAAAAGAAGACTGAGAGAAGGATCTTAACATGGAATCTTCCTCTTTGGGTTCTCTGCTTGCTTTTCTTCAGGCCCTCTGCACAATCTCATGAACCTAGCTCTGTCTTTTCCTGCTTCTGCTGATGAGCTTAGTCTGGTCCAGGGAGGCAACGAATGGAGGGGGAGCATGGGCGGGGCCCTGGATCTTACTCTGTCTGAGCTCTGCAGAGCTGGGCAGGTCAGTCCACCTCCTGGAACTCTGTGCTCTTTACTGCCAGGGAGAGATTTGCATTAATTGATCCTTAGGCCTCCTTGCAGGCTGCAAAGCCTAGGAGTTCAAACCCCACTGAAGAACCCGGAACTGCTTGTGTAATTGAATAACTCCTTCCAGGAAAATTCCTCTGGGCTCAGAGCAGGCAGCGCCTGCCCAGTGTCAAGATCCTGGCCATTGGTGTATTTCAGCAGCATCAATGCCTGTGTTGCAGATGAGAGCTTTGTCTGCCCCAGGGCTGTGTCGTCATCACCACCAGGGACCCAGAGACTGTGGGCTACCTCTTGCCCCCTTCCCCACCCCTACTCTTTGGGTACCTGATACTGTCCTACAGAGGGCAAGGCTGCAAAGCCCTGAGGGATTGAGAGGGTCCCCTCTGCTTTGGGAGCAGGGGTGGTTGTGGAGGGCCTTGCTAAAGGAGAAGATTCAGTAGCTCCCCTTTTACCATGTGAATGATTTTATTGTGATGGGGGCGGGGTGATGGCAGGGAGGCCCCCTGGAGTTGGCTCTCATCAACCCTTCTATTGGGCTTCAGACGCTGCAGACAGGAAGAGAGCTCACGATATATCCCTGTGGTTCTGGGGCAGCTCCCGAGAGAGTGGGTCACTGGGGTGTTATCAGTTATTCCCATCCTGGAGTGAAGTGGTTCACTGGACTCAGTTCCTTAAGCAGTAGCTGGGGCTTGGGCACAGGAGAGGAGAAAGGGATATTTTTGGAGCTTGAAGACCATGCGGGCAGTTGTTCCTGGGGAGGAGAGGGTAGAAGATTAGCAAGGAGTTGATTCAGAGGCAAGGGAAGTAGACATTCCATGAAGGCATCTGTTTTCACACGGGAGTAATAAATGCCCATGTTGTTGTTGTTGTTGTTTAGTCACTAAGTTGTGTCTGACTCTTTCGCGATCGCATAGACTGTAGTCTGCCAGGCTCCTCCATCCATGGGATTTTCCAGGCAAGAATACTGAGGTGGGTTGCTATTTCCTTCCCCAGGGGATCTTGCCAACTCAGGAATTGCATTTCCTGCTTGGCAGGCAGTTCTTTACCACTGAGCCACTTGGGCTTCCCTAATAAATGCTCATGACCAGGTCAGTTTTCAGGAAGTACGGGAGCCAGTCTTGTCCTTGGAGATCAGGCGGCCTGAAGTGGATTTCCTCATGGCCTTCCTTGCCCTTTCATATTTCTGCTTTCCTCCCCTTGCTCAAGGTTCTCTCCACCTGCCCACCCTGTGATGTTCAAATTATAGTGTTGGGTTGTAAGTTTCCTGAGAGGCAGTTTGATTTCTTTTCTTCCTACAGGCAAGGAACCCTGAGGTCCAGAGACATGAAGAGAGATGTCCAAGACGCACAACAAGGCAAGGACTAAAACCCACATCTTGGACCCTAGTTCAGTGCCAAAGGGAGAGAAGGAGGGAGGGATTCAAATTCATTCAGATCTTCTTTGTGCTCAGCATGGTGCTCTAGTCACTAAGACACTGGCTATTTCATTAGATTTTATTCTGCAGGGTAGATATCACCACCTCACTTCACAGATGAGGGAGTTAAAACTTTGGGGAGGTAAATTAATTTGTGCTGACAAATTGTGAACTTTATCAGCCAATTTCTAAACCAAGTCTTTTGGACCTTCACATTCATGTCCTTTATATCTAACAATACACATGTCAAGTATCACCATTGTTCATGAATCAAATCAATATTAGGCCTTTCTCTGAATCCTCTCTTGTCAAAATATAGCTGATCTACACCCCATTCTTTTGCCATTCTCAGAATGGGAGGGGGTGTCATGATTTTTAACCAAACTATGTGGTTTACGTCCTGAATGCGAAGTCAAGTGGGCCTTAGGAAGCATCACTATGAACAAAGCTAGTGGAGGTGATGGAATTCCAGTTGAGCTGTTTCAAATCCTAAACGATGATGCTGTGAAAGTGCTATACTCAATATGCCAGCAAATTTGGAAAACTCAGCAGTGGCCACAGGACTGGAAAAGGTCAGTTTTCATTTCAATCCCAAAGAAAGGCAATGCCAAAGAATGTTCAACTACTGCACAGTTGCACTCATCTTACACGCTAGCAAAGAGATGCTCAAAATTCTCCAAGCCAGGCTTCAATAGTATGTGAACCATGAACTTCCAGATATTCAAGGTGGATTCAGAAAAGGCAGAGGAACCAGAGATCAAACTGTCAACATCCATTGGATCATCGAAAAAGCAAGAGAGTTCCAGAAAAACATCTATTTCTGCTTTACTGACTATGCCAAAGCCTTTGACTGTGTGGATCACAACAAACTGTGGAAAATTATGAAAGAGATGGGAATATCAGGCTACCTTACCTGCCTCCTGAGAAATCTGTATGAAGGTCAAGAACCAACACTTAAAACTGGACATGGAACAACAGACTGGTTCCAAATCGAGAAATGAATATGTTAGGGCTATATATTGTCACCTGCTTATTTAACTTATATGCAGAGTACATCATGAAAAATGCTGGGCTGGATGAATCACAAGCTGGAATCAAGATTGCTGGGGAAATATCAATAACCTCAGATATGCAGATGACACCACCCTTATGGCAGAAAGCGAAGGAAAACAAAAGAGACTCCTGATGAAAGTGAAAGAGGAGAGTGAAAAAGTTGGCTTAAAACTCAACATTCAGTTTGTACTCTCCCTGGCTGTAGAAAGGTGCAGAGAGGAGAAGGTTGGTCACCATTACCTAAATGCAGCCCAAGCACAGATGTCAGGTTCATTCACATCACCAACACTGAATGAGAATCTCGCTAAGGCAGTACCATGAAAGTTTTGCTCAACTACTAGAAGGAATGCACAGCAAACACCTTTGGTGTTGTCTTGCCTGATTTGAGACTGAATAGTAAATGGCATGGGAGATAATGTGGCAGTGTGGGGAGCCCTAAGAATCACTAGTCCGGAAAGTTTCCCTTTTTATCATGAGCCTGTGGTTGCCCTTTGCCAAACTGGGGAGGAAGGAGTAAGCCATGGTAGAAGGAACTTCTCTCTTGATATTTAAAGACATGAGGGTTGGGCATGCTCATTCTTAGAAATGCCAGTTTTCTTTGGAACCATAATAAAAATCTCCAAAATAGTTGAGAGAGAGAGAAGGATTTGATTTCATTGGTTCTAGATCTGGTTGACAAACATTTGTACTTATGACCCTGTCCTTTTAATCTTTGGACAGAACAAAATATAGAATTTTTTCTTTAATAGAAGACATCCTTTTGCTATCTTCCAGGAGGTTGGTCGGGTCGGCTACAGCCCCGGGTTGTGGTTGAAATGAATTACTGCCTAGCTGAGCCAAAACCTTTGCTTGTACCTGTTGGACCACTACAACAAATCGCTGCTTATGATGCATTGCGTATTTCCATAGTACTGTTTTGCATTTTCCATACAGACACCAAACTTTGCAAGTCAATCACTGTTGTTCTCATGGTACTGTTTAAAAAAAAAAAAGGATAAAGAAAAAAAATGGAGAAAACCAGCCAATTATCTTGTGTACAGAGTTAAAAATTGTAATTAATAGAGCCTGTTTTAAAAACAAACAACTGTTGCCTTTTTTTCTTGTATAAAAGAGAACTTATGACAAAAAAATTAGCTGTGAGGAATGTGACATGTGTTTATATTTCTGAATATGGAACAAATTGATTCATTGGGGTATATTTTACTGTAAACTAAATCAGGTATGTAAAGCTATTTTAAAAAATGGGAGACTATATAAGTAACTCTCTAAAGCTTTAGTTGGTTTGAATAGCATCACTTTCTCCATGGTGAGCCTGCTTGTGAATTATTAAGCACTTGTTTGCATTTCTGTTCTTCATTCATTTCTTGCGGTGTGCTGTGGACTTAATGCTCTTTCTGTATTGATGAAAAGCAGTATGTGGGCCAATCTTTTTATAAAACACTATGCATATATAAAAACAAAACCAAAACTCAACATTCAGAAAACTAAGATCATGCCATCCAGTCCCATCACTTCATGACAAATACATGGGGAGACAATGGAAACAGTGAGAGACTTTATGTTCTTGGGATCCAAAATCTCTGCAGATGGTGACTGCAACCATGAAATCAAAAGACACTTGCTCCTTGGAAGAAAAGCTATGACCAACCTAGACAGCGTATTAAAAAGCAGAGACATTACTTTGCCAATAAAGGTCCATCTAGTCAAAGCTATGGTTTTTCCAGTAGTCATGTATGGATGTGAGAGTTGGACTATAAACAAAGCTGAGTACTGAAGAACTGATGCTTTTAAACTGTGGTGCTGGAGAAGACTCTTGAGAGTCTCTTGGACTGCAAGGAGATCCAACCAGTCCATCCTAAAGGAAAGCAATCCTGAGTATTCATTGGACGGGTGGATTCTGAAGCTGAAACTCCAATACTTTGCCCTACTGATGCGAAGAACTGACTCATTGCAAAAGACCCCAATCCTGGGAAAGATTGAAGGTGGGAGGAGAAGGGGACGAAAGAGGATGAGATGGTTGGATGGCATCACTGACTCAAAGGACGTGAGTTTGAGTAAGCTCCGGGAGTTGGTGATGGACAGGGAGGTCTGGTGTGCTGCAGTCCATGGGGTCACAAAAAGTCGGACATGACTGAGCAACTGATCTGAACTGAGGAGATGACTGCGCAGTCCATATAGAAGTCTGGCTCTAAATAAATAAATCCTTTTATTACTTTCTTAAAGCTTCATTCTCCTTGTTTATAAAATGGGCATAATTATAGCATCTACCTTATAGGGATATTGTTTTAATAAGTCATAATATATGTAGCATGCTTATAACATTGTCTGGCACAATTAATTCAATGGGTGTCAACTTCAATCCTGAATACAGTGTAATTCATTACACAGAAGCATTGGGACCCATTTGTGAAATGTTCAGCTATATACTGAAACTTCGAAACTCCCCAGGGTCTAATTGTTTACCTAAATTTAAAGTAGAAACAAAGAAAAATGTTTTGATACCCTTAAAATATCCATCTGGTACTGGAGAATAAGAATTCTAGTAGAAGTGAAGAATTAAAACCAATCAGATCTCAAACAGAGACAGCTGTTAACATTTCTCCAGGCGTCAGTGATGTTTCTGGGGCTAGGTTGTCTGCTCACCCTTATCATCTGGAATTGGGGATGGACAGTGAGGTTCCTGGGGTAACCCACAGGCACTCACCCCGCATTCTATGGCCAGAAGTAGCCAGGAAACCCTGGAGTGGATATTCACAAGAGCTTTTTCACTCTTGTAGGGCCTTGGGTGGTGTTTATGAATTCCTCAGCTGGGTAACTGGGTTTAGGGCTGTGTGGTTGTGCTTTTAGGAGCCAGGTCATTCTAAAGGAATGTGAGAAGTGCATCTTTGGGGACAGAGATTAAAGAGTGGGAAAGTAGATAAGTGATCTGCTCTCTCTCAACTAATGGCTAAAAGTTAACATTTCACTAACTCCAGCAGAGAGGCTGATGACCAGGCTATACACACAGTTTTACTTAGGAGAAAAGACAGTGGCAACTGGGGAAGAGAATTCATCATCACTGCACTAGAAGTCCATCTGTTCACCCTGATTATTTTTATAAACAGTTCCTTGCCTGTCATTCTTAAAACAGCAGTGTGATATTAGAGTATCAGTGCAACATCTTCTTTGTGAGAATAAGCACTAAAAGTCATTCAGCCTGTTGTATGACAGAACTGTATAATCCTACAGGTGATGGAAAAGAGAACCAGGAGTGACATCCCGGCCTTAAGGCATTTACCATATAATAAAGCACCTAACAGCCTTCCCAGGTGGTGCAGAGGTAAAGAACCCACCTGTCAGTGCAGGTGACTCAGGTTCAATTGCTGGGTTGGGAAGACCCCTTGAAGAAGGAAATGGCAACACACTCCAGTATGCTTGCCTGGGAAATCCCATGGACAGAGGAACCGGACTGGCTTCAGATGATGGGGTGGCAAGTAGTTGGATGTGACTTAGGGACTAAACAACAACAGCAAAACACCTAATAAGAACCAGGAGTGGCTTGCTTCAGCAGCACATAGTCTAAAAGAACCAGGAGTGTTTCTAAAAGAGCCATCTTCAGAATCACAGACCTGTTACCAAGAAGGTCTCCGGATCCAAAGCAGATGGACCCACCCAGGAATCTGTATTTAAAACAATGCATCCCTAGATAACTCTGATAGGCACTTCAAGTAGCGTCAGTCTGGAGTAAAAGTTGGCTCTAAACTGATGCATAAAGCCTTCCTTTCTGTGTGTGTACAGTCACTTGGAGGGAAGTGTCAAGAGATGCTGAAAGAAGCATGCAGTCTGGAGGCCTCAAGATGAGAAATGTGTGGCAGGTGTGTTTAAAAAGTGGAGGAATCAGCACTGAGAGGTAAGGGGGAGCATGACGTTTGTGGCAATAAGAGGAATCAATGAATGTAATCCTAATGTTTATGGAATGCCTGGTTGAGTTACTGATATATCCATCATAGGGCTTAGTCCTTATGCTTTTTAGCACTCTGGCAGGTCAGGAGGGAAATCCACAGCTTTGCTTCTCCATAAATTTTATCAATGGATGTTTTGGAAATTAACACGTACCAGGAAGTAGGTTTCATTTACATAGACTTAATCTACACATGTCTGTCTGTGTGGAGGGGTTGGGTAGATTGATATCTATTGGATAGAATAGGCAGTGACTCCTGGTTGGTTTGGGGGTGTTCTTGGTTGCAATGTTGAAGGCTTAGCCCTGGAGGAAGAAGCTGAAAAGATCTGAAATTTGGAAGGAGAATTTATAGAAGAAGAACCAATGGGAAGAAAGAGGGCCCAGTGTGTTAGGAGGAGGAGGCTGCTCAGGGAAGCCCAGCAGTTGTTCTAGTCACCTGCAGGGCTCCTGGGGGAGTTTCTGGGATGGAGCCCAAGGTGTGTTGTTCAACCTGGGCTCCAGAGCCTGAGCAGGAGCTGTAAGAAGGTGGAACCTAGAAGAAAGGGCCTTGCTTTCTGTGAGCAGGAAGCACAGAGAACGCTCAGCTTAGACCTAAGTAAAAGTAGGAAAGGAGCGTGGTCCTCTGGGTGCGGGTGACAGAGAGAAGACATGGAGGGAAGCTGGCTGATGCTGGAAACCTGAGTGCAGTTAACTGAATTGTGGAGGACCGTGTCCTTTAGCTCAGCTAGTGACCTTGACCCTAAGGCATTTTTTCACTGCACTAAAAAAGTCATAGTTATCTTATGTGACAAGTGATGGGATGAAGGAGAAATAAAATCCCAGAACGGGGGAAGAGTACATTGCAGTGGAAACCTCTGGACAAACTTTTCCTGGATTCTCTAGGTCATAATGCATTAGGTGAGGTGAGGTGAAGTCGCTCAGTCGTGTCCAACTCTTTGCGACCCTGTGGACTGTAACCTATTAGTTACATGGGATTCTCCAGGCAAGAATACTGGAGTGGATTGCCATTTCCTTCTCCAGGGGGTCTTCCCGACCCAGGGATCGAACCCGGGTCTCCCGCATTGGAGGCAGACGCTTTAACCTCTGAGCCACCAGGGAAGCCCCTCATAATGAGTTAGGGATTGAGGAATTAACACAAGCTCCTGGTAGGGGGCACTTTGGTTCAGGGCCTGCCTTTGGGGTTCCTTTATTCTGAGATGAAGCAGAGTCTCCTAGAGGCGTGGTTTATCCCTTGAGCTGACCCTGCTTACCCAGTCCAGGAACAGTGGTAAATTAAGTGCCACCATGGCCAGAAAACAAAAGAAACCACTTTTGCCACTTTGCTGACTGGACACTTTGGCTCAAGCTGGAACAAGGTGATCTTTTTTGGCACGGGCTTTCCTTTTTTGTTGCCGTGATGACTAACTGAAGATTGAGAAGCATGGCCCTGACTCACATGGTAACTCTTCATCCACCTGCCACTGGGCACTGGGTCACCTCATGGCCTCGCTGGCTCTGGGCTTCTTCTTGGCGCCTGGCGTGTGGTGAGGGAACATGGGCTGCACTGTGCGGGGGTCTCAACTATGCAGGGTGAGTATATAGGCAGAGGACGTAAACAGCCCGTTTGCAGAGGACGTCCCATGAGCTCTTTTGAAGCAGACATGGGACCCCAGCAAGCTGTACCTTAGCTCCACAGCCACAGGATTTCCTGCAGGAAGCCCTCTGGTCCTTGTAACACCTCAGTTCAGCTGTCCTGTGAGCTGGCACGCCAAGGGAGTCTCTATTTGGCTAGGAGATAAGGGGCCTCATTTATTTTTCGATAGCTACAACACTCTAGGATGTAGTCATCCAAGTAAATAAGTGCTAGCCTTTTCAAAGTAGCTTCAAGTCATGCTAAAAGTCTTCTTGCCCCTCTGGCATTTTCTCTGGATATACTCACTTGTGACAAATGTCTCTACTTGGAAGGTAAATTGATTCTCATAAATCATTCAAAGTCATTATGAGTCCAGTTTTGTGAATAAAGTAGGTGATCCAGCAAGGCTCCATTATAATATCTTGGTGTTCTGTTCTTTATGTAAAATGTCTTAAAAGAAATTTACAATAGTAATTTCAATATGGTAGCATGCTATGGGGAGAAGGCAATGGCACCCCACTCCAGTACTCTTGCCTGGAAAATCCATGGACGGAGGAGCCTGGTAGGCTGCAGTCCATGGGGTCGCTAAGAGTCGGACACGACTGAGCGACTTCACTTTCACTTTTCTCTTTCATGGATTGGAGAAGGAAATGGCAACCCACTCCAGTATTCTTGCCTGGAGAATCCCAGGGACAGCGGAGCCTGGTGGGCTGCTGTCTATGGGGTCGCACAGAGTCGGACACGACTGGAGTGACTTAGCAGCAGCAGCAGCAGCAGCATGCTATGGCAGACCAGTTACGAATATCCTCTAAGGTGACTACTTCAATGACAATGCTGTACTCAATGTATAAGGACCATTGATTTAAAAAATATAGTCTCAACACTATTAATGTCACATATGAAATTCACATATCTACTATCATTTACTCATTAATACTAAATTTAGAGTTCCTATGAGAATTCCTATTTGTCTAAAACCTTTTTCCCTCTTTTAAGAAGACTGGCTTTGAACAAACAAAATTGTGTTACGATTTGTACCAGCATTAATGATTTTGTCAGCACAAGTTTGAAGGACTAACAACCCTTCCTCCCTACACACAGATATAGTGAGAAAATGTAAAGCAAACAGTCTATGTTGGTTGGAACACTAACTGTATTAGTGACAATTCCAGGAGAGAGGCTTTATCTGAACAAGCCCTAATGTAACTTGAAAACTTTTTTCTGTGTTTAATGGAACTTTTGGTTGCCTAAGCATCTGAGGACATTCTGAATTTTTTCTTTGGCATTTGAAAATGTTAAGCAAGGCTATCTGTCCTTGTCCTTACATACTCTTCCAATTGGGCGGTTCAGCAAAATCCAAAAGATAAGATTTGAACTAGTCTCTCTGTTCATGTCATCACACAGGGAAGCTAAATTACTGGGCTGTTTGATGAGAGGAGAGCTCACTTCTCACTAAACTGCAAATGGGTTTGGCAGATGCTTAGCTGGAAACTACCAAGGTCCTCTTATTTCTGAATACTACATCTTGAACACCGATTAATCATTTCTTCAATTTACAATGCAGATATGTTTTAAAAAATTCGAAGAGTTTGGAAGTTCCAAGTCCCCCTTTATATCTCTCTTTTTGGAAAGACTGATTTTTAAATATGAATATGAGAGATTAACCTGGATCATAATAACAGAGGGCTATTGGCATACAGGGAAATTGCTCAGTAGGAAAAAGAGAGAGTGGGGAGAGAGACAGACAGGCAGACAGACAAAGTATTAGATTTTGCTTTAGTCAACCATGTAAAGGGGAAAATTCTACTCAAAAGCACACGAGTAATTTAAATTTTCTTTATGTTTCTTTGGAGTCTCAGATGGCATTTTATTAAAAGGACAGACAAGCATTACTGGTCTGGTGATACTCCATGTTACTGCTGTTGTTTAGGCTCTGTGCGACCCCGTGGACTGCAGCTTGCCAGGCTGCTCTGTCCGTGGAATTCCCCAGGCAAGAATACTGGAGTGGGTTGCCATCTCCTCCTCCAGGGAATCTTCCCGACCCAGGGATTGAACCTGGGTCTCCTGCATTGCAGGCAGACTCTTTACCCCTGAGCCACTAGGGAAGCCCCTTTGGTGATACTCAGTAGTTACTTTAAAATAAGAGCAAACAGCATGGCTAAATGTGTTGCCTAAAAATTGTGTTACAAAGCCTGTAAAGAAGCTGTCTGGTTAAAGCCTTTTTTCTTTTTTCCCAGGGAAATAAATGGTTTAGGGTCCATACAGCTTTCTAATAGTTCAGTTTATTTCATGAAATTCCTTAAACTCAGGATAAAGTGAAAGTGAAGTCGCTCAGTCGTGTCCGACTCTTTGCGACCCCACGGACTGTAGCTTACCAGATTTCTCCCTCCATGGGATTCTCCAGGCAAGAGTACTGGAGTGGTTTGCCATTTCCTTCTCCAGGGGATCTTCCCGACCCAGGGATCGAACCTGGGTCTCCTGCATTCCAGGCAGACGCTTTAACCTCTGAGCCACCAGGGAAGCTCAGGATAGGTTTTGCTATTTTGCTTCCCATCTGAATTCTTTGTCAGGAAGGGGCATTTTATCGCATATCTGAAATGTCAGCTTATTTTAAAACAAGGTCGTGGCAAATATTATACAAATTTATTAAAGTTTTGAAACAGAAGTTACTCATGATATCACTATCCCAGTAAATTTATTTCCATTTTTATGTGTTATCTTCCAATTATTAACCATGTGCGTGCTTATTCTTGCTTTGTCGTTCAGTCGTGTCTGACTCTTTGCAACTCCATGGACTGTAGCCCACCTGGCTCCTATGTCCTACAAGTGTTTTGAATGTATCACTTTGTAATCTACAAGTTCATTTAGGATACCTATAATGGATGTGGCTAAATTATTTGAGAATTTTCAAATCATGTAAGAAAAACAAATGGGATTTTTGAAACTTATGTGTTAAGCATACATTACAATGTAAGTAAGCATGTAGCTTATGAGACAGGCAAAACTCAGTGGATATATTAGGCATGCAGAGAATGAGGAAGCAAGGGGCTTGTGAGGCTTTGGCAGAATTCAGAAGCTATGTTGCATATAGGTAGTAAGTAAATTAGTAATCTGTAAAATATGTTAAAAATTAGAATATAATGGAAGAAATAAGAGTGGTACCTTTAGAAAAGGAAGGAATAGAAAGATAGAGCCATATGGTTTGATCACTTCCCAGGCGATGCAGTGGTAAAGAATACGCCTGCCAGGGTGGGAGACGCAGGAGACTCAAGTTTGATCCCTGGGTCGGAAAGATTCTCTGGAGAAGGAAATGGCAACCCACTCCAGTATTCTTGCCTGGAAAATTCCATGGACAGAGGAGCCTGGTGAGTTACAGTCCACGGGGTTGCAAAGAGTCAGACATAGATGAGTGACTGAACATGCACACACACAGCTATGTCATCATAAAATGGGCATCTCAGTGGACCCACGTGTGTTCAGGCCAAGAAAAAAATAAATAAAATCTATAGTTGTTCAGAGGCTATTTGGTAGGTTATAGCTCTTGGCCAGGTGTACTTGTGCCTGTCTCTGATAGAGCAAGGGCTCATCTTTGGCCCACATCAATTTGGGTCCTTCTAACCACAGCAGAAAGTGAAGAGGAACTAAAAAGCTTCTTGATGAAAGTGAAAGTGGAGAGTGAAAAAGTTGGCTTAAAGCTCAACATTCAGAAAACGAAGATCATGGCATCCGGTCCCATCACTTCATGGGAAATAGATGGGAAAAGGTGGAAACAGTGTCAGACTTTATTTTGGGGGGCTCCAAAATCACTGCAGATGGTGACTGCAGCCATGAAGTTAAAAGACGCTTACTCCTTGGAAGAAAAGTTATGTCCAACCTAGATAGCATATTCAAATGCAGAGACATTACTTTGCCGACTAAGGTCCGTTTAGTCAAGGCTATGGTTTTTCCTGTGGTCATGTATGGATGTGAGAGTTGGACTGTGAAGAAGGCTGAGCACCGAAGAATTGATGCTTTTGAACTGTGGTGTTGGAGAAGACTCTTGAGAGTCCCTTGGACTGCAAGGAGATCCAACCAGTCCATTCTGAAGGAGATCAGCCCTGGGACTTCTTTGGAAGGAATGATGCTAAAGTTGAAACTCCAGTACTTTGGCCATCTCATGCGAAGAGTTGACTCATTGGAAAAGACTCTGATGCTGGGAGGGATTGGGGGCAGGAGGAGAAGGGGACGACAGAGGATGAGATGGCTGGATGGCATCACTGACTTGATCGACGTGAGTCTGAGTGAACTCCGGGAGTTGGTGATGGACAAGGAGGCCTGGCGTGCTGCAATTCGTGGGGTCGCAAAGAGTCGGACACAACTGAGAGACTGAACTGAACTGAACCACAGCAGTAGCAGAGAAGCCTCATGGAGGAGACAGGGAGAAAATAGGAGCCTTGCATAACCAGCAATCAGGTAGTGGGGTCCTTCCACCCTGCTTCTATATTGTCCCAAATAAATTGACCTAACTCATCTGGTTCCCTTGTACCTTGCCATGTGTTGAAATGAATTTAATAAACTGTACAGTAGGAGCACATTAATTGGTTTGGGAGTCTTGCTGTTTCATGAGTCTGGGTAGTGCACTTGGAGGTGACCATGTGACCGGATCATAAAGATTTTGTTATCTCATCTTCAAAAGAGAAGAATGACTCCTCTCTGTTCGATCAATGATGAAAGAATCTGTGTGGGCCAGAAGACAGAAGCTGACTGTATATAGACTGTATATAGCTGACTGTATTTGCCTTGTGTATAGCAAGCAGGCTCTTAAACCCACATAGTGTCTACAGGGGTTGAAATACATCACTGTTGAATGAATGTATGTGTGCAAAGAGTTGGGACTGGCAAAAAAGATAGGCAGCTTGAAGAGAGGAGAAAGGGGGAGAATTATGAGGGTTTTAATGTGAGATTAAAGGGTGTAAGTTAACTGAGTGATACAGGGCTGTACCTGCTAGTTATCTTTAGGTCAGTTGGGCCAAAGACTCCTGGCTCTATAAGCCAAGAAGAGCTGACCAAATATTGTCCTGCATTAGAGGGAACACAGAGAAGGAAAGAGAAAAAATCTGTGTGTCCCAGAAGCTGGATCTTCAAAAATCAAATGCCTCCTTGAAAGTGTTGCAATTTACTTTAATATACTGCAGAGCAGACAGTTTGAATCAAGTGTGTGATTTGCTGACTTTAATCAAACCCTGGAGTAGAGTAAACATTTGAAGTCTGTCCCAGATGGGATTCATATTCCAGAGGTAGTAAGTTCGCATTTGGAAGGTCCTAATGGGGAATTCACACCCCAAGTCTATTACCACAAGCCCACTTCCACTGCTGCTGCTGCTGCTAAGTTGCTTCAGTTGTGACCGACTCTGTGCAGCTCCATAGATGGCAGTCCACCAGGCTTCCCCATCCCTGGGATTCTGCAGGCAAAAACACTGGAGTGGGTTGCCATTGCCTTCTCCGGCCACTTCCACTAGACCCATCTAATCTGCTGAGAATGATTTGTCAATTATTATAAGGAATGTCGGAGAAGGCAATGGCGACCCACTCCAGTACTCTTGCCTGGAAAATCCCATGGATGGAGGAGCCTGGTGGGCTGCAGTCCATGGGGTCGCTAAAAGTCGGACACGACTGAGCGACTTCACTTTCACCTTTCACTTTCATGCACTGGAGAAGGAAATGGCAACCCACTCCAGTGTTCTTGCCTGGAGAATCCCAGGGACAGGACAGCCTGGTGGGCTGCCATCTATGGGGTCACACAGAGTCGGACACGACTGAAGTGACTTAGCAGCAGCAGCAGCAGCATAAGGAATGTCAGAAATAACTTTTTACTGGAGAAATGATTGCCATTTGATTTATGTGCATTGGGTAGAAAGATACATTTGTATGACCAGAATATAAGACTCTGATGGGCCCAGAAACGTAATATTTTTCACAGTGGTGTTCTTGGCTTAGACCTGCAATCCAGGCCTGTGTCTATTTAGTTGATGGGGGTGGGGTTCTGTCACTTGATCCAGGTAGAATATCAGCTGAATCTTGCCAAATGGAATGTTGCCACATCAACCTTAGGTAAACCAGGAACTTTTGGACGTGTAGAGAGGCAGAACCTCACCTCATTAAAAGAACAGATTATGTGACTTTGGGGCACTTGATTACTCATAAAAGTCTGCCTGTGTGCTAGAATGTGGCCTGATTTTTGCTGTCATTATCACATAGTGCCAAGAACTGTGAAGGGCCTGAGATGTTACCCTCCTTGCAAGCTAACAAGCTAACAGATGCTGGTGGAAGACACGAGACTCTTGAGGCAGCCACAGAGGACTGTGTGTCACCCACAGCAGTAGCAGTAGCCACGGTATCAGCAGTTTTGCACCAGTTCCTTGAACTTCAGTCCCCAGAGGGTGATAAGAGGACCAGATGTTACCTGTGTGTGGAGTGGATCACGGCACAGGAGCTGACACCTGAGTTTAGGGAAACCAGATCTTTTACTACTGAAGTAACCTCTGGGGAGAGACACTATCTCTGTCTCCCAAGGCTATTCACTCTACAAACATCCTTGGAAGGGTGTGTGTGTTAAGTCACTTCAGTTTTGTCCCATTCTATGCAACCCTATAGACAATAGCCCACCAGGCTTTTCAGTCCATGGGATTATCCAGGTAAGAATACTGGAGTGGGTAGCCATGCCCTCTTCCAGGGATCTTCCCCAACCCAGGGATCAAGCCTGTGTCTCTTATGTCTCCTCCATTGGCAGGTCATCCAGAACAAAGGGCAGTCAACAGCTTGCTGACAGAACATGCAGAATGTGAGAGAGCTGTGGGGAATTGTCTCTCCCAACACATCTACACTGGGAATAAGTGTGGGGAGGAGTCCCATTGCCTTCATCTCAAGTTACTGGAGGCAACCAACGTTTACTAAAAAGAGCGTGATGATTGTAGCCAGCCAAACTGACCCAGCACCTCTGTGCTCCCTGAGCAAAGTCCATGGAAGTCTCCCGGTAGAAGGTGCGACTACTTGGCTGGGAACTCTCGGTTTTTCCCCCTACCCAGGTGAGAAACCCCTCTCAGCTTGTCTCCATCCAAGGAAGCTGCCGGGCCACAGCTGTCTGGAGTTCCACGGTTCTGTGGGCTCTTACGGCCAGGCACTAGGAGTGGATGTCTACCTCTGTGTATAGAGTTTTCTGAGTTCTGTTTGGTAGACTCAGTTAAAAAATATACATACGATCATGTTCCTGGCACTGAAACAGTGTTTTATTGAAAGGGACAAATGTATAAAAGGGGTCTCAGTAACTGTAGCACACAGAGTGAACAGGGGTGTAAAAAGATGGGTGGTGAAAGGAAGTTGTGGAGAAATTAACAAGCAAAAAAAATCCTTTCTTGTCTAATCTTATGAATTCTCCTGTCCTTAGCAAAAGTGCAGACAGAACTATCAGGACTGCAGAAGATAGCAATCATATTGGTAGAGGGGTGTTACATGTTCTTATTGTTTTAAGCTGGTTTTAGATGTCTACTTCCTTAAGCTGGGCACTGGCTGAAGCTATCAGTTTCTGGGTATTCAATATCTGGCCTTGATAGAAGGATGTGGGAGAGGAACATTCCATCACAGCCAGACTGAGATTAAGACATAGAGACCTGATAGAGAAACAGATCAGTGTTAACACGCCCAGTCAAGGGGAAACAAACGGCTTCTCCACCTGCCCCATTAACCACGAGTCCTCAGGCAGCTGAGGGGCAGGCGACAGGGGGAGGCTCCCTAGAACACCGTTAAGCAGCTGCAGGGTGAACCATTAATCTCCTGATAGTCTTGGAGGAAAATCAGTTCTCCAGCTGATGGGCTCCATGCTGGGCAAGGCTGGAAGGGTGGCCTCCCATGGCGGGGAGCTGCGGAGATTGGTTTGGGGGATGGCAAGTCCCCTGGCTGCATCCAGGCATTTTATTATAATCATAAAAGGAAATGATGCTGCCTGCTTTGCAACACTCCCCAGGAATCTGCCAGTGGTTTCAGCCTCAGCGATTTGATGGTTTTTACACAGAGGCACCAGCTGAGGAGAAGGGACCCACTTCTGCCATGAGTGTGCCACGGGTGCCACGGGAATGTGGGATGGATCATGCTCTGCCTGGGGTGTGCAAGCAGGGGGTCTCCCCTATGGCACCGAGACCACCAAGTGCTCGGTGTGAGAGGCTGCTGAATCCTGGGCCATTGTTGGGAGCTTCATGGCTCTGCCTCTTGGGGTTGCGAGAACTTTCCGGGGTCCCAGGTCTGTTTCAGAATGTGCTTGGTATACAGTAACATCTAGCAATGACCACTCAATCTCTGTGTCCTAGAAACTTGTTCCAAGGGCTTTGGATGTATTCAGTCATTCACATCTTCCAAACCTCTCAGTTTGGTATTGGACATTGAGGCAGAGCGTTTAGGTAACTTGTTCAAGGTCACCCAGCTGGTAAAGATTCGAAATAGTCTTTTTAAAATATATATAAACTTTTGGTTTTGTTTTGGGATATAGCCGATTAACAGTGCTGTGATAATTTCAGGCGGACAGCAAAGGGACTCAGCCAGATATATATGTATATATATGTAAGATATATATGTATCTGTTCTCCCTGGAACTCCCCTCCCATCCAGACTGCTCCATATCATTAAGCAGAGGGCCATGTGCTACGCCATAGGTCCTTGTTGATTATCTATGTTAAACATAGCAGTGTGTATATATGTCCATCCCAAACTCCCTCACTCTCTCTTCTCCCAATTCTCCCCCCGGGGCAACCATGAATTCAGAACCAGCTTTTCAGCCATACCATGAGCTCTTTACTCGTGGGCTGGTTACCAGCTGCCAGACTGCTGGTGTCAGGGACCCTCATCTCTGTACAGCTGGCCCGACTGTGGGTAGATTTCTTACAGTGCTTGCTCCTGACCTTCTCTGGCCAGACACCCCGCTGCTCTACCCCGCTGCTTTACAGGAGCGTTCTGACCACCACAGCCTCTCTCCTGTTCTGTTTTCAGGCTGGACTCCTCCCAGGAGTGCGGGAGGACCAATTGTGAGCTCCTGAGCTCTGCAGTTGGCGCTTGCCTGACATGTTAGCTGTGTCTGCAGCTCAGCTAGGAATCCTGCCTCTGGCTCACAGAGTATCACGACCACAGTGCGGAGGAGAGGGAAGAAGGCTTTGGGACTGCTAAAGGGGGTGTGAATCCCTTCTCTACTACAGATCAGCTCATCGCCTTGAGAGAGTCTCTCATCTTTACACTGGAGCTTACCTTGGGAAGAAGAGATGGACTAACCATTGTGAAAGCACTTAACACAGAACTTAGCACACAGTAGGCTGTCGACTAATCTCTCTTCCTTTCCCCTATGAAATATAGCTACTGGGAATAAAGAAGTGCCTCTTTTAGCCACAGGTCCTAGGAATTTCGTGTGTTTGCTTAGTCCCCCAGAGGAGGAACTGTGGGTATATATGGGTTAGATGTGTGAGTGGGTAAGACCAGACAGTATATATGCTGCTGCTGCTGCTAAGTTGCTTCAGTCGTGTTCGACTCTGTGCGACCCCATAGATGGCAGCCCATGAGGCTGCCCCGTCCCTGGGATTCTCCAGGCAAGAATACTGGAGTGGGTTGCCGTTTCCTTCTCCAATGCGTGAAAGTGAAGTCGCTCAGTCGTGTCTGACTCTTCGCGACCCCATGGACTGCAGCCCACCAGGCTCCTCCGTCCATGGGATTTTCCAGGCAAGAGTGCTGGAGTGGGGTGCCATTGCCTTCTCTGGCA
The DNA here is from genome assembly GCA_006410635.1 of Cephalophus harveyi. Classification (NCBI taxonomy): domain Eukaryota; kingdom Metazoa; phylum Chordata; class Mammalia; order Artiodactyla; family Bovidae; genus Cephalophus; species Cephalophus harveyi. The sequence continues at coordinate 1,269,340 of SJYT01050673.1, read as the reverse complement.
GTATATATACCAGACCACTTATAATGACATGGCTCATATGTTTGAAAGCCAAGGATGTGTTCATACAAGGCCTGAGTATGTTTTTACAGCTCCACAAACCATTCATCCACCTCGCAGGACTCTTTTAGTGCCAGTTTTAGATTTTTGATGCTTTCTCTTTTCTCCTAAAATAGTGATTTACATTGCAAAGCAGTTTCTGGCTTTGGCAGCCTTTATAGTTGGTGCCTGGACTTCTTTTCTTTAACCATTTATTAAGGATGGAGGACCTAACTTGGAGAGAGCCTGAATTCTATGAATTTTGTTTAAAAATTTGGCTCCAACCACTTTTTGAGCACAAAAATGAAATAACTGGTTAAAAAATATGTACATAAATTTATTGGTTAGGATCCCTGCTGAGACTTGGGCTTACCTGATGGCTCAGACAGTAAAGAATCTGCCTGCAAGGTGGGAAACCTGGGTTCGATTACTGGGTTGGGAAGATCCCTGGAGAAGGGAATGGTAACCCACTCCAGTATTCTTGCCTGCAGAATCCCATGGAGGGAGGAGCCTGGTGGGCTATATAGCCCACAGGGTCGCTAAGAGTCAGACACTACTGAGTAACTGATACACACACACACTGTTGTGACCTGGTGGGGAGCTTTGGAAATATAGGAACCTGCTAAACCCCAGGTAAAAATTGGCATGAGGAATTTCTGGAGCTCTTGAGGGAGGTCTGCTCCAGGTGGGAGCTTGGGTCTTGATTGTTTCAGGGGGTTCCAGAAGTGGAGGCTCTTAATGCTGCCTTTGGCTGCCCAGAGAAAGTTAAATTTCATTCATTTCACAACTAATGTCTACTTGAACACGATGAATACACTGGAGGGAGAAAATTATGGCTTGATTTTTTTTTTAAGTGATTAGAATTCCATCCAGTTCTGTCATAATGAAAACTGCTCTCCATAATTGGATTGAGGGTATATTTAACATGCTCATTGCTTGCAGAATCAGGAGCTGCCAAGTTTGAGTCATATCACTGTGATGTTTGTCATTAATAATGCCCCATTTTCCAGATGACAAAATAGAAAGGTATTCTGAATAATGCCTTGAGCTATCTGCAAATTCAAGGCTGACCTAGGACTTGAAGCTTTTTGTTTTTACCTCTTGATGGCTTGTTTCGGAGTTTCTGTATTTATTTCACTGCTTTCTTCTCTCTGCTTATTTGGACATGGAAGTCAGTGACCCACCGATAGCCAGCAGGGCCAGCTTCCTGGGTGTGTGTGTGTCATACAGGGCCCTGCATGCAGAAGGGCCCACACTTGATTTCTGCTCTGGGTGGCTGTCCTGAAACTCTTAATACCTTAAAAACAAAATGTGTGCAGAATGTTTTTATTTTGTACCAAGCTTTGCAAAGTGTGTCTCTAGTCCTGATGGCCAGATTTAACCCTATTTTATTTGCCTGGCTAGGTAATAGGCCCTTTCTTCCTTTCCTCCTTCTCCATCAGGTCACTTTGTACCTCTCAGATGATGTAGATGGATGATGTAGATACCCAGGAGATTTTGCCAACATGGGACGAGCCAAGGGCTGTGAGTGTACCATCTAGACTTGACCAAGCGGCAGAGTGTTCTAAAACTCAGACTCCAGGAAAACATGGAACCTCGAGGATGGCCCGTGTGCCTGTTAGAGTGGACGTTAAAGGCGGCAGTGTCGCCCGTGGCTACAGGGATTTGTATGGCCACTTAGCAGGGTGTGAGCATTGTCCTGAGATGGCCTTGTTAGGGCATCATTTTGAAAGTCAAAAGAAATTGGTCTGGATAGTAAGGCCGAGGAGGACTCAGTATAGTGGTGAGTAAAGGTCTGTCTTTAAGGGACTTCCCTGGCGGCCCAGTGGTTAAGACTCTGAGCTTCCAGTGCATGGGGCATGGGTTCAATGCCTGGTCTGGGAACTAAGAGCCCACCTGCCATGAGGAGCAGCCAAAAAATTAAAAAAAAAAAAAAAAATCTGTCTTTAAGTTGCATGTGCAGAAGGGAGACATGGATGCAGGCATTTGCTGCTTATTTGCCCATGTCAGCATTGTCGTTGTTCAGTTGCTAAGTCATGTCCAAGTCTGATACCCCATGGACTGTAGCAGCATACTCTATTTAGTGAAGCCTGATATTCCTTCATGCTGAAACATAAGTAAAACTGCTCTGTTTCTCAAGCTGTAACTGTCTGGGGTGTTTTCTTTAGGGGCAGGGGTTTTGAGTGGAATGTCAAGGTCAGTTTAGATTCCACAGCACTAGGAATCAAATTCCTGGTCAGTGTGTGAAGGTCGAGGACACTGATCACGCAAGGTGCAAATGAACACATAAACAGAACTTAATGTAACGGGAGTGTGGACTGCAGAGAAATGGAGCAAACAGCGCTGTGTGTATGCTCAGTTTGTGGAGCCTGTTGGCAGGGGCAAGCGGGGTGGAATTCTGCCAATACCCACTGGCTGGGCCTGCCCCAAGCCTGGCCTTTTTCTAAAGCACAAAGGTAAGGGATGGGCTGGCTCACAGTCCTCAGACTGATTCTTTACCTCGGGTTCTACCCTAGGATTTCTATGATTAAAAAAAATATTTGTTTCCTAATTTTAAAGGTAAAAATTGGCCTTTGTGTAAAATCTTGGAAAATGAGAGAGAATGAGAAAGTTATTTAAAATCCCATAATTCAGTGATGATCATGGTCCTCTTTTTTCCCCAAGGTTTTTTTTTTCTTTGTAAAGGAGTAAGTCCTTTGTTGCACTGAAAGGATGATTTTATGTACAAATGTCATATGCTCACTAGTCTGTGTATGTTAACAGGCCTTAAGAGGGAATGTCTTTCTCAGGAATTCCTTGTAAAAACTATTTTGAGTTTCCTCTGACTGGATTTCTTTTTTCTTTTCTTTATTGTGTTGGAAGAAACTGTTTACGTGTTAGGTTTGGTCTAATTGAAACTGAGAACCGACTTAGCTAAAAATCCATTATCTTCTTTTTAGGAGGGAAATTATTATTCAGGTGTTCAAATAAAGTTTTAACTGCACAGCCAGAACCTCTTAAGCTTGTAACCTTCCTGTGCTTGTCAAACTTAAAGGTGTCTGGGCTGTTGAGAGTTTCCTGTGTTTCTCTCATGCACGGATAAAGATCTCAGAGGCCAGTCTTTGAGTGGCCAGAGGACTGGTGTTAGAGGGAGAAGTGATTTTCATATGGCATGTTTTCTTTTTTTTTTTTTTTTCAGTTAAAAATCATTAAAGCCTTGTGTGTTTGTGTGACTTGAAAGACAAGGGCCCCTATAGTTAACTTGAGAGTTAAATTATAACTTAGTACCACCTATGTGAAGACTTCTTAAAAAAAAAAAGTCAATGCCAAGACTGAGGGGGTAAGAGTCTTTCTCATACATCTACTCTTTCTACTTTTATCTGAAATCCCCTTCAAACTTTAATGAAAATAATTTGTTGTATGAACTTGGGTGAAAATGACTATTTGCTTTTTTGCTTTGTTTTAGAGCTTTTAAAAAAGTTCAACTGAATTTATTCAATCTAATTCAACAGCATTTCAGCATTAGAGGCACCTACCTGGTGAGGCTGAGGCAAGGAGAGGAAGGGTGAAAAACCAAGAAGAAGGCATGGGTATGTACCCTAACTGGCTGGCAAAATGGAATCTTATTCCTAGACATGAATAGTACATTCATTATTTATGATTCCTTCTAATCACAAAACTGCTTTTGCCTTCCTGTGACACAGATGATGATGGAAATAAGGCATAACTCCACTAGCTGTTTTCTCTGAAGCTGGGCCAGAGACTCCTGGTCATCAGGTTGGGTATAATGTGCCATCACCCCCAGATACCCTAGGGCAACATCCTGAGGTTTTCTTACTCATTTTGGTGTTCTAGAGGTCACATCCCAAGGACCTTGGTCAATATGGGCCCTGGAGCATCTAGATTGGTTTTTTCCACCCCCTACTTCTGGGATTTCCCTAGAACTCTCAGAGTTCCTGCAGGCCCATGTGTATGGTTGACCCCTCTGGATACTGGTATCTAGTTCTAGCCTATGGATGCAGATAGAGAGCCCAGGGGACTGGCGGAGGCCAAGTCTGCTGCTGCGCCTTGATGAGCCAGGAGGCCCTGGGCTATGGCTCTAGGGTTCTGGTGCTTTTGACTCTTTTGATTTCTTTGTCTGATGAATGAATGATCACGAAATTATCACGGTGCAGAAGGTAGACCTCCTTTGGAAGTACTGAAGAATTGATGCTTTTGAACTGTGGTGTTGGAGAAGACTCTTGAGAGTCCCTTGGACTGCAAGGAGATCCAACCAGTCCATTCTGAAGGAGATCAGCCCTGGGATTTCTTTGGAAGGAATGATGCTAAAGCTGAAACTCCAGTACTTTGGCCACCTCATGCGAAGAGTTGACTCACTGGAAAAGACTCTGATACTGGGAGGGATTGGGGGGAGGAGGAGAAGGGGACGACCGAGGATGAGATGGCTGGATGGCATCACGGACTCGATGGACGTGAGTCTGGGTGAACTCCAGGAGATGGTGATGGACAGGGAGGCCTGGCGTGCTCTGATTCATGGGGTTGCAAAGAGTCAGACACAACTGAGTGACTGAACTAAACTGAACTGAACATCCCTTTGTGTGATCATTTCTAATTCTAGGCAGACGTGAAATATAGACTAGAGAGCTTACCCTGTTTAGATAATGTGTAAAATTCATGTGGGTTAGGTACTTAGGCCTTTCCAGCTAGAGACTGGCATCCTTAGACCCTAGATCTCACAGGAGCTCTCTCAGGTCATTGATCTTCCTTCACAAAATCAATGTGTTTCCAAATATTGGAAATCAGCACAGGAGAACTGATTTTTGTCCAAGCAATTCTATTTTTATAAGCAACAGAGGTACTTTTCTTTTCTTTTTTTAATTGAAGTATAGTTGATTTTCAATGTTGTTTTCATTTCTGGTATACAGCAAACTGATTCTGTTATACATATTCTCTTTCATTATAGGTTATTATAAGATATGGAATATAGTTCCTGTGCTATACAGTAGGACCTTATTTTATATACAGTAGTTTGTATCTGCTAAGTCCAAACTCATAATTTACCCCCCTACCCCTTTGCCCCTTTGGTAACCGTCTGTTTGTTTTCTAGGTCTATGAGTCTGTTTCCGTTTTGTAAATAAGTTCATTTTTAGCCTTCTTTAGATTCCACAGATAAATGATATCATATGATACTTGTCTTTCTCTGTCTGACTTAATGCACTTGGTACAATCTCTAAATCTATCCATTTGCTGTAAACGGCGCCATTTCATCCTTTTTTATGGCTGAGTAGTATTCCATTGTATACATATATCACATATTCTTTATCCACTCATCTGTTGACTGATACTTAGGTTGCTTGGGTATTGTAAATAGTGCTTTGAATGTTGGAATGCATGTATCTTTTCAAATTAGAGTTTTCTCCGGATGTATGCCCAGGAGTGGGATTAGTGGATTATATAGTAACTCTATTTTTAGTTTTTTAAGGAGCCTCCATATTTTCCATAGTGGCTACACCAATTTACATTCCCAAGAGGTGCTTTTTTTTTTAAAAAAAAGACTGGATTGTAGATATTTTCTAAAGAAAGCAGAAATCTTCATTTATTTTATTTAAAATTTAGACAACAATTATCCATAAAAAATAACGAGTGCTTAGGTGCTCAGTGTGTCAGACTCTTTCAGACCCTTTGGACTGTAGCCCGCCAGGCTCCTCTGTCCATCAGATTTTTCAGGCAAGAATACTGGAGTGGGTTGCATTTCCTCCTCCAGGGGATCTTCCCGAGCCAGGGATTGAACCCGTGTCTACTGGGTCTTCTGCATTGCAAGTGGATTCTTCACCCCCTGAGCCATTGAGGAAGCCATGTATCTGCTCATTATGTGTCTTTCTAAAAACAAATCTAAAGGGATTTTTTTTTTTTTTTTCTCTGCCGGGTCTTCATGGCTGCTCGGCTTTTTCTCTAGTTTTGGTGAGCAGGGGCTACCCTCTAGTTGCAGTACAGGGGCTTCTCATTGTGGTGGCTCCTCTTGTTGCAGAGCACAGGTTCTGGGAGCTTGGGTTGCAGTAACTGTGACTCCTGGGCTCTAGAGAAAAGGCTCAATAATTGTAGTATACAGGCTTAGTTGTCCCTTGGCACGTGGGATCTTCCCGGATTAGGGATCGAACCTGTGCCTTCTGCGTTGGCAGGAGGATTCTTTACCAGTGAGCCTTCAGGGAAGCCCCCAAAGAATTCTTACATGTGCCACACTTGCATCTTGAAAAAGGGGTATTATTTACAAGCATTTTTTGGTTGTTGTTTTGGTCCTCTGCTCCTCGGGCAGACTATTTTGCTGTGAATTTTGTGTGCATTTTCTTCTAATGTTCCAATTTTCAAATGGTAATCATTAATCCTTCCTCATGACCTCTCCCAGAATATAGTTCTCAAGGGCTGCTGCTCCAGCAATGGTGGGGAGGGTCTCTAGGGGTAACCAATGACCTAGGGTCATGTCCTGGGTCAAAAAAAGATGAAAGGTTAGGCCAGTGGTCAGTCTCTAGGTCCTGGGAAAGGTAGATCTCTCCAGACTGGAGACTGAGACAGCAGAGTGTCCCTGCACAGCCCTGGCTGTGTGCAGACAGACAGGCCTTCCAGGTTCCCAGAAACCCCTTTGATTTTGCGGCCCATTCCACATGCTGTTTAGTAATAAACAGAGTTCAATGACCAGTCTAGACAAACAAATCACGGCTTCTGGCAAACCCCGCTTCTGATGACATGTTATGTCTTAGCATTGTGGGGAGGAAGGAGCCAGCTTTGAAACTCGAATGCAGTGCGTTTGTGAGCTAACAGAAAACACAGAGGCTGAGATGGGGACCCAGACAAACAGACCCCACTCTAGCCAAATGAGGAGGCATTCCTTGCTTTGTGGCTTGTGAATTTCCTGCTCTGTCTTCCTCCAGGCATTAGGAAGCTGCCCTGAACTGGAGTGAAATGTGAGACGTTTCCATATTAATATTTCTGAAGCCCTTGGGGTCGTCGCAACCACCTGCTTCTCCACGCCACCCCCCACCAGCTGTCCTAAACAGTTTTCGCTAGAGACATGCCATTTTTCTCTTTAAACAAAATATTTCATCAAAGTTGGATTTTAATTGAGCCAGGAAGCCTTCCAAGCTATTTCATGTTCACTGGCCAGCTTTATCTGTCATTTGCAGGTGAAGAGAAATCTCATAACTTTCTCAATGACTTTGCTCCTTCCACTTCCAACCTGTCAATGAAAGTAACAACATCAAACCTTGCCAAGCTGTGTGTTATCAGCTCACAGGACACACAGTAAAATCCCATTTCTGTTGGGACAAAAACAGGAAAAATGCGAAGAAAGGACTGGCTCACTGAAATCCCTGTAAAATAATCCCGAGTGAAATAGCAGCACTTTTTTTTGGGGGGGAGGGGGGTGCGGGGGGAAACGTGCTTCTTATAAATACAGTCCAGGATGATAAACTGTGTATACAACAAAGAATGTTTAGAAAATGTGGCTGGTAGACTTCTTCTGTGAATGCATTTGGGCTGTTTTCATGTCGAAATAATTCATTTTCAGCATTTATCAAAGGAGGTTTCTTTTGCAATTATTTAAATACATTTTTTCTTTGACGGAATTGAATTGTTGACTCAGTGTTAATGGTTCCTTGCAAATATTTACTGAATCTCTCTGTAAACTGTCCTCTAAATTAGACCAGAAGGTTCAAAATTCTGCCTAACTCCCCTTTGGAATCCCACCTTTTAAGGTAATCTCTCTCCTGCTATCTGTGCCAATTAACTGAGAGCATTTTAATAACAGGGAATAATAATTGCTGTTTGCTCATCATTGAGAGGAATTTCCCCCTGTTCATTTATTTTTAGGGAGACTAGATTGTTATTTAGCGCAGGGTGATGCTGATAAAGACTTTAATTACTGTGTGAGAGATTTTGGTGGATGAGAAACAAGAATTTGCAGTATTTTGTTCACATTTTGTAGAGAATTGAAAATTTAAAATTCCTTCATTTGCTGAAAATGTGAGGACTGCTGCAGAACAAGGTGTTTATATAGATAGACATAAACCTATAAAAATGCTTATGTGTGTAAGATGAACAAACAATCAAGGGGTAAAAGTCAAAGACCTGAGCTTTACTTCTTACTCTTTCTAGGGAAAAGGTTTTGTCATGGACATAAATGAATTCCTCTACAGACCCATATGGGAGAAAGAAAATGTATTCATTTGCATTATCCTATTTTAGCTGAATGTAATTCCCATATATACCTTTTTCTTAAGGAACAAAGCGTGACCAACTCTATGTATTAATTTTAATTGCAACATGAAAGCTTTATACTTATTCTTACTCTAACATATACCTCAGTTCTAAGTGCAAACTTTCAAATTGTTAAATAACTTAATGCTAATTAGATTTCAGGGATCAAGAACTGGATTCAGTTCAGTTCAGTTCAGTCGCTCAGTCGTGTCCGACTCTTTGCGACCCCATGAATCGCAGCACGCCAGGCCTCCCTGTTCATTACCATCTCTCGGAGTTCACTCAGACTCACATCCATCGAGTCCGTGATGCCATCCAGCCATCTCATCCTCGGTCGTCCCCTTCTCCTCCTGCCCCCAATCCCTCCCAGCATCAGAGTCTTTTCCAATGAGTCAACTCTTCACATGAGGTGGCCAAAGTACTGGAGTTTCAGCTTTAGCATCATTCCTTCCAAAGAAATCCCAGGGTTGATCTCCTTCAGAATGGACTGGTTGGAATAAGGTCAATTAACCTATAGTGTGGAGAAGGCAATGGCACCCCACTCCAGTACTCTTGCCTGGAAAATCCCATGGATGGAGGAGCCTGGTAGGGTCCATGGGGTTGCTAACAGTCGGACACGACTGAGTGACTTCACTTTCACTTTTCACTTTCATGCATTGGAGAAGGACATGGCAACCCACTCCAGTGTTCTTGCCTGGAGAATCCCAGGGACAGGAGCCTGATAGGAGGCCGTCTCTGGGGTTGCACAGAGTCGGACACGACTGAAGCGACTTAACAGCAGCAGTAGCAACCTATAGTGTATGTATAAATGTACTTGTGGTACTAGAATGGCAATTAATAGGACAGAAACACATTAAACTATTTCTCAGTGAAGCTAAGATTCATCAGCTTAAATTTCATGGGGTCTTGTCATCCTTTGTCTGGGAAATGTGGCTCAGGTAGCTGCAGAATTTCAAAGCCAGAAGGAGACTTGGAGTTCTGCAGTCTCATCACATTGACTCATTCATTTTTATATTTGTTCAATGAACGAGGCCCTGCTATAGGCTAGTCTTCCTGCTGGGTGCAGGGATTATAATGGTAAGCAAAAGTAGATGAGTTCCCACCCTCATGGGGTGGACGCAGGGGAGAACTGACCTGATGAGATTTGCCTTTTGAAATGCTCAGCCTCATTTACTTTAAAGTTTTAATGAAATTATAACATTTGCCGGTGTGTATGCATGCTCAGTCATGTCCTACTCTTTGCAATGCCATGGACTGTAGCCCATCAGGCTCCCCTGCCCATGGGATTTCCCAGGCAAGGATAGTGGAGTGTGTTGTTGTTTCCTTCTCCAGGGGATCTTCCCGACCCAGGGAACGAACCAACTTCTGAAATAGAAACTCTTAATGCCAGGAAAATTAAAAAATTGACATATATTCAGTAATGGGACTATGGCTTAAATTTCCAAGAAACGTTCTAATACCACAGTAGTTTATATATCGTGTTGTAGAAGTTAAAAAAAGGAACACTTCCATAGATTCCTCCTGCCCTCTTTTTCTGGATTTATATATTGCTCTGGTGAGGGCTAAAATTTTTGCTGGTTTAACCAACAGTTATGTATAAGGACATGAATTCACAAGCAGTTGAACTCAATCTCTACCTCGACATCCTAGTCTCCTTGGAAACTGATCACTGAATCTTGCAGATTCAAAGGAAACAGTTCAGCTACCCAGTTAGGGACCACCCATCATTTCCTGCCTTGATCCAGTCATTTGTAGGTTTCTGCCCCCTCCCTTCCTCCCCAGGGTGGCGTCTAAGTTCACAGGGAAGGGCTGGCAGCACTTGGAGAATGGTGTGGAGGGATCCTTTGGCCCCTGGCCAGAGAACTGGCACTCTAGGAGGTGTCCTTGAGCCCTCTAGTCCTCAAGGGCTGTTAGCCCCAATCCCTCCCAGATTCTGCTGCTATACCCACCATGGCCTCTCCCTACCAGCCCTCCCACCTCGGCTCCAAACTGTGCACCCTCCACACTCCAACCAGGAGACCGTTCAGGTCTGCGACTTTGCTCTGCCCTTCCACACCCGGCTGTGGGGGTGGGGCTCTTCACAGACACCTTTAGCTTTATCTATTGGAGAAACTGCGGGCTCTAAGAAAATTTGCTTCACTGAGATTTCAAGCATAGGCTCTTCCCTCTCGGAGAAGGCAATGGCAACCCACTCCAGTACTCTTGCCTGGAAAATCCCATGGACAGAGGAGCCTGGTGGGCTGCAGTCCATGGGGTCTGGAGGAGTCGGACACGACTGAGCAACTTCACTTTCACTTTTCACTTTCATGCACTGGAGAAGGAAATGGCAACCCACTCAGTATTCTTGCCTGGAGAATCCCAGGGACAGAGGAGCCTGGTGGGCTGCCATCTATGGGGTCGCACAGAGTTGGACTGAGTCGACTTAGTAGCAGCAGTAGCAGCTCTTCCCTCTGGGATGACCTCAGGGAATTTAACTGGGGCGGGCCCTTGGGGCAGAGCTTGGACATGGGAGGGGTCTGGGGCGGGGTGGAATAGACCGGGAATGCTATTCACCTCTTCTCTGATTTCTCACCACTCTACTCTTATCCAGAATTATTTTTAATCTCCTTTATTCACAGTGGGATTGGTGGCTCAGATGGTAAAGTGTCTGCCTGCAACATGGGAGACCCAGGTTCAATTCCTGGGTCGGGAAGATCTTCTGAAGAAGGAAATGGCAATCCACTCCAGCACTTTTGCCTGGAAAATCCCATGGACGGAAGAGCCTGATAGGCTACAGTCCATGGGGTCACAAAGAGTTGGACATGACTGAGCGACTTCACTTTTTTATTCACAGTGGAGGGAAAATGTTTTTCCCTCTGAAACCATTGTTTATGGATAAGATTTACATATAGATTACCACGATGGTGTGATCACTCACCTAGAGCCAGACATCTGGAATGCAAAGTTAAGTGGGCCTTAAGAAACATCACTACCAACAAAGCTAGTTGAAGGTGATGGAATTCCAGGTGAGCTATTTCAAATTCTAAAAGATGATGCTGTGAAAGTGCTGCACTCAATATGCCAACAAATTTGGAAAACTCAGCAGTGGCCATAGGACTGGAAAAGGTCAGTTTTCATTCCAATTCCAAAGAAAGGCAATGCCAAAGAATGCTCAAACTCCGCACAATTGCACTCATGTCACACACTAGCAAAGTAATGCTCAAAATTCTCCAAGCCAGGCTTACATGAATTGTGAACTTCCAGATGTTCAAGCTGGATTTAGAAAAGGCAGAGGAACCAGAGATCAAGTTGCCAAAATCCATTGGATCATCAAAAAAGCAAGAGAGTTCCAGAAAAACATCTACTACTTTATTGACTATGCCAAAGTCTTTGAGTGTGTAGATCACAACAAACTGTGGAAAATTCTTCAAGAGATGGGAATACCAGACCACCTGACCTGCCTCTTGAGAAACCTGTATGGAGGTCAAGAAGCAACAGTTAGAATGTGACATGAAACAACAGACTGGTTCCAAATTGGGAAAGGAGTATGTCAAGGCTGTATATTGTCGCCCTGCTTATTTAACTTATATGCAGAGTACATCATGAGAAGTGCTGGGCTGGATGAAGCACAAGCTGGAATCAAGATTGCCGGGAGAAATATGCAGATATGCAGATGACACCACCCATATGGCAGAACTAAAGTGAAGAACTAAAGAGCCTCTTGATGAAAGTGAAAGAGGAGAGTGAAAAAGTTAGCTTAAAACTCAATATTCAGAATGTCATGCGAGTGTATGTTCCTCAGTTCTTTGTCTCGTTACAACAAAGATTTGAAGCGATGGACATTAAAGCCCTCAGCACGTCACAGCTCTTGGGTCTTGGACAAACTGTGTTACTCCCATCATTTCCTGCCTTGATCCAGTCATTTGTAGGTTTCTGCCCCCTCCCTTCCTCCCCAGGGTGGCGTCTAAGTTCACAGGGAAGGGCTGGCAGCACTTGGAGAATGGTGTGGAGGGATCCTTTGGCCCCTGGCCAGAGAACTGGCACTCTAGGAGGTGTCCTTGAGCCCTCTAGTCCTCAAGGGCTGTTAGCCCCAATCCCTCCCAGATTCTGCTGCTATACCCACCATGGCCTCTCCCTACCAGCCCTCCCACCTCGGCTCCAAACTGTGCACCCTCCACACTCCAACCAGGAGACCGTTCAGGTCTGCGACTTTGCTCTGCCCTTCCACACCCGGCTGTGGGGGTGGGGCTCTTCACAGACACCTTTAGCTTTATCTATTGGAGAAACTGCGGGCTCTAAGAAAATTTGCTTCACTGAGATTTCAAGCATAGGCTCTTCCCTCTCGGAGAAGGCAATGGCAACCCACTCCAGTACTCTTGCCTGGAAAATCCCATGGACAGAGGAGCCTGGTGGGCTGCAGTCCATGGGGTCTGGAGGAGTCGGACACGACTGAGCAACTTCACTTTCACTTTTCACTTTCATGCACTGGAGAAGGAAATGGCAACCCACTCAGTATTCTTGCCTGGAGAATCCCAGGGACAGAGGAGCCTGGTGGGCTGCCATCTATGGGGTCGCACAGAGTTGGACTGAGTCGACTTAGTAGCAGCAGTAGCAGCTCTTCCCTCTGGGATGACCTCAGGGAATTTAACTGGGGCGGGCCCTTGGGGCAGAGCTTGGACATGGGAGGGGTCTGGGGCGGGGTGGAATAGACCGGGAATGCTATTCACCTCTTCTCTGATTTCTCACCACTCTACTCTTATCCAGAATTATTTTTAATCTCCTTTATTCACAGTGGGATTGGTGGCTCAGATGGTAAAGTGTCTGCCTGCAACATGGGAGACCCAGGTTCAATTCCTGGGTCGGGAAGATCTTCTGAAGAAGGAAATGGCAATCCACTCCAGCACTTTTGCCTGGAAAATCCCATGGACGGAAGAGCCTGATAGGCTACAGTCCATGGGGTCACAAAGAGTTGGACATGACTGAGCGACTTCACTTTTTTATTCACAGTGGAGGGAAAATGTTTTTCCCTCTGAAACCATTGTTTATGGATAAGATTTACATATAGATTACCACGATGGTGTGATCACTCACCTAGAGCCAGACATCTGGAATGCAAAGTTAAGTGGGCCTTAAGAAACATCACTACCAACAAAGCTAGTTGAAGGTGATGGAATTCCAGGTGAGCTATTTCAAATTCTAAAAGATGATGCTGTGAAAGTGCTGCACTCAATATGCCAACAAATTTGGAAAACTCAGCAGTGGCCATAGGACTGGAAAAGGTCAGTTTTCATTCCAATTCCAAAGAAAGGCAATGCCAAAGAATGCTCAAACTCCGCACAATTGCACTCATGTCACACACTAGCAAAGTAATGCTCAAAATTCTCCAAGCCAGGCTTACATGAATTGTGAACTTCCAGATGTTCAAGCTGGATTTAGAAAAGGCAGAGGAACCAGAGATCAAGTTGCCAAAATCCATTGGATCATCAAAAAAGCAAGAGAGTTCCAGAAAAACATCTACTACTTTATTGACTATGCCAAAGTCTTTGAGTGTGTAGATCACAACAAACTGTGGAAAATTCTTCAAGAGATGGGAATACCAGACCACCTGACCTGCCTCTTGAGAAACCTGTATGGAGGTCAAGAAGCAACAGTTAGAATGTGACATGAAACAACAGACTGGTTCCAAATTGGGAAAGGAGTATGTCAAGGCTGTATATTGTCGCCCTGCTTATTTAACTTATATGCAGAGTACATCATGAGAAGTGCTGGGCTGGATGAAGCACAAGCTGGAATCAAGATTGCCGGGAGAAATATGCAGATATGCAGATGACACCACCCATATGGCAGAACTAAAGTGAAGAACTAAAGAGCCTCTTGATGAAAGTGAAAGAGGAGAGTGAAAAAGTTAGCTTAAAACTCAATATTCAGAATGTCATGCGAGTGTATGTTCCTCAGTTCTTTGTCTCGTTACAACAAAGATTTGAAGCGATGGACATTAAAGCCCTCAGCACGTCACAGCTCTTGGGTCTTGGACAAACTGTGTTACAGCTCTTAGGCAAATCAGTGTTACAGCTCTATTTTATTTAGAAGATAGCAGGAGAATCCATCCTCGAAGCGTGAGGGCATGCCAACCCAAAGACTTGGAGAGAAGAGAGTGGAGGAGCACATGGGGGAGGGAGAGACAGAGAGAGAGAAGGAGAGAGAGGGAGAAAGAGCGCATGCTCGCGGGAGGGAAAGAGAGAGAGAGAGAGAGAGAGAGCGCTTTGGCTCCTCCTCTTATATGTTTTTTCCCTCCACCTGGGCCTGCCCTATGCAAATTGGGCTTAGCCAGGAGTGCTGTTTGTTCTACCTGAAGTCTTCACTCTGGTCCTCGGACCTTCTTTTGTTCTGTTTTCGCGGGCTTTTCCCTTCCTTATCTTTTAGCCACCGCCATTTTGGACTCCTTTCCCCTATTCTACCTACCTAACAAGAAAACTAAGATCATGGCATCCAGTCCCATCACTTCATGGAAAATAGATGGGGAAACAATGGAAACAGTGAGAGACTTTATTTTCTTGGGCTCCAAAATCTCTGCAGATGGTGACTGCAGCCATGAAGTTAAAAGGCGCTTCCTCCTTGGAAAAAAAGCTATGACCAACCTAGACAGCATATTAAAAAGTAGAGACATTACTTTGTTGACAAAGGTCTGTCTAGTCAAAGCTATGGCTTTTCCAGTAGTCATGTATGGATGTGAGAGTTGGACTATAAAGAAAGCTGAGCACCGAAGAACTGATGCTTTTGAACTGTGGTGTTGGAGAAGACTCTTGAGAGTCCCTTGGAGTGCAAAGAGATCCAACCAGTCAGTCCTAAAGGATATCAGTCCTGAATATTCATTGGAAGGACTAATGCTGAAGTTGAAACTCCAATACTTTGGCCACCTGATGCAAAGAATGGACTCATTGGAAAAAAACCCTGATGCTGGGAAATATTGAAGGCAAGAGAAGAAGGGGATGAAAGAGGATGAGATGGTTGGATGGCATCACCAACTTGATGGACATGAGTTTGAGTAAGCTCCGGGAGTTGATGATGGACAGGGAAGCCTGGCGTGCTGCAGTCCATGGGGTTGCAAAGAGTTGGACACGACTGAGCAACTGAACTGAACTGAGACCGTAGACTTCAGTCAGGAATTTAGTTTTAACAGAGGAACAATTGGGGTTGCGGGGTGGAGGTGGGGGGCAGGTGGGAAGTTTGTATAGAAAGTAAAAGAGGGTAGTGAGGACTTTCTTGGTGGGCCAGTGGTTAAGTATCCAGTTGCCAATGCAGGGGACATGGGTTTGATCCCTGGTCTGGGAAGATGTTACATGCTCTGGGGCAACTAAGCCTATGAGCCACACCTATTGTGCCGGTGCTTTACCAGCTGAGCCACAAGGGAAACCCAAGAGTACTGGAGTAGGTAGCCTATTCCTTCTGCAGCGGATCTTCCTGACCCAGGAATTGAACTGGAGTCTCCTGCATTGCAGGCAGATTCTTTGCCAACTGAGCTACCAGGGAAGCCCTCTAGGGAGCCTGGGAGCTGCAATTACTGAGCCCACATGCTGGAGCCCATGCTCGGCACCAAGAGAAGCCATCGAAACTAAAGAAAGCATATTGCAGCAATAAAGACTCAGTGCAGCCAAAAATTAATAAATAAAATTAAAATTAAAAAAGAGAAAAGGGTAGTGACTAGAAAAACTTACTAAGAGCAAAACCCCCTCACAAGTGTTTCAAAACTGCTATCCTTGCCATACTTAGAATCTCAGCCTTCTGATGGAAGCTCAGATTTTCTTTATTCAGGGCAGACATCCTGTTCAAAGCTCTGCGATGTGCCACTTTGTTTACAACTTTCTCAGCAAGGTCTTTATTGAGGTCAGTTCTATATCAGACCGACATTTATGACCTAATTTGCCCTGAAAACTATTTTTATTTCTGCTTTCTATGCCTCCACAGTGCTGTTTAAATTTGCCAAATGTGAAATCTCATCCGCAAAGCCTTTTCTTGAAAGTGATTCTAAACATGAAGGAGTGGATGATTTCAGCCACTCAGATAAAGTCCTCACACAGAAGGTAGTATGGTGTGAGACCTGAACTGCAGATTAGGAAGAGGAGAATGCAACAGCGGGATGTGCTTATAAGAATGAGATTGTGTTGATTCAAGCAAAATTACTGTTATCTGATTATCTGCTGCTGCTGCTGTTGAGTTACTAAGTTGTGTCCAACTGTTTATGATCCATCAACTGTAGCCCGCCAGACTCCTCTGTCCATGGGATTCTCTAGGAAAGAATACTAGAGTGGGTTGCTATTTCTTTCTCCAGGGGATCTTCCTGACTCAGGGAATCGAACCTGGTCTCCTGCTTGGCAGGCAGATTCTTTACCATTGAGCCACCAGAGAAGCCTGATTCTGATTATCTAGAGCAGGGGGCTCAGATAACCTGTTCTCTCCCCTGTGTTGAAAGCTCCCAGAGGCTCCTCTCAGCTCTCTAATAACTTCATTGTAAAGTAAAGCTCAACAGCAATGATGTGGCACATAAGAAGGCGTTCAGAAGTCTGTATCGACTGTCTGGTTTCTCCCAAGCAGGTCAGCAGAGCCTGTGTGATCAGCAGAGTTCCTGGATCCTGCAGCCACCTCACTTATCTGGGAAGGACTGGGATACACGTTCACCCTTCAGTGTAGGGAAGGAAGTCCGGCACTGGGTCTTGTTCTGTGATACCGGGTGTTGGTTGAACCCTGGTGCCTTGAGAAGTGCTTGGCTGACTATTAGAAAGTCTTACTCACCTCATCGTGTGGGACAAAGTTTTTCTGCCATCTCAAACAATACTATGGGGCCCTTTACTAGTTCCATCAAGCTTGGATGGAGAATGACAGGGTACAAATCCAGTTAAGTGGGGCCTGGCCACGCTTGCTGCCTCTGTTGTGGAGAAACAGTGTAGACGCATGAAAAGCAACCTCAAGTTCAAATGCTACCCCTGCTGCTTCCTAAGCTGTTTGATCCTGGAGAATTAACTTAATCTTTTTGAATTTTAGTAGCTGTGTCTGAAATTGTAGGGATGTTGTGAACATAAGAAAAGATGAACAGATCAAATAGCCATGAATCAAGTCTCTAGCTTGTGTTTTAAATAACAAACACTCCTTTTTTAAACACTTTTCAAAGGTATAAGATTGTATGATCACATTGAATATGTTTTTTATTTTTTTCAAACTACAAGCACTGTCACCCCCTCTGACATTTGTGAGTTGCCCCCTCCCATTGAGAGTCACTGAATTAGACTTTTTAAATTGACCTTTGTCCTCATCTGGAGTGGTAGCATATACTGCAGAACATAGTAACATAATCAATCTGAATTCATTACCATTCATTACCCTTAAAAGCATTTAGGAGACAGCTACATGCTTGGGGCACTGTTTTGATCGACTTACAGCCCTTGATTTCTGGCTCCTCTCAAGCTGGGGTGATTCTGCAATAGTCAGGCATGAAGGCTTAAAAGCAAAAAGAAACTTACCATTTTGGGTGGCAGTTAAGGCATTTTCAAGGCTCAGAAACAAAGGGAAGGAATACTTGGGATTATATGAAATATAGTGAATAATACAGAGGAAGGAGAATTGGATATGGAGAAGGGTAGAAGTTAGTCTGGAAAATCAGTGGAGACTGGATTCTAGGAACTACTTCGGAGAAGAGGACACAGAGAGGGTGGGTCTACCTAATTAGGGCTAAATCTGGATAACAGTGGACTGAATCAGACAGATCCTGTGGTTTCAAAGATTAAGGGAGGGATGGAGATCTAGATCTTCTGAATGAAGATCTCTGAATGAAAAAGGCTGCAGCTGATGTATCCTGACCCAGGGCTACGAAGAGAAATAAAACAATTTCTGCTCTCCAGGAGCACTCCGTTCCATATCTGGTATGTCAGGAGGAGAGCTGTTCACTGTGTTGTAAATAGTTTGGAGGAAATGACTAGCTGGGTAGGGGATGGCACGCACTTGGGGGAAACTTTACTGAGGCCTCCCTGATGGCTTAGTCGGTAAAGAATCTGCCTGCGATGCTGGAGACCTGGGTTCAGTTCCTGGGTTGGGAAGATCCCCCGGAGAAGGAAATGGAAACCCATTCCAGTATTCTTGCTTGGAAAATCCCAAGGACAGAGGAGGCTGACAGGCTACAGTCCATAGGGTCCCAGGAGTTGGACATGACTTAGCACCATCTTTCCTTCTTTCTTTCTTTTCTTACTGAAGAAGTGGCATTCTACAGATGGGGACATCGAGGTCCAGAGAGGTGAAATTAATTGTCCAAGAACACACAACACAGAATACAGAGCTGAGAATGCAACCCAAGCCCTCCTCCCTGATGTTATGACTCCTTCAGGCAGTTTTGCTGATACCTGTTTGCGTACCTGAGGAAGAGGAGGAATCACATTGGCAAGTGAGCTGGAAAGCAGGAAGGAAGCTGGTCTGGAGTTTCCTGACAAAAAACCTGGAGACTGTCACTTGGCTGATTATGCCAAAAACCTGTATCCTAGGGATCCCTAAATGGAGAAGGAAGCTCACGCAGTGGAGAGTTGAGAGATGTAGTGCTGACGACCTCATTTCACTTCTGAAGCCAGTTCTATCCATAAACTTTTGCTTCCTCCAGTTTGAGCTCTGAGTTGCCACCCAAGTATCTTCCCCCATGCAATTAAGCACATAGAGCTGCTTTGACTCTGTGGAAGGTCTTTTCCATGGGTTTACTGAAAAGACATTGTGGGGAGTTAGCAGGGCTCCTGCAAGACTGTAGGTGTGGAGATGGGAAAGGGTGGTTGGCCAGATGCTGAAAGTGGGAGAATTCAATGAAAAACTGGTTGGATGGATTGAAGGGTGAATCTCATATCACTGTAAGGCACTCAGTTATACAATTGTGGGTGAGATGGTATTGTCCAGTGTGACGGGGATGTGAGGAAGCCAGTGTTTGGGGGGAACTAAAGAAGGCCTATAATTTCCTGATTAAGCTTTCTTTTTTCAACCATGTTTAATGTGAGTGGTTCTATCTGGAACCATTGAGTGATGAAAATCTTGGAATGCTCAAAGCAGTGGGGACAAGAGCAGTCATTTGGATGTGGTTTTTGAAGACTTTCTGGCTACCGTAGCCTGAAAGCAGTCTTCTGGCAGAATCCACTTTAGGGAAACTTGAAAAGAATATGCCACCAGAGCAGTGGAAAATACCCACCCAGTGGTTTTAAGGTTTGATGTTCAAATTGTATGATAGTGAAAGATTCAGAGAGCGAATTAGCCAGAGTTAGACTGCCCATAAATGCTCTTCCTGTAATTAGATGATGAGAAGAGAGTTCTAAAAGCTTCCAACTCAATTTCTTTTATTTAGGACAGTCTCATTTAATTAACCATGACCCTAAGGGAGCAGCCTGAAACAGTGTTGACAGTACGGGAGAACAAAAGGAGACAAGAAAACCAGAGACTGGTAGCAGCTAGCCTAATAAACGTGCTGCGCTGTGCTTAGACACTCAGCCATGTCCAACTCTTTGCTACCCATGGACTGTAGCCCGCCAGGCTCCTCTGTCTGTGGGGACTCTCCAGGCAAGAATACTGGAGCGGGTTGTCATGTCCTCCCCCAGGGGATCTTCCCAACCTAGGGATCAAACCTAGGTCTCCCACACTGCAGGGATTCTTTACTGTCTGAGCCACCAGGGAAGCCCAAGAAAACTGGAGTGGGTAGCCAATCCCTTCTCCAGGGGAACTTCCTGACCCAGGAATCAAACTAGGGTCTCCGGCATTGCAGCCTAATTCTTTACCAGCTAAGCTAGCTGGGAATCCTAATACATGTACTTTGGGATGCTACTCAAAGAAATTCACAAGTCATTGGGTCACCACACATTTCCTTGGTACAGTGACATAATCTGACTTCCTAGTTTCAGAATGGGAAGTCCAGTGAAATACTAGATGCACATATGTTTAGAAAAGCTGGAATAAGGCTGAGTATAAGTGAGCTGCCTGGCTCACAGCTGGAAAGATGAACAGATGTGACTTTTTAATTTTTTAAACTGGAGGATGGTTGCTTTACAATGCTGTGTTAAGTTCTTGCTATACAACAAAGTGAATCAGCTCTATGTATGAATACATCCCCTCCCTCTTGAGCCTCCCCTGCCCCCACCCCACCCCTCTAGGTCATCATAGGGCACTGGCTGAACTCCAGTTAGACACTGGCGTCCACCAGCTCTTTTACACATGGTAGTGTCTATATGTCAGTGCCACTCTCTCAATTCCTCCCACCCTCTTCTTTCCCCTCTGTGTCCACAAGTCCACTCTTTACCTCTCTAGTGTGACTCTTTGAGCCACAGGTTTGGAAGGAAATCAATGTAGAACTCTGGAGAAGGCAATGGCACCCCACTCCAGTACTCTTGCCTGGAAAATCCCATGGACAGAGGGGCCTGGTAGGCTGCAGTCCATGGGGTCGCGAAGAGTCTGACACGACTTCACTTTCACGCATTGGAGAAGGAAATGGCACCCCACTCGAGTGTTCTTGCCTGGAGAATCCCAGGGACAGAGGAGCCTGGTGGGCTGCTGTCTATGGAGTTACAGAGTCGGACACGACTGAAGTGACTTAGCAGCAGCAGCAGTTGTAGAAGGCAGCCTCACTGGATGTCCTGGAGGAAAGTTTGCTCTGCTATTCTCTCTGAAAGACCCATGATGCTTTATTTGTTTAGTATAACACATGCTCTTGATTAATTTCAGCAGTTTTATTATCTCGTTTCCTGGGCGACCTAACAGCAGGGTGTGAGTAAGCAGATCAGGATGCCATTTCTAAGAGTATTATTCATGTTGTTGAGGAGGTGAGCTTTAGGGAAAGGAACGCCTGGAACCACTTTCTTGAAACCTTAATTCCAATCAGTTGGAGAAAAAAGTCATCAAGTCTCAGTCAGGGACTCCTCTTGTTTAGTCTGAGAGAAACTTAATTTCCAGTTTGGCCAGTGAGCTAACGACATGAGAAGGGGAACAGTCAGTAATTCCATTGCCAGTGAGCTTCTTCTTTGGATCCGAGTAGGAAATTCCATTATATTGACTAGTTTTGGTGCAATAGACTCCCAAATAATTAATTATTAACTTGGCACTCTCCTCCTCTTCTGTTATGTTGAGGTATATTGAAGAGAAGATAGTCAACCTTTTTTTTTTCTTTATAGAAATGGCAATTTCAGATAGTTCAACCTAGTATTTCAGCAAAACCCAGTCATTCTGTGAAGTCCCTGTGTGTTTTATTCTCTGTGAGGCTATATACTGCATGTTAATTTTACTCCTGTTGCTGAAATAAAGCAATGGAGAAGCTGTGTGTTCCCTCTTGGTTTCACTCAGGCAGCATTGCCAGCCTCCAGTAACTCCCCTAGCCCAGGTCAGCCTCGTCTGATGCTCAGATGCCCATGTGGTGGCCAACCTGTTCAGAGAGTGTGGGTGTGTAACAGGTCTATTGTTACTGACATGGAGAACTGTCAAGTCATTAGACCATGCTTTTAAAGTGACCACTGTTTTTATCTCTCTCTCTTTTTTTTTTTTTTGGTGGGCCGGGGGAGAAATTTTCTTTTACAGAGTGTTTGCTCATATTTTGTCTCAGAACCATCAAAAATTGCATTTAAAAAACTAACGTGGCGACTTCTCTGGCAGTCCAGTGGTTAATACTCTGCATTTCCACTACAGGGGATGCGGGTTCAATCCCCGGTTGGAAACGTAAAATTCCACATGCTGAATGGTGTGGCAAAGCAAAACAGAACCCACCTCCCCCCGACCCCCCAAAAAAATACTGTGGCTGAAACTTTTGCTTTCCCACAGATAATTTCTGGTATGGCTCACACATGTCTTGGACACCCTATCACAGTGACTCACTGTTTACTACTTATCCTGTAGTATACTTATTGACTTTGCTTCTGCATGCTAGACTCTGGGATAAACTTTAAGTAAAGGTTTGTTTTTTTCCCCCTCATATAAAAAAGTCTTACATATGTATTAAACTTTGTATCTAATAAAGGCAGTATTACAAACCAACATAGACAATTGTCTAATCATATTGACACACAAAAAGAGATGTATACCTTTCATCAGTATAAATATAACTCCAAGTGGATTATAGAGCTGAATATGAAAACTAAAAACTTATAGACTTTTAGGGGGGAAGT
The DNA here is from genome assembly GCA_006410635.1 of Cephalophus harveyi. NCBI lineage: Eukaryota > Metazoa > Chordata > Mammalia > Artiodactyla > Bovidae > Cephalophus > Cephalophus harveyi. Next base: position 1,246,937 of record SJYT01050673.1, on the reverse strand, counting down.
GGGGGAAGAAAACTTTTTAAGACAGTGGAATAAGAGAAGATTTCTTAAATATAGATAGTATAAGGAACAGATTATAAAGAAAAAGATTTATACACTTAACTACATTGAAATTAGTAAATATCTGTGTGATAAAGCACTATAGACAGAGCTAAAAAAAACCCTCAAATTGGTTTTATTTTTTCAATTTCTAAAATTCAGTAACAGTATCCAGAATATATAAAAGTGACTTTACACCAATAATTTAAAAAATGGTCAAGATATGAAGAGGCAGTTCAGGGAAGAGGAAAGGCAAATGGTTGACCACTGAAAAGATGCTCAATCTCAGGAGTGACTAGGGAAATGCAAAGTAAAACAGCAGTGAAGTACTGCTTCACATCCACCAGATGGGCAAACAACAAAAGGCTGGGCTTTAAGAAAACACAACCTCATATAAGGGCAAATTTTGTATTATTACTTTGTAAAACAAAATAGTAATTCCCAACACAATTGGGGATGTAATTCCCAGTACAATTATAACTTAGTTATGTTACTTCCGAGTATTTTCTAAGACCATGTCACAAATGCTCGAGGAGCACTGTTTGTCACAGTAAAAATGAGAAAATGACTCAACTTCATTAACTACAGCAGGGGTTTGGCTAATTCTAATCCTCTGGGTCCAGTCCAGCTCACTGTTTCTGCACAGCTTGTGAACAATTTTTGCATTCTTTTTTTATTTGAAATTACCAAAGACAAGTAATACGTTATATCATTGTAAAACTTACATGAAATTCAAGTATTAGTGCCCATAGTAAAGGGTTTTTTTTTTTTTTTTTAATTGAGGTACAGTTGATTTATAACATAGTGAAGTTTTACTGGAATACAGCTATGCTCACTCATTTAAGTGTGGTACTTGGGGGGCCCCCAGGTGATTCAGACACACACGAAGTTTGATGAACAGTGAGTAGAGGGATGGATGATTGTGGTGGGTTCATACAGCGAAGTAGTATATAGTAGTTAAAATCAGTGAATTAGATCTATACACATTAACATGACAAGACCATCCCTAAAGTGAAAAATATTGCAAAAGCATTTGTATAGTTTGATATCATTCTGTACAATTAAAAAATAGTTTATGTGGTTTATAGATATATATACAAGCAGTGTAAGTTCTAAAACATGCATGTGGATATAATACTAATTAAAGAATAGTGGTTACTTCTAAAAAAGGGAAGGAGGAGAGAGAAGTTACTGAATTTTAACTGTATATTTATTCTTTAAAAATACAGAGATCTGAATTAAATATGATGAAATGCTAATCTTCGTTAAATATAAGTAGTGAGTATGTTGAGTGTGACAGTTTTTATATGCTTTAAAAACTCCCAATTAAAATATAGTTTTAGTTGCATGATATTTATTACTTTGCATTCTTTTTTGTTTTATTTAACAGTGGTTCTTAGGAATTTTCCATATAGTTATTCTAATTTTTATAATAACCACATTTACTCCATATATGCATAACACTTTTTTCTGGTTTTCAACACACTAAATGTTTGCTTTACAAATTTGGAAAGTAAATAAACTATGAAGAAAATAAAGACCATCTGTCACCATAGCACTTTGACGCTGTAATTTTTATGTATTTCTCTCCAGTCTTGGATCATTTTGCATCTTTAATTTTTTTACTTAATGATGTATCATGAGAATTTCTCCACCCTATTTATGTTTTAAAACCTGGTTTCATATACATTATTCTATCGTATATGGATTAAGAAACACAAATGTTCACGTAGCCTATCTTCCTCTCTTACCCTCTGATATTTTTATTAGCGTGAGCGAAAAAACTCTGCATTATCTGGGGCTGATCTCTGTGTGGCCAGGGAGGGAGGACCAATTGCTGAGGGATATTGCAGGGAAGATCTCTGAGGAGTAGGCGGGGCTCTATAGGAGTTGAAAAAATCTGTTTATCTTTCTCCATCTCTACTTTCTTCTGGACTGCAGGCATGTGACCGGCTGACTTCCTGGGCACAATTTTTTTGGGAAGTGTGTTACGGTTCTCACCTTCACAGGAGGGAGACAAATGATAACTTTTGGGTGACAAATATAACGGTAAACCACAAAGCCTTACATACAAGAGTGCTTTAGAGGCTATTTCACTCCAACTTGATTCAGGTAATGGAGCAGCCCAAGATCTGTGTGTGGGTCAAGAAGCTACAGTTAGAACCAGACATGGAAAACCTGACTGGTTCAAAAACGGTAAAAGAGTGCACCAATTCTGTATATTGTCGCCCTGCTTATTTAACGTATATGCAGAGTACAACATGTAAAATGCTGGCTGGATGAGTCACAAGCTGGAATCAAGACTACTGAGAGAAATATCAATAACCTCAAATATGCAGATACCACTTTAATGGCAGAAAGTGAAGAGAAACTAAAGAGCCTCTGGGTGAGGGTGAAAGAGGAGAGTCAAAAAGTTGCTTGAACTCAACATTCAAAAAACTAAGATCATGGCATCTGGTACCATCACTTCATGGCAGATAGAAGGGGAAAATGTGGAAGCAGCGACAGATTTTATTTTCTTGGGCTCCAAAACCACTGTAGATGGTGACTGCAGCCGTGAAATTAAAAGAAGCTTGCTCCTTGAAAGAAAAACTTTGACATAACTAGACAGCATATTTAAAAGCAGAGACATCACTTTGTTGACAAAGGTCCATATAGTCAAAGCTATGGTTTTTCCAGTAGTCATGTATGGATGTGAGAGTTGAACCATAAAGAAGGCTGAGCACTGAAGAATTGATGCTTTTGAATTGTGGTACTGGAGAAGTCTCGAGAGTCACTAGGAGAGCAAGGCAATCAAACCAGTCAATCCTAAGGGAAATCAACCCTGAATATTCATTGGAAGGACTGATGCTGAAGCTCTAATTCTTGGGTCACCTGATATGAAGAACCGACTCATTGGAAAAGACCTGGGAAAGACAGAAGGCAAAAGGAGAATGGGGCGGCAGAGGATGAAATGGTTAGGTAGCATCACCAGCTCAATAGACATGAATTTGAGCAGGAGGCAGTGGAGGACAGAGGAGCCTGGCGTGCTGCAGTCCATGGGGTCATAAAGAGCCGGACACGACTTAGTGACGGAAAAACAAACACCTAAAATCACACATCTAACTTTTCTTTATCTTATACAGTAAACTCTCTCCTAAAAATTTTGAAATTGGGATAAACCTGGGATGCGTCTCATAATTCCTAGTGTCTTAATATCACTTTTAACCATCATTCCCATTTTAGTGTCTGAAATCAGGATATGACTTACAATGAATGACTCCCTAAGTTCAATAAGATATAGTCTTTTAAAGCTATAGTTTTAAATCCAGGCTGTACATTAGGATCATCTGAAGCACTTAGAAAGCATATATAAGATGCCTGGTTCCCACTGCAGAGATTCTATTAAGTTGGTTGGGGTAGGAGGTTATGCATCTGTTTTAAAAACTCCTAAGAATTGGAACCACTGTCATAACCTTCAGTGGAAAGAAAACTCATGTGTCATCATAGAAATCAGAAACCAAATAAGAGTGACTCAATAAAGTTACTGGAAGACCTAGCATTCAACTCAGAGAGTTCAGTGAGGTGCCCTAGGGGAAGGAAAAGAGCACTTGGCTTGGAGTCAACAGGTCTGTCCTAGCTCTAACTTCTGGAGTTATGGCCCTTGGGCAGGTGATTTAGCCTCTTCCAGCCTTGGTTTCTTCATTTGTAAAAGAGCAGCATATCCACCTCACTGGGTCATTGTGAACATTAAACAAGATATTTAATAAAATGGCTGTTGTATTTTAGAACACAGTGTAGGTACCTTTAAATGGAGATTTTCTTGAAAACACTGCTAATTTACATTGAAATATTTATTGAGCCTGGGAGGAAAAAATGGAGCCAAGTGTGGTTTATTGAAATCTTTTGAATCTGCCTACAATGTGGGAGACCCAGGTTCGATCTCTGGGTTGGAAGATCCCTGGAGAAGGGAATGGCAACCCACTTCAGTATTCTGGCCTGGAGAATTCCATGGACAGGGGAGCCTGTCGTACTTCAGTCCATGGGGTCTCAGAGTCAGACAGGACTGAGTCACTAGCGCTTTCACTTTGAATGAATTTCTAGTGTTAGGGTATCCAAGTCACTTCGTATGGTAAAAATACATGGCAACAGAAGTAAGGGTTAAAGTTAGCTTATTTTCTTAGATTTTGTAAAATCATTAAAAGAATCAAGGGGAAAGGACTTCACTAACAAACTTAAATATACATTTTGAAAACATTTCTAACCTCACTTAGCTAAACTTGTAGAAAAGGAACAAGTTTTTTTCACTATAGCTAGTAATCACAAATGATAATGTGAACTGTAGATGAATTTATATCATAGTACCAGTATGGACTTTATTTCCTGTTCAGGGTTTGGTGAACTGTGTGTTTCCTATTGCTTTAAAATCAACTTCTATATGTATCATAATGGTTTCCTGCTTGCTGAATTGATATATAACAGTGTATCATAGTGGCTTTTTCCACTATAAGTAAAAAATATTTTCCAGCTGCATTGAATTGCTGAAGATGGAATCAACCATAACCAGTGGCACCAAATATTTAGTAGTCTGCACGCTGGTGGAAAGAAGGGAGGAGTCTGCACTGCTCTCAGATCGCCTTTGCCACAAGGTGGATATTATAATGTGATATTTCTGCGTTCTTGACTAGTTGAGCTTGTGGGGAAAGCCGGAACTGCCCTTGCTCAGCGTCAGACCACAGCCTGGAATTATCATGCCCATCAAGACCTTGATCTTGGTTGGGTGTGGAAGCTTTTTTCCATATATAGCCAAACTTGATTATCTGCTTGTGTGGATAACCCACTTTGTGGATTATTCACAGGAATTTTTAGGTCAAGCCTGGATCCTTTGCCCCTAACTGTCTTGCCCCCCACTATGAGTCTGTAAACTGTCTCCTCTGTTCAGTCGGGATGTGTTGAGGAATTCAGCTGTGGTGCTCCCATGCTTGCATTTATTAAATGCCTATCTTGTGCCAAACTTTTTATTAGCTCAAATCTTTATATAAAACTCGATGACATAAATGGTATCATCTTATTTCCCAGAAGAAGGAACGAAGATTAAGAGTTCAGGAATCTTGTCTAAGGTCAGACACAAGATTCAAATGTATAGTGACTTCTAGGTTAACTGCCTCTTTTGGTAACTTGAGCCATAGAGATTTCTTTATGAGTGTGAGGACTCTGAAATCAATTTTATCAGTTTAGCATGGCAAGTTTTAATCTCCTTTTATATGAGACTGACTAAAGGTTTTAACACATGAAGAAGGCAAGTAAATAAAATTCAAACTGTGTAACATATACTCTATAACTGTTGCTCAGGTTTTAAAAATAAAATCAGTTGAACAGAGATGCTGAAAATGTCTATACTGCTAAATAATTATTCTTTTAGGGCATATTGTAAAGGTAGGCATTTTCCCTCTGAATATATTTTGCTTGATGGAGAGCAATTTCCATGCTCTCTCCAGATGATTCCTTTGTTACTATTTCTGTTTAAAGCCTTGTTACCTTTGCTCCTTGTTCTACTGTACCTCATTGTTTCCATGGCAACAAGACAGAATGAGGAGGTGGGTAGCAACTGGCTCTTGAGAGAATGGAAATGCAATGGAAAGTTCCACCTGAAATAACAACATGCAAATCACTTTAGCGTATGATAAACAACAAAGAAAAGTGATACTTTTTTGGGGGAAGACAGCTTATTTGGTTTTTGGAATGTGCTCATTTTTCTGACAGCTTCTCTTTCTTGTTATCTTTCTTGCCTTTTTTTTTTTTTGAGACCAAAATAAAATCATTAAAGGACAAAAAAAATTCAACCTGACATTGCATGTGACTCAATGGCAGATGTAGTGGTTTGTGCTTCCAGAGATAGCTCCTAAGCAGAACACGTAAAAAGATTTTTAATTGGGAAGTGAATTTGACTCCTGATTGAGCTATCTTTCATCGTCAGGATGTAGCTGTTCAGTTCAGTCACTCAGTTGTGTCTGACTCTTTGCAACCCCATGGACTACAACACACCAGGCTTCCCTGTCCATTGCCAACTCCCGAAGCCTACACAAAATCATGTCCATTGCACCAGTGATGCCATCCAACCATCTTATCCTCTGTCATCCCCTTCTCCTCCTGCCTTCAATCTTTCCCAGCATCAGGGGCTTTTCAACTGTAGCTGAAGAATGAGATGTGGCTGAAGAGTGAGCTATTCCTCTGTGAGTGAAATTTCCCCAACTGTTTTGCTCTCAAGAACTTCTTATTATTTTTCCTCACATCTTTTGAAAAGATTTTTAACATATTCATATAATATGGAAGTTTCTATACTCACCTACATGGTCTTAACTAAGAGAAATGTAAACTTCCTTTTTGAAATATAAGAAATCTCTTTTTGGAATATTGAAAATAGCCTTCGAAATAGAGTTCCCCTGAAAGGAAATTGTTACTATTCTGAGATGGTCAGCAGAATAGAGTGAGCAACATAGATATTTTATGTAAAAAAAAAACAAAAGCAAAAATGAAATATGGGGCTGTTTAAATATCCCTTCCTCGTACAACACAAAGCACAGTGTAAACACTGTTTATATCTTGTGTGTGTTAGTTGCTTAGTCATGTCTGACTCTTTGTGGCCCCATGGACTCTAGCCTGCCAGGGTCCTCTGCCCATGGGATTTTCCAGGCAAGAATGCTGGAGTGGGTTGCCATTTCCTACTCCAGGGGCTCTTCCCAACCCAGGGATAGAACCTAGGTCTCCTGAATTGCAGGCAGACTCTTCACTGTCTGAGCCATATCTTATGGAAGTAAATAAAAATACAGAAATGGTGTTCTTGTAAAGTTGGGGGAAATGCTTGTATCACACTGAGGCCAAATAATGTCATTCTTCACTGCTCTTCATTGCTAGCATTTACGGGCACTGCTCTGAGACAGTTTTTCCCTAGGTTCAGATTTTCAAGCAGTCTGCGATCAGAGAATATATTTTCAAAACCCCAGAATGGTAATAATTAAGCACCGTAACACCTCCTTTTATGCAACATATAGTGCAACTATCACATGTCAGCTGAATTCTCTCAAGTCACACCCTGTCTCTGAGTATCTTCACACACACCTTCTCCTGGGATCATGCCTGCATGTGGGAGTCCCATTCATAAAGCCCAGAGCCTTTGCTTCAAAGCTGCTGTATTTAATGAGCTCAATGGCCAGGTCTCAAGATGAAGTACTCTGGCCAACTGCTTCAGAATAGACTGGAGTGCCTGTTAAAAATGCAGAGACCCAAATCCAGACCCACTAATCCATTTTTGGAGGTGAGATGTCTAATCTAAATTTCAGGTAGGCTCCTTTTTGGCTAGAGAAGGTTGAGGATGGGGGCTGTCCCTGGTGCTAAAAAGCCTCCAGTTCCCCATAGGCATCAGCCACCCTAATACCGGTTCTTCTCTTTCCTTGATCACTTCAGTACCTCCCAGGCCCCTGAGCCTGACTCCCACCAGGCCTTAAACCCTTCTGGGTGCTCCTTGTAATTTTTCCTTGAAGTCTTTTGAGAAATGATCTCATTTGTAAAGCCTGGATTTAGGAGTGGGTGTATATGCTGAGTAGGTAGGGGTGAGGTGAGGGAGTTGAAGAGTTTTGTCCCTTTGTCCTAAGAGCTCTGCCCTCATGGGATGAACTTGAACTTTTTCCTAGGGGTGGGACATGGTAGTAGGGGTGGGAGATATTCAGTGCAGGGCCTCGTAGAAAAACATCTCCATTGAGTGAGATGGATAGACACCACATCGATATGATTTGGGAGCCATATGGTTCTCTCTCCAATAGTTTGGTTCAGGACCATAAGAATCTTAGCTTATTCTTCCTGAAAGTGAAAGTTGCTCAGTTGTGTCGACTCTTTGCGACCCCATGGACTATACAGTCCATGGAATTTTCCAGGCCAGAATACTGGAGTGGGTAGCCTTTCCCTTCTCCAAGAAGTCTTCCCAATCCAAGGATCAAACCCAGGTCTCCTGTGTTGTAGCGGGATTTTTTACCAACTGAGCTAATAATAAACTAAATTGTAGATGAAATGACCTAGAATCACTGTTTTTTTTTTTTTTCAATTGAAGTAAACTTGATATACAATATTATATAAGTTACAGGTGTGTAATATAGTGATTCACAATTTTTGAAGGTTATATTCCATTTATGTGCTTAGTCACTCAGTCGTGTCTGACCTTTTGTGACCCCATGGACTGTAGCCCGCCAGGCTCCTCTGTCCATGGGGATTCTCCAGGCAAGAATGCTGGAGTGGATTGCCATGCCCTCCTCCAGGGGATCGTCCCAACCCAGGGACTGAACACAGGTCTCCCGCATTGCAGGCGGGTCCTTTACGGTCTGAGCTACCAGGGATAGTTATTATAAAATATCTGCTATATTCCCTGTGTTATATGATATATCCCTGTAGCTTATTTTATACCTAATAGCTTATACCTCCTAGAACCCTACCCCTGTATTGCCCCTTCTTCCTCATTTGGGTTTTTAAAAATATATATTCATTGACAATTCACAAGTGGATAATTTTGAGCTCGCTTGAAAGAGGCTTTGATTCCAATTTAACTAATGGATGTATCTGAGGTAATAAGAGAGGAGTGGAGGGAAGAACAACCCATCTGGAACTGGTAGGCAGTTCTAAACCGAGGTCCACCTCTTATTAGTAGAATCACAGGTGAGGCCTGTTGTGTGCAGAGTGGCCCGTGGGGGTGTGGAGATGTCACCTGAGTTTGGGATATGGCTGTATCGTCACCATCTCTATGTCCTCCAGGATGCGGCTGGCCCTGGACTCCTAATCCTGGTGCCTGGAGTGATACTGAGTAAATCACAGGCTCTCTCCTAGGTCTGAAAACTTGTCCCCTCCCTCTGCGTGTTCCCCATCGTCCTGTGCCAATACTGAAATTGCTCTGGGAAATGCAGGGCTGCACCAGCTCTGACAGCCCCGGCAATAGCAGCTTCTCGCCTGGACTGCTTGACACCGAGCAGAGGTCACGCCTTGTAGGAGGGGGACATCAACAGGGAACTATGACTGGGATACAGGGGTCAGGAAAGGCCCAGGGTGGAGGACTAATTACAGCTGCATCTGGGTAGACCTGTCAGGGGAGTGTAATTTTCTCGGTTCTGTCTCATCACAACAAAGATTTGAAGCAACAGTCATTGAAGCCCTCGGCACGTCACAGCTCTTGGACAGTCCACGTTATACTTCTCCGACACATCAGTTTTATTTAGAAAATAAAGGAAAATACATCCTTGAGGCGTTAGGGCATGCTGAACCAAAAGACGCAAAGAGAGAGAACGAGAATGAGCAGAGGGCGCGTGGGAGAGAGCCCCCTGCCCAGGCCCTTTGGCTCCTCTTTTTATGTGTTTTCCCCTCGCCCAGGGCCTGCCCTGTGTGAATTGGGCTAGCCAGGAGTGCTGTTTGTCCTACCTGAGGTCCTCACCCCAGTCCTCGGACCTTCCTTTGCTCTATTTCCCAGGGCTTCTCCCTTCCTTGTCTTTTAGGCACTGCCATTCTGGACTCTGAGAGATTGGGGGCAGGAGGAGAAGGGGACGACAGAGGATGAGACGGCTGGATGGCATCACCGACTCGATGGACATGAGTTTGGGTGAACTCCGGGAGTTGGTGATGGACAGGAAGGCCTGGCGTGCTGCGATTCATGGGGTCGCTAAGAGTCCGACATGACTGAGTGACTAAACTGAACTGATTCTGGACTCCTGTTTCCTACTCTAACTCCCTAAGAGACCCAGGGGGCAATCGGAGAGCCTGGGGCCTGGGAAAATGGGGAAGGACATGTGGAAAATGTGAGAAGTCAAAATGAGGGATGAGAAGTTAGTAATAGTGATTCTGTCATTTGTAAATGATTTGTAGCTTTCATATTCCTGAGCTCTTTCGAGCCTTCTGAGAACGCTCAAGATGTAGGTAGAAGTGGGTCTTAGCCCCAGTTTACACACGAAGATGCTAAGTCACGGGGAGGTAGTGACTTGCTCAAGGCTGGGACCAGAACACAGGTCTTTTGTCTCTTGTTTGGCTCTTCTGTTTCTCCTGGTTCCACACTATTGACTGTTGGACAGAGAGTAACCCCGGACTAGCTCTGCCTACTTCATAATTCTGCCCAGGGTCAGCCGAGTAGCGAACAGGTAATCAGAATAGGAGGCATATCTAGGAGATTGAACTTTCCCCCAAGGTTGACTTATAGTAAATGGATGTCCATGATCAGTGGTGTTTCATTAGGCTGAGCTGCATAATGGGTCTTTAATGTGGGTAAGACAAGACCACCCAACTCACTTTTAACTGATGAAGCTGAAACCAGATCTGTAGAGGTGAAAGGCTTATGCATTAGCCCTGGGATAATAGATTTCCAGATGGCTGGAATCGGACCTCTGTCTCTGCCTTTGGTCAGTGATATTGACCAATAAACTGCTTTATGTCAATAGATCAGGGTTATAGTATAAGTGAATGTTACATGTAGATAATAGCCTTTATTCAGGGTCTTTTGTAACTACTTAATGTACAGTCTTAAGACTCTCAGAGGGGAAATGTTCTGAGAAACCTCTTTGCAAGTCTTCTACATGATGCATTTTGTAAGGGGTAACATATGCTAAAATCAAGCAAGGTGTGCTAGTAAGAAGCAAAGAGGGAAGGGCATTTGTGAATAGTTTGAACAGTGCTTGTTGCAGATAACCTCGCCTTTCCCAGTGTCTTCTCCATAGAGGTAATTTTAAAGCTGTGTTATGAGTGACACACAAAAAGGTAGAAGGCTCTCCTTGAGGTAGCTGTCATTTTCCTCCTAGAGAAACACAATTATTTTCCAGCCTGCTTTATATAAATGTAAATGTGTGTCTCTGAGAAGGTTATTCTCCCCTGTGAATTAATGGAGTCCATCTGAAAAGGGGCAATGAATGGGCTACATGTAAATTATGACTTCCTGGGATGTTTCTTTGACATTCAGTTGAAAGAGACGGATCTGGTTGAGGTCGGTAATTGCGCCTCTTTCCCTGTGGGCTGTAAGTGTATTTGCATGGGAGGGAAGTGAATTTGCACGGGAGGGAAGGTGCGGGGGAGAGGGCCCTCAGCACCGTAGGTGACCGTAGAGCAGGGGATCTCTTTTAGCAATGGCTTTTTAAAGTTGCTTTGAATGGTCTGAGGAGAAAATGGTTTAAAAATTATTGGTGGAGTTTAGACATTGAATATAACGTCCCCTTCACATTCTGAATATGGCACACTATTGTGAGAAATAACCCCCAAGGTGAATAGGGTTGAAAACGTAGGTAAGGCTCTGAGGAAGAAGCCAGCTGAGCTGAATGGTGATGCAAAGAGCCCTCAAGGCAGAAAAATGCAAAGTACATCCTGGATATTTGGGTGTTTGCTAGTGAGCTTGCAGAGATGTGAGAGATTTGTACCAGTTAAGTCTGCAGCAAAAATCAGAATTTAGGAGGAAATGTGAGAAATCAAACATACTTTTAGATTTTCCAGGAAGATAGAGGGGAACAGACTTGCCTGTCTCTCTCCTCCCAATATTTGCCCTGCTGATCTGAAGAATAACATCATTGATTTAAAATGAGGGTGAAAGAAAGTCTTCAATCCTTTTATTGAAGAGAGTAGTTCCTGATTTCATAGTTTTTCCTTGTGTACAGGTTGCAGCCAGAATCACACACGATGAGTTCTCTGCTTATACGACGAAATGGTGCCAAAATACTGCAAATAACTTTGCCTACTTTCTTTTTGGTTTTGTTCTCAGTATAATTTAGGCAAAGGCAAGGTATGCCGTTAGGGATGCTCTTTTCTCTTAGTTTCTATTTCTAATTATAAAAGGACATGGCATCGTTGATTCCTGCTTCCTGTGTGCCTTGCACTGTTCTGAGTGCTTGACTAGGTTTATCTCCCAGGAGCCTATCAGATAGGGCCTTGGACCAGCTCTTGAGGCAGAAAGTAGGTGTGAGGAGGAAGTTGATGGCAAATGCTCTTGAGAGTGACACCTGTGGGCTGCTGGGGGCTGAAGTGGAGGACTGCAGGAGCGGGAGGAGCCGCCCTGCCGTGAAGCTGCAGCAGAAGACTCTGCAGACCCCACTGGGAGCCAGGAAGGCCTTTCAGCTCTGTTCCATCTTGAGGCAAGGGGACTAGACTTTTATACCCCTTGCCCCCCTATTCACCCCTTTCCCACCTCCCCATGGTCAGTGGATGTCAGATGCCCCCAGGAAGGGGTGTGACCCCAGGCAAGGCCATCTCTCAACAGCTGAAATCCATTATGATGCTGTCAATATCCCTAGCAGTTGGGGATGGACTGCATGAGTACTGAAGTGGGGCCATCTGGGGACCCCACCACAGCAGTCAGCACAGATATTAGTCCCCTTTTTAAGAATTAATGATTTGCCCAAGATCACACAGCAGTGTGGAGGGCCAGGATGAACCCTGCACAGTCTGGTCCAGGACCCACACTCTGAATTACCATTTGGCTTCTCCTCGAAATCAGATACATAAACTAGTAAGTGAACAAGATGCTTTCGAAGAGAAGTACTTGAAGCTCTGAAGAAAATAAAAGGGGGCATACTGATACGAAGTTAATACACTGATGGCATGTCTACTCCCTGAGAAGCCCAGGGGGCTCAGTGGTAAAGAATCTGCCTGCCAATGCAAGAGATGCAGGAGACATGGGTTCGATCCCTTGGTTGGGTAGATCCCCTGAAGGAAATGGTAACCCATTCCAGTATTCTTGCCCAGAAAATCTCATGGACAGAGGAGCCGGGGGGTGGCAAGGAGTAGGACACGCCTGAGCGACTGAGCACGCCGCACTACTTCCCGGCGTCATCAGCTGTTTCACCCTAGGTGGGGCGGTGACTGCTAGCCAACCATTTATCTTTCTGGCCCACAGCCAGTTGGCATTATCTAGTTTCCCTTTTGGTGATGTGGGCCACCTTCCAGCCTGACCAATAGATTCTCCAGATAGCATGCTTCTTCCCCAGACCTGGGGGCTGCAGCGGCCAGGGCAGCCTGGGAAGCTGCTGTTGAAGACTGCAGAGCTGCCACGGGCCTGGGTCTCTCAGGGTGCCAGTGGGTCAGAGACCAGCTGCCCTGGAGCCTTCATCCTGGGCTGTTAGTGACATGAGTGAGAAATAAACGCATTCTTTGTTGCTGTTGTTCAGTTGCCAAGCCATGTCCAACTCTTTGCAACCCCGTGGCGTGCAGTATGCCAGGCTTCCCTGCCCTCCCTCACCATCTCCCAGGGTTTGTCCAAGAAGCTTATTCTCTAAGCTCTGAAGTTTTAGAGGGAAGATATTTGTTATTGGAGCTTATTTTACTCTCATGAGTACACTGTAGAAATTTATTTAAAATGCTTTAGGATAAACAGTATAGTCAGTGGGTAGTTATTATTGGGGTGGAATGATGGTTAGCTTCGTGTGCCAACTTGGCTGTTACATAGTGCACAGATACTTGGTCAACTGTTAGTCTGGATGTTTCTGTGAAGGTAATTTTTTTTTTTCAATGAGATTGACCTTTAACTTGGTGGAGTGTGAGTAAAGCAGATTCCCCTCTGTGATGTGGGTGGACCTCATTTGGTTAGTCGAAAGCCTTAATATAAGAACAGAGATTGAACTCCCCCGAGTAAGAAGGAATTCAGCCAGCAGTCGGGCTTCCAGCCTCCACTCCAGCTTCTGCTCTTCCTGGTTCCCTAGCAGACTGCCTTTGAACTTGAACTCCACTCTTTCCCAAGTTTCCAGCCTACCCCATCAGAATTTGGACTCGCCAAGCCTCCATAATCACGTGAGCCAATTCCTTAAAATAAACCTCTCTACTTATATGCAGAGTACGTCATGAGAAACGCTGGGCTGAAAGAAGCACAAGCTGGAAATCAAAATTGCTGGAAGAAATATCAATAACCTCAGATATGCAGATGACACCACCCTTATGGCAGAAAGTGAAGAGGAACTAAAAAGCCTCTTGATGCAAGTGAAAGAGGAGAGTGAAAAAGTTGGCTTAAAGCTCAACATTCAGAAAACGAAGATCGTGGCATCTGGTCCCATCACTTCATGGGAAATAGATGGGGAAACAGTGGAAACAGTGTCAGACTTTATTTTTCTGGGCTCCAAAACCACTGCAGATGGTGACTGCAGCCATGAAATTTAAAGACACTTACTCCTTGGAAGAAAAGTTATGACCAACCTAGATAGCATATTCAAAAGCAGAGACGTTACTTTGCCAACAAAGGTCTGTCTGGTCAAGGCTATGGTTTTTCCACTGGTCATGTATGGATGTGAGAGTTGGACTGTGAAGAAAGCTGAGCGCCGAAGAATTGATGCTTTTGAACTGTGATGCTGGGGAAGACTCTTGCGAGTGAGTCCCTTGGACTGCAAGGAGATCCAACCAGTCCATCCTAAACGAGCCCAGTCCTGGGTGTTCATTGGAAGCACTGATGCTGAAGCTGAAACTGCAATACTTTGGCCACCTGATGCGAAGAGTTGACTCATTGGGAAAAACCCCGAAGCTGGGAGGGATTGGGGGCAGGAGGAAGGGGACGACCGAGGATGAGATGGCTGGATGGCATCACTGACTCGATGGACATGAGTCTGAGTGAACTCCGGAAGTTGGTGATGGACAGGGAGGTCTGGCGTGGTGCAATTCATAGGGTCGCAAAGAGTCGGACACGACTAAGCGACTGAGCTGAACTGATACACACATCTGTTAGTTCTGTTTGTCTAAACAACACTGACGATGTAAGTAGTTGTTAGCGTTTGAAGCACTCAGATGAAGAATCTCTACTTCAGAGATGGCTGTGGAGTCTTCATATATCATTATAGAAATCTACTGTAAGAAGTTTGTTAATTAACATAAATACATTTAAAAACATTGGTGTAATGGATTGTATTCAAGATGCATGGCTGGCTCAAAGATTCTTAAATCCCCATCAGCTTTGCAAGAATGAGATAGAAGAATCTGTCAAGACCAATAGCCTTAGGCCTAGAGCTCTACTGGGTTGGACCACGTGCTTCACAGAGCACTGTACATCCTGTCCACTCAGGGGTCTAGCTAACTCTGCTGCTAGTTTCTTTGCAGGAGACCCCAGTTCGATTCCTGGCTTGAGAAGATCCCCTGGAGAAGGGATAGGCTACCCACTCCAGTATTCTTGGGCTTCCCTTGTGGCTTAGAAGGTAAAGAATCCACTTGCAATGCTGGAGACCTAGGTTCGAACACTGGGTTGGAAAGATCCCCTGGAGGAGGGCATGGCAACCCACTCCAGTATTCTTGCCTGGAGAATCCCCACGAACAGAGGAGCCTGGTGGGTTACAGTCCACGGGATTGCAAAGAGTCAGACACAACTGAGTGACTAAGCATAGCTGTGAGTGAATTTGGAAAAAACTGCACAAACCCTTGTGCCAGTCTTTTGTGGGCACTGGTGTGTAGAAAGAGAAAGCAGAGGTGCACAAGGCTGTTGGTTTTTATGTTAAATATTCTAGTTTCTTCTTAGCTTTTCTTACTGGTTTTGATGCACATCTTTAAAACCACCCTCAACCATTCCAGTGCGACCGTCCCTTTCTTTGCCACAGTGAGCTTGATTACAGCATACCTTCTGTCACATCAGCTATTCTGGTTGCTACCAATGCTCAGATACCCTTTCACAGTTTCCCTGGAAAACTGAGGGTGTATGGCATCTACATATTAATAAGTGGTATGTCATCGTATTTAGAAAGCTGTTCTCTCTCTTCCTGCAAAAATGGTAATACTAAAATATTATGCTCTTGGGTTGACATTGCTGTAGTGTGATGGGCTCATTTGTATTCATGGAGAGCTTCAAAATAAGTATCCTAGTCTGCAGATTTTTCTAATTAAATAGCTGGAAAAACCATCCACCACTGTCTCATTTCAACCTTCTATAGCTGCTTATTTCCTCTTCTTTTTAATACATAAATAAAACCCTCAGATTTTATTTATATTTTCCCTTTGACTTTTCTTTACTCCCTTGACGTTTTTGCACGAGTTCATTTATAAGAAGTTTATTATGTTACCTGTCTGATGCAGCGTTAAAAGGCAAATTGCTGTAATTCCCTGTTATTAAGGAATTATTATTAATAAATACTGTGATGTCTTGCTACAAAACATTAAAGCATATAATTTTCTCCTCTATGTTAATCTTCATTACATACCAAATGTGAAGCTTCATTGTTATTTGGTGGTGGTATTTAGGAACATTGTCTCAAAAGCACAACACTGCTGGGGGATTGTTGCCTCTGGAGTTAATAGAAGCTACTTATTATCTGTTCACCCCCAGAGAATCTAATTTTTAAATCTGTAATATGAGAACTTTTAGGGGGTGGGGAACAGAATTCATGCGGTTGTAAGGATCAAGGGAGCTGGAAAAAAGGGGAGATTTTTCTAAAAATATAATATCAATTGATCATTAATTGACTGATTAAAATTTTTTGAACACTAATATAACCCAAGCAAGCCTGTGTGCGCATGTGCGTACACACTCAGATATTCATATCTCAGTGCTATTCTGAACTTTATTTAACCGTTCCTTTGTTTTGGATTTTTAAATTGTTTTGAGTTGTTCCAATTATAAATAATGTTACAGTAACTTCTTTAATACATAAATCCTCCCAAATCTGTGATTATTTCACTAGAGAAGATTCTTGGAAGTAAAAACTACTGGGCCAAAGAATGTGGACTTAAATGTTTAATGCATGTGTTTCATAAATTCTAGTTTCCTAAAAGAACCCAATTTACCTTCCTAACTAGGAGTTTGGAGAACAACCATCTCTCCACACTAGTACCAGTACCTAATAGTAGCATCTCATTGTTGTTTTCATTGCATATCTGTGGTTATTAGTAACTAGTAAGGCTAAACATATTTTCTAATGATTTATTAACCAGTTCCAATTTTCTGCTGCTGCTGCTGCTGCTGCTGCTAAGTCGCTTCAGTCGTGTCCGACTCTGTGCGACCCCATAGACGGCAGCCCACCAGGCTCCGCCATCCCTGGGATTCTCCAGGCAAGAACACTGGAGTGGGTTGCCATTTCCTTCCCGAATCCACGAAAGTGAAAAGTGAAAGTGAAGTCACTGAGTCATGTCCAACTCTCAGCAACCCCATGGACTGCAGCCTACCAGGCTCCTCCGTCCATGGGATTTTCCAGGCAAGAGTACTGGAGTGGGGTGCCATTGCCTTCTCCTCCAATTTTCTGAGAGTTGTCTAATTGCATATGCCTATGTCTGCCAATGTAGGAGACCTAAGAGGCCTGGGTTCAATCTCTGGGTGGGAAGATCCCTCGAGGAGAGCATGGCAACCTACTCCAGTGTTCCTGGAGAGTCCCATGGACAGAGGAGCCTGGCAGGCTACAGTCCACAGAGTCACAGAGTCAGACAACTGAAGTGACTTAGCACACACGCATCTTTATAGTAGATGTTAACTATTTGTCTTAATTTATAGTACTAGCTTACATGTGAAAATACTCAACCTTTATTATATTGTTTGCAAATACATTTCCTATTATTTGATTTCACCATTTTCTGGTGAACAGATGTTTACATTGTTTTATGTGGACAAACGTAAATATCTATTTATTAATTATGGGTGGTGGATATGTGGGCATTTAATATATATATTTTTCTATCTTAAGATGATTCTTAGATAAGCAAATTTAAAGTCGTACCTGCTCATTAAAGATTTCTTTCATTTTATTTCAACTTAGAAAACCTTTCCATTTTTCCTAGCTCTGTTTCATGAAGAATTTGTTTCTTTCCCTTTGGTTTGTTTCATATAGTGCTGTCATTGTTAACTTGTCTATTTTCCTACTAGATGGTGAACTAGAGCCTTGTACGTCTGGGTGTTCAATGTCTGGTTGGTCTCATTAAACACTTATTGAATAAAGGGAAGGACAGCCTCTGGAGCAGGAAGGGCTATGAGAAAGATACGCAGTCCAAGTGGTGACACTGTCTTCTCATCCTGAGGCTGTGGGAATTAGAGATCTTCAAAATAGGAAGCTCTTGGCAGAAATGACTTCACACAGATTTCATGCTGTGGGCATACTGAATCAGTTGGAATATTTGAAATGCCATCATGAATTCATGTCAGCCTTCCTCCACATACACCCTTCTCCCAGGATTTTTGTTTTGTTTATTTATTTGGCTGTGCTGAGTGTTCAGTGAGGCATGTGGGGTCTTTCGTTATGGCATACAGAATCTTTAGTTGCAGTGTGGAATCCAGTTTCCTGTCCAGGGATTGAACCCGGGCCCTCTGCATTGGGAATGTGGAATCTTAGCCACTGAACCATGAGGAAAGTCCCTCCAGGATGTTTAAACACCATATGCACCTTCATCGATGATGTTAGAGAGATCAAGAGTAAGGAAGAGACATACCACACTGGGTCCTCCCATCACCACCAGCACTTAATGGCAGAGCTGAACTATACACCGTGACATGATATGTTGTGTTAATAAAAGCTCTGGAGTTAGTCTTGTCTTCTAAAAAGAAGCCAGCTTCTTAAAAGACCTGTCTGTGTTATTTGTGCCTTATTTCCTACAGTGTCCATAAAATTGCTGAACATCTATTAGATGCTCAGTGAGTTCCAGGGGGTTCTAATTTCCTTTTCCTTTGCAGATTGCTATTCTTATTTTTATTTCAACTTAGAAAACCTTTCCATTTTTCCTAGCTCTGTTTCATGAAGAATTTGTTTCTTTCCCTTTGGTTTGTTTCATATAGTGCTGTCATTGTTAACTTGTCTATTTTCCTACTAGATGGTGAACTAGAGCCTTGTACGTCTGGGTGTTCAATGTCTGGTTGGTCTCATTAAACACTTATTGAATAAAGGGAAGGACAGCCTCTGGAGCAGGAAGGGCTATGAGAAAGATACGCAGTCCAAGTGGTGACACTGTCTTCTCATCCTGAGGCTGTGGGAATTAGAGATCTTCAAAATAGGAAGCTCTTGGCAGAAATGACTTCACACAGATTTCATGCTGTGGGCATACTGAATCAGTTGGAATATTTGAAATGCCATCATGAATTCATGTCAGCCTTCCTCCACATACACCCTTCTCCCAGGATTTTTGTTTTGTTTATTTATTTGGCTGTGCTGAGTGTTCAGTGAGGCATGTGGGGTCTTTCGTTATGGCATACAGAATCTTTAGTTGCAGTGTGGAATCCAGTTTCCTGTCCAGGGATTGAACCCGGGCCCTCTGCATTGGGAATGTGGAATCTTAGCCACTGAACCATGAGGAAAGTCCCTCCAGGATGTTTAAACACCATATGCACCTTCATCGATGATGTTAGAGAGATCAAGAGTAAGGAAGAGACATACCACACTGGGTCCTCCCATCACCACCAGCACTTAATGGCAGAGCTGAACTATACACCGTGACATGATATGTTGTGTTAATAAAAGCTCTGGAGTTAGTCTTGTCTTCTAAAAAGAAGCCAGCTTCTTAAAAGACCTGTCTGTGTTATTTGTGCCTTATTTCCTACAGTGTCCATAAAATTGCTGAACATCTATTAGATGCTCAGTGAGTTCCAGGGGGTTCTAATTTCCTTTTCCTTTGCAGATTGCTATTCTTAGCAATTTTATATACAACAGGAGGACTTTATTTTTTTAGTCTTCCAGGATTTTCATTTTTAACCAAATGCTTTTTTTTTTTATATTCAAGGCTAAGAATAAATATTCTAAATGTAATGTTAAATCCCAATTGAATACATAGGCTATTTTTTTCAAAGCCTCAATTTGGATTCTTATTTCAGCTCGCGGTTCCCTTGTTATTTTATGTCATAGCCAGATAGGAGTTGTCCAGAGGTTCTTCTCTCATCTAACTGCAGCCCTGTTTCTCCCTTAAATCTGTGGAGTAGCTTGTTAGATGAGGCATCTTGCTCTCTTTATCCGCTCCAGACTGAAGGCATAGAGTAGAACATCCAGGAAAGACTAGAAAAGAAAAACTAGATGACCCAGCATGAGTGGAGCAATGTGGTGAAGAAGAGTCAAATGGAAATGACGCTCTGGTATCTGAGAGTGTTGAGTTGTCATCATTAAGAGGTCAGAGCTACAAGGGTCAGAAGTTCTAGGCAGCACAAAGGAGTTGTTTGAAAGCAGCTTCTACTGGGAAATCAACCACTGTCTATGCTGGATGCTTACATGATGAAAAAAGAAAGGTGGAAAGTAGCATGTTAGAAGGTGAGGTCCCTATGGAGACCTCCCGATGTTACCTCTTCATACCCATACAGCTATGTACTTCTAACCATTGTTGTTTTCTGACTTTTCTACTTTCAGCCTTATGGTTTTGCTAGAATTTTCCCCCCAATTTTTAAAAATTGTGCTAAAATAACCACAATATAAAATTTACCATATTAATTGTTTTAAAGTGTGCTGTTTTATGGTATTAAGTACATTCATAGTGTTAGTTTCTCAGTCATATACAACTCTTTGGACCCCATGGATTGTAGCCCACCAGGCTCCTCTGTCCATGTGATTTCCCAGGCAAGAATACTGAAGTGGGTTACCATTTCCTTCTCCAGGGAATCTTCCCAACCCAGGGATTGAACCCAGGTCTCCCACATTGCAGGCAGATTCTTTACCATCTGAGCCAAGTACATTCACTGTTTTGCTGAATTTTCAACACCAGAATTTTCAAGATTTCCTGCCTCAGGCCCATGAGGCCACCAGGGCACGTGGATTGGCACCTGGCATTGTATGAATTAGTCTGGAAATTTAAAAAATTGTGTTGTAAAAATTCAGACTGACTTCATCTGGATTGTGGTGCTGGTGGTGATTTAAATGTGAGGCTAGAAGGAAAACCTGGCTTTGTTGTCAACTGTGATGCTCAGAGAACTTTACTGGTGTGAGAATTCAGATATAGAACACTTTGGAACTTCTGGAGTGGAACATTCATCCTGCACTTAAACTGGTTTCCTAGTTGATGCTCACTCCTCTGCTGGGTTCACATACAGCTCTTCTGAGATATTTCCTAAAGGCAGAGCATGCAAACACCTTGTCCTGTATGTCTTCCATGGTGGTACTAGGGACCAGCGATGGGATTCCAGGAAGGTCTCTTTTCTGTTCTGTGCCATGGTTCATCCTGCAGATAACGGCAGCATTTTGCACATCATGGAGTGCAAGGAGTAATCTGATCTGTATAAGTAGCACCAGTGAATCATGCTGTCTTCATTGGGATTGTCAGATGGGCTAACCCTGATGTGTTCTTCTTTAAAAAAAAATTTTGGTGGCACTATATCTTTGCTGTGGCGCGTGGGTTCTCTAGTTCTGGGGCAAGGGCTTAGTTGCCCTACAGCACATGGGATCTTAGTTCCCCAACCAGGGGTTGGACCCATGTCCCTTGCATTCGAAGGCAAATTCTTAACCACTAGAACACCAGGGAAGTCCCAACCCTGTTTTGTTCTTAAAAAGCATCTTGCCTAGGAATCATCAGTACTTTCTGGATGGTGTGTGTGTGTGTGTGTGTGAGAGCATTATGAAGTATGTTATTGTTTTGATGAGCCGTTCCCCCCTATTTACTCAACAACTAAAACAAACCCATGTAGTATTAATAAACTAAATGACACTTGCATTTCGCTGCTCACTTGGCAAGCATTGTGCTTTGCTCCACGTCAATGAAAGAAAAGTGAAAAGTGAAAGTGTTAGTCATTCAGTTGTGTCAGACTGTTTGAGATCCCATGGATTGTAACCCACCAGACTTCTCTGTCCATGGATTCTCTAGAATACTGGAGTGGGTTGCCATACCCTCCTCCAAGGGATCTTCTGACCCAGAGTTCGAACCTGGGTCTCTCACATTGCAGGCAGATCCTTTACCCTCTGAGCTGCCTTTGCAAATTGTAGATTTCAACAAATCATTAAGAGGGCATAGATTTCTCATTTATTCTTCCTTTCCTTTTATGTTTTCTATCCCCCTCTTCCTTCTTTCCTCCTTTTTTCCTCTGATGTAGAACATACAATCTAGTCAACACTTTCTTCCTTTGGTAAAGATCAGTCCACTTTTTGATTGCACCAATTGCACATGTAACTGTTTCCTTGTAGGTATATTTATTGAGAAGATCTGGAGAGAGACACTGAGTTGCTGTGTTTATTATATTTGATATACTATAACTAAGAAATCGGGTTTTTGCATTTTAAAAAATATTGCAGTTTGTACTTCATAACATCCTGCACTTAAAGAACATGATTACTGCTAATTATCATTAAGAAAATTATTTTTTGCTTGATTAGGGATTTTAACTATGTGTACTCAAATCTAGTGGGTCTTCGTTATGTGCATTACTTTCCATTCCACACTGGCTTAAATATTAATATATGGAAATTTAGCTTCGTTTGCCATACCTTTTGATGTCAGGAGCATAATCAGTGTAATTGGCTTAGATTGTTTTTTCTCCTGTTTGTATTTCATATTATCTAATGTCATTAGTGAGCTGACTACTGAGTGGGTAATCTGCATTTCACAACAGCTTCTTGAGCAGTTATTGCCATTGATTTTGATTATTTTAATTTCCCTTCACCCCAGGCAGGCCCTCAAGCTGTGCGATATTATTCAAAGAACTGCTTTCTTCCATTCAGTGAACAGCTCTGAAAAAAAAAACAATTTTTTTGTTTTATTCAAGCATAGTTGATTTACAATGTTTTATTAATTTCTGCTGTACAGCAAAGTGATTCAGATATGTTTGTGTGTGTGTGTATACATTCTTTTTCATATTCTCTTCCATTCTGTTTCCTGTTTCTGAACACCCATCAGCATTCTAAGAAATGACGATGTTTTTACTTGGTTGGGGGCGGTGTGGGCAGGGGGTAACTTGATTTTCGTAGCCTATGGGTGAGGGTGGGTAGCTCAAGACTTGTGTGCATTTGTTCTGAGTGGTGGTTAACATGAGAGCCTCTGGTGTCCAGAGGGAAGCTGGATGCCTGGTGTGGTCTGCTCGCATAGTCTGAGCAGAGCACTCGACAAGCCCAGAACCTGGAGTCTGGAGCCATGCTCCTCATCCATAGAACTCTGGGAGAGTCTGTTGCTGGTACATGGCAGCCCTACCGCTCTTCGCTCTCCCTGAGGCTTACAAGTTTGTCTTTTGCCCTGGGAAAATGATTGCTGGATGGACATGGGGATTCGAATCCAACTTCCTTTTCGGTTTTTGCATGTATTCCAAAACTAACTGTAAAAAGAACCCCACATTAGAGTCTAAGTTTAGCTATGGTCAGCCACAGATTCTACTAACCCTCTGACTGTGATACTTGTGTGCTGTTAAAATGGTGACAGTTGTTAAGTCATTTGTTACTGCACAGAATCTTGAATGTTAAGGCTGTAAGGAAATGACCAGTGCCAGTATTCTGCTTCTGTCTTTTTATAGACAAGAAAACAGAAGCTTAGAGGGTGGATGACTGGCTTGAAATGACACAGATGAGTGGTGGAGCAGAGGGAAAATCCCTCTTTCCTGGGCAGAGCTCCTTTTTATTTTTTTCCGTTTGCCATCTTTTATGGGAGCAAGAGGATAATTTGCTGATTTTTAAAAAAATTATTTATTTTAGTTTGCACAGGATTTATTTTTTTTCTTTCTAAAAAATTATTTATTTTTAATTGGAGGATAATTGCTTCACGATATGGTGTTGGCCTTTGCCATAGGTGAGCATGAATCTACTTCTTTTTTTAATTGATGTGTAGTTGATTTACAATATTGTGTTCGTTTCAGGTGTACAGCGTAGGGATTCAGATGTTTTGCAGGTTACATTCTATTGTAGGCTATTACAAGGCATCGGCTATGTGCACTTTCATTCTCAGTGGTCCTTTGTTAGCAGATGACCCAGTGTAGCAACATATTGTGCACACCTGCTAACCATACCATCCATGTGGGTGATTGGCAGCTATATATACATACATGTAGTTCAACGTGTTGTTTGGGGGGCAGAGGCTTTTATAAGGCAAACGAGAAGAAGAAAGGAATGGAATTAAAAGAATGTGCGTATGTGTCGACACATACATATACATGTTAAGGGTTCTAGCAGAGTGATTTTGCCCGAATGTGACCTAAAACAGCCTGGATTAAAGAGGTTTTTTTCCTCCTTTTTCCCGTTAGGGCAGACTTTTCACTCCTGTTGTGCTGGAGAAATACAGTCATCTGCTGCTAAGTGTTCTGGACTCCTTGGAAGGCACTGCCTCTGGTTAGCACTTTTCTTCACTGTTTGGTTTGACCCGAGGAGCTGGAAGTGGAGGCAGCTTCCTTGGGGAGTGTGGAGGGGGAGAACTGGGCAGGAATCTTCTGTTTGCAGTTTCTGTAATAATTAGTTTAGGACCCACCAAAGTGTAATTTCTCATGAATTTAATTATTGTAGGAATTCTTAATTATCAAAAGGATTTTTAAATGTTTTAATCAAGAACACTCCAGGGTGAGTATTTCAGGCTATGTGACATCAGTGTCCCTAACTGGCAGTTCCTCTAAAAGTTGGTTTAAGTGAATTGAGTATCATCAAAGGAGGTAAATAAAATTGATCCAGGCCGTATTTTACTGCACATGTCTAGAAACGAGCATCTTAATCCTAAATAATCATTTCCTGCTGTTTCCTCTCTGGGCCAGGCCTCTCCTTGTTTTAACGTGTTGGTTTCTGGTACAGGGATGTGAGTTAATGTCCTCCCTTCTGAGTTGTGTGTGAGAGCCCGAGCTCCTGACATACCCAGCCATGTGCCTGGCTGACACCACTTTTTTTCTGTCAATTCAGTGGAAAGCACCAGGTGAGTGGGCGGCTTGGCTTGAAGTAAACCGTGGACTGGCTGGAACATTTGGAGACTGATTGCATTTTATCTGAGTTGCCAGGGAGCTTTCAAAAAGAATGGACCTGGATACTGAGACTCATTTACTTAGTGAAAAGGACAGAAGGGTGGACTACATCAGTGACATCTAGACTCTGGGATTTCAATGGCCATTAAAATATGTAAAATGGTTTTGAAGACTGACGTAGAATTATCAATATTTCTTTTTGTGAGGGCATTAAGAAAGAATCAAGGAATCACCTACTATGACTGCCACGTAGGTGTGTATGTCAGGGGAGGAGTTTAACAACAAAGGACAGCCATTACATGCAAATAAAAAACTCTATGAAAAACTTAACTATGGTGTCTTAATTGCTTTTCATTTCACCAAAGACTGGTAAAAACTGGCACTGAACAACTGAGCCAGGGGCTTTCCTGGTGGCTCAGACGGTAAAGCGTCTGCCTGCAATGCGGGAGACCCGGGTTTGATTCCTGGGTCGAGAAGATCCCCTGGAGAAGGAAATGGCAACCCATTCCTAACGCTCTTGCCTGGAAAATCCCATGGACAGAGGAGCCTGATAGGCTACAGTCCCTGGGGTCGCAAAGAGTCGGACACGACTGAGTGACTTCACTTTCACTTGTAAATATCATGGGCTTTCCTGGTGGCTCAGACAGTAAAGAATCTGCCTGTAATGTAGGAGACCTGGGTTCAATCTCTGAGTCAGGAAGAACCCCTGGAGAAGGGAATGGCTACCCACTCCAGTATTCTTGCCTGGAGAATTCCATGCACAGAGGAGCTTGGGGTCACAGAGAGTTGGACACGAGTGAGCTACTAACACTTTACAAATATAGCATTGGCTTGAGTTTAACTTATCCTTCACGATGACCAAAAGAGCCTTTATTCTTACTCATTTTTTTCCTTCTAGGTAACTCTTTCCTTTCGTGCATTTTCTCTTTTTCCTTATTTAGTCTCTCCTGCTTGCTCCCACTTCCTCCTCCTCCTCTTCTGACTGTTTTCCAGGGACTCTCTCACGGGCAGAAAGGCTGTGTGTCACCACCCTGTCCAAGCGGCTAGGCTTTCTACCGAATCGGGGGGTGTTCTCAAATCTGGCTAGAGCGCTGCCTTATACAGTCCTCGTGGTGGACATTCTGTAAAACGTCTTTGTTTTGCTGACATCACCTTTTTGTAGACACTTCTTGGCTGTAATCCCTCAATTAGCTGGGCATCTATCAAGTAGTTTTGTGTTCTGAATATTTTTCTAATTAATCTCTGCTGTACAAGACAAAATCAAAAAAGTTTTCTTTGATCGAGATATATTACGTCGCTGACTTCTCTTCCATTTACTGGGCTTATTACTCTGTCATAGAAATAGATTAATGGCCTGAAAATTTCACCAGAGCTTGTTTTCTCATGAATTTAGCTGATTTGACTGCTTTTGTTTGGGCCAGAATTTACAGTAACTCAGGTTTGCTTGCTTTTTCAGTCTTTGGCTTTCTAGTTTCAACAAAACATTTCCAACGTATGCAAGAGTGAAGGGCTATTAAGTATATTTTTATAAATAATACAAATAAGTCTGGCTTTGATACCCATAATATCAGATGGTTGGCTTTTTGATAAAGATTGCATTTGAGGGTTTCTCATTCAAATGACTTACTGGGAACTATTTTATTGGTTAACATAAAACAAAACACCTTCTTTAATGGATTATAGTCATATTCAAATCATCATGAAACATAAAATAAATAAAGTACAGCAGATGGATAGTGTCACCTCAATTTATTTGCTCAGGTGAATTCAAAGACTAGGTAATATATTTTGTCTAATGAAAGAGAATACTGTATAAATTCTTTAAAACTTCAGATAGTTATTTCTTTTTGTTCTCTCTGTAAAAAAATGCAGTAAAGCCTCACTCATTGGGTACCATAATTCTTTCAAGCATTTTGGCAGATGTTTTGTCAGAGATGGCTTTGAAATCTATGGGTGTTTAGGATCTTATGTGGTGGAAAAGAGTTAAACATCCAGGAGATTCTAAGTTCTTCAGATGAAACATTGTGGTCCATATAGTCTAAGAGTCGGACTAATGCTAGATGTGGGCTTAGCAAATTTGAATTCACACTAATGCTGAGATGTGGGCTTAGCAATTTGAATCTGAGCAGAAGAGTTTCAGGAAAGCATGAAGTCTCATAAACCTATATAAGTTGTGTGTTTAAAGTGTTGGCTTTGCATGAGGGTAACCTACCAGCTCTGGCATCTCCTGAATGGGTCTGCCCTATTTCAGCAGTGGTATCTGGGACAGAGCATGGTACTTGGACAGAGAATCCCCAGGTCTCTATCCAGGAATACTAGATAGAGAATCCTGAGAGCACCTTGCTAGCCACTGGCTTGAGAGGGTCTCTCTCTGAGTCATTGTCTCCTCTTGTGGGGACGGCAAGACATCATCCAGAGGGTAATTGTGAAGATTAGAAGACAGCATGTGGAGGGAAATATGTTATGAATTATGGAGCTCTGTGCAGATACCAAGTCGTGTTAATCTTGTGGGAAACGTGTCTGGTTAAGAGTCGATAGGGGTCGGCCTCATCCAGCCCGCCTGCTACAATTTCACCTAGCAAGGCAAGGCATGTCTGCAGCATCCCTCCTCGTTGGCCCTGCTATGTTGATTTGATAGCCGTGATGGGGCAACAGAGGCTTCCCCAGGGGCTCACCAGTAAAGAATCTGCCTGCAGTGCGGGAGCCACAGGAGCCGCAGGTTTGACCCCTGGGTCGGGAAGATCCCTTGATGGAGGGCATGGCAACCCACTCCAGTATTCTTGCCTGGAGATTTCCATGGACAGAAGAGTCTGGCAAACTATAGTCCACAGGGTCACAGAGAGTTAGGCACAGCTGCAGTGACTTTAGCACAGCATAGCACATGGGCAACAGTCCCATCACATAGTTATATTTGGGCTTATAATGTCACCAAGCTGAAGAACTGATGCTTTCAAACCGAGGTGCTGGAGAAGACTCCTCAGAGTCCCTTGGACAGCCAGGAGATCAAACCAGTCAATCATAAAGGAAACCAGCCCTGAACAGTCATGATTAGGACTGCTGCTGCTGCTGAAGCTCCAACAGTTTGGCCACCTGATGTGAACAGATGACTCATTGGAAAAGACCCTGATGCTGGGAAAGATCAAGGGCAGAAGAAAAGGGTGTCAGAGGATGAGATGGCTGGATGGCATCACTGATGCAGTGGACATGAACTTGGGCAAACTCTGGGAGGTGAGGGACAGGGAGGCCTGGCATGCTGCAGTCCATGGGGCTGCGAAGAGCCGGACACAACTGGGCAAGTGAACAACAACAAATGTCACCAAAGGGACCCCCTGTTGGGATGGGTATGAACCTAGGGTTCTGGAGGCTTGATGGTAACTGTTTTGACCTCAAAGTGTGGACTGATGTACCCTTCAAGAACTAGAGGTGAGGAAATAAGAATTAAAAGCAAGCAAGACTTCTGCTTGTATATGTCACCTGGTTGGAGGTAGAGAGGAGAACACTCTGCCCTAGTGGCATTGAGTGTGGAGCCCAGACACAGTGGGAGGCCTGTGCAGACCCATGCTTTGCTCTTGGCACTGTAGAACCAGCCAGCCTGGCTGCTTGGCAGCAATGAGCTCTAGCATCTGTTGAAAGCAAAGGATACTTAAATGGAGTTTGTTTCAATTTCTCATTTTCTTGTCATAAGGGATGAGCACACCCAGTAGTGTTCTATATTTTTAGAGAGTCTGACTTATTTTCAAGCATTTGAGTTTGGCTATATTCTACATGTGATTTGCCAGCTTTCTTTCTTTAATTATTAGCATTAAACCCATATGTAGGAATTTGAAGGGAAACTTAATAGCTATTTAAATATTTGTTTATACTTAATTCATCAAAAGGAGTGTTGAGTAAGGGCTGTTGTATCTTGTAAGGAATCTTTGAAGATAGTTTATGAATGATTTCTCTTCATAAGATGTAACATCAATTTCACCCCTTCTTTTCCCCCAGAGAAACTTGGATTTGGGAATGGTTAGGATGGGATCCCAATTTCGAAGCCACGAGGCTTACAGCAGGGTTTGAGCAACATGCAGTGAGTTCCTAGTCTTCTTAATTGCCGCTGACTTTGAGGCGGTTGTTTTGGTAAAATTCCCAAGTGGATTTTCAAAAAAGCACATGCTCTCTTAGAAAACATTATTCTCCATCTCTAGGTCTTACGTACAGTTGCCAGAGCATGGAAAAACAATTTCCGTGGCCCATCATTTTTTTTTTTTCCCCCAAATATGACACAGAGATTGGTTCTGGGCAGCAGAAGATGAGTAAAAAGAGAAATGATAATTTCCAAATAATTCTTAGGTACTCATTGCCCAGTATCTATCTGTGTCTCTCATAAGCTTTTTGTGGTACTAACTATATCAGTAATATTGATTTAAAGCAACAGGCATTATCTGTTAATGACAAGATAATGGTATTATTTTGCTCTGATCACAAGGTACTATTCTATCCATAACAGGCTATTCTCAGATGACAGTGGGAGGAAGATCTGGGCTTACAAATGTTGGAGCTGAGGGTGGGGGTGGAGAGAGACTTAGTGATTGACCAGTCAAGACCTCCTGTTCTCAAAGGGTTTGAAATAGTAAATAAAATAAATATACACTTAAGCACTTGGTAAGCATAGGAAACTTTTGGATGAATGCATTAATTAAAGATTAAGCTCTCCTTATTATTAAGAAGCATAAGCATTACGTTGAAGTGAATATCTAGAAAAGAAGTACAGCTATGTTTTCTTAGACCTTCCTCTTCTGTCCTCTGTCTACACACCAGAGCTGTTTCCTCGAACTGAGAATGAATCTTGTACTCTATTGTCAGTCAATACAGTTTTGTAATAGTAAATATTGTACTTTAATGAATACATGTATTTGACTGGAGGGCAGTGAGTATAAAATCACTAGATACTTGGTTATAATTTATAAAATTGTTTACCTTAGAATTTGCACTACAGTTTTTAAATTAAAAATTTTAATTTTGAGTTAATTATGGATTTACCTAGAGTTGTGAGAGTTGGATCATAAAGAAGGCTGAGAGCCAAAGAATTGACGCTTTTGAATTGTGGTGTTGGAGAAGACTCTTGAGAGTCCCTTGGACTGCAAGGAGATCCAACCAGTCCATCCTAAAGGAAATTAGTCCTGAATATTCACTGGAAGGACTTAGGCTGAAGCTGAAGCTCTAATACTTTGGCTACCTGATGGGAAGAGCTGACTCATTTGAAAAGACCCTGATGCTGGGAAAGGTTGAAAGCAGGAGGAGAAGGGGACGACAGAGGATGAGATGGTTGGATGGCATCACCGACTCGATGGACATGAGTTTGAGCAAGCTCCAGGAGATGGTGAAGGACAGGGAGGCCTGGCGTGCTGCAGTCCATGGGGTTGCAAAGAGTTGCATATGACTGAGTGACTGAGCAACAAGAGTTACAATAATATAGAGATAGCTCCGGATGGCAGCATCTTGTGAAACTATTAGTTCAGGACGACAATTTGGAACTAGTATACTGGCACTGATACGGCCAAGATATAGAGCTTTTCTTTTTGGGTATCGTCGACATTTAACACTATATAAGTTTCAGGTGTACGTGACGATCTTCGGATACATTATGAAAGGATCACAGCATGTCTAGTTAACATTCATCACCATACATAAAGGTTTTTTCTTGTGATGAGGACTTTTAATGTTTGCTCTCTTAGCAACTTTCAAATATGCAGCACAGTATTATTAACCATCGTCACCATGCTGTACATTATTATATCCCTAAGATTTACATATTTTAAAACTGGAAATTTGTACATTTTGACACTCTTCATCCCTTTCACTCACTGTCCACCCTCCATCTCTGGCAACCACCAGCCTGCTCTATGATCATTTTGTTTCTTTTTGTTTTTTCATTCCACATGGAAATGAGATCACATAGTTTTTGTCTTTCTTTATCTGACTTATCTCAGGTAGCTTAATGCCCTCAAGCTTCAACAGTGTTGTGACAAAGGGCAAGGTTTCATTTTTTGAAGTGGCTTAGTAATATTCTATTGTATGTGTGTATCACATTTTGGGGCTTGCCTGATGGCTCAGAGGTAAAGAATCTGCCTACAATGCAGGAGATGCAGGTTTGATCCCTGGGTTAGGAAGATCCCCTAGACAAGGAAATGACAACCCACTCCAGTATTCTTGCCTAAGAATCCCCCAGACAGAGGAGCCTGGCAGGCTATATACAGTTCATGGGCTCGCAAAAGAGTTGAACACGATTTAGCAACTAAACAACAGCAACAGCAATAAACCCATATGACTTCCTCCAGACACGGCTTAGTAACTAAATGACAACAGCAGCAACCACATTTTCACCCATTTGTCCATTGATGGACACAAGCTCTTCCACATCTTGGCTATTGTAAACAGTGCTGCAGTAGATATGGGAGTGCATATATCTTTTTGAGTTAGTGCTTTCCTTTTCTCTGGATAAATACACAGAGGTAGAATTGCTAGATTGTATAGTAGCTCTATTTTTAATTTTTTGAGGGACCTCTATATTGTTTTCCATAGTGGCTGTACCAATTTAAATTCCCACCAGCAATGCACAAGTGTTCTCTTTCCTCCACATTTCCTCCACCAACACTTATTCAGTTCAGTTCAGTTCAGTCGCTCAGTCGTGTCCGACTCTTTGCGACCCCATGAATCGCAGCACGCCAGGCCTCCCTGTTCATCACCATCTCCCGGAGTTCACTCAGACTCACGTCCATCGAGTCTGTGATGCCATCCAGCCATCTCATCCTCGGTCGTCCCCTTCTCCTCCTGCCCCCAATCCCTCCCAGCATCAGAGTCTTTTCCAATGAGTCTAACTCTTCGCATGAGGTGGCCAAAGTACTGGAGTTTCAACTTTAGCATCATTCCTTCCAAAGAAATCCCAGGGTTGATCTCCTTCAGAATGGACTGGTTGGATCTCCCTGCAGTCCAAGGGACTCTCAAGAGTCTTCTCCAACACCACAGTTCAAAAGCATCAATTCTTCAGTGCTCAGCCTTCTTCACAGCCCAACTCTCACATCCATACATGACCACAGGAAAAACCATAGCCTTGACTAGAAGACCTTAGTCGGCAAAGTAAAGTCTCTGCTTTTGAAAATACTTGTCTTTTTGATAATAATACATCCATCCTAACAGGCATGAGGTGATATTTCATTGTGACCTGGGATTTGTATTTCTTTAGTGATTAGTGATGTTGTGCATCTTTTCATATACCTGTTGGCCATTTGTATATCTTCTCTGAAGAAATATCTGTTCAGATCCTCTGCTCATTTTTTAACTGGATTCTTTTTTGCTATTGTGTTGTATGAGTTCTTTGTATATTTTAGATATTGACTCCTTATCAAATATGTGATTTACAAATATCTTCTCTCATTCTGTAGGTTGCCTTTTCACTTTGTTGCTGGTTTCCTTTGTTGTGCAGAAGCTTTTTAGTCTGACGTAGTCTCACTTGTTTATTTTTGCTTTTGTTGCCTTTGCTTTTGGAGTCATGTCCAAACCATCGTCACTAAGGCAGATATCATGGACTCGCTGCCTGTGTTTTCCTCTAGGAGTTTCATGGCTTCAGGTCACACAGTCAAGCCTTTAATTCACGTGGAGTTAATTTTTGTGAATGGTGTAAGTAACTGGTCTAGTTTCATGATATTGTGCTCCCCGCTTATCCACCATTTTGCTTTCTGGGGTTTCAGTTACCTATGGTCCGCCTCAGTCTGAAAATCTTAGTTGGGAAATTCCAGAAATGATCAGTTCACCAGTTTTAAATTGGGTGCTGTTCTGAGTCATATGGGCTTCCCTGGAGATTCAGACAGTAAAGAATCTACCTACAATGCAGGAGACCCGGGTTCGATCCCTGAGTCCGGAAGATCTCCTGGAGAAGGAGATTCTCCAGTATTCTTGCCTGGAGAACCCCGTGGGCAGAGGAGCCTGGAGGGCTACAGCTACAATCCATGGGGTTGCAAAGAGTCCCACGCAACTGAGGGACTAACACTTTAACTTTCTGAGTCAGATGGTGAAATCTCACACCCTGGTCAGTCCTGCGTGGGATGTGAATCATCCCTTTGTCCAGCATATTCTGCCCCCTTAGTCACTTAGAGACCATCTTGATTATCAGATCAACTGTCTGGTATCACAGATGCTTGTGTTCAAGTCATCCTTATTTTATTTACCAGCGGCTCCAAAGCACAAGAGTAGTGATGCTGGCAATTTGGATATGCCAAAGAATAGCCTTAAAGTGTTTCCTGGAAGTGAAAAGAGGAAAGTTCTCAATAAAGAAAGAGAAACAATCATATAGTGAGGCTGCCAAGATCTTCGGTCCAAGCAAATCTTCTATCTGTGAAATTGTGGAGAAAGAAATTTGTGCTTGTTTTGCTGTCCCATCTCAAACTGCAAAATTATGACCACAGTACATGGTAAGACCTTACAGATGGGAAAGGCATTAAATCTGTACAATATGGTATTTTGAGAGAGAGAGACCTCATTCAAATAACTTTCATAACAGTATATTGTTATAATTGTTATTTTATTATTCATTATTCTGTTAGTCTCTTACTGTGCCTAATTTATAAATTAAACTGTATGTATACAAAAAAACATAGTTAGGTATTGTCCATGGTTTCAGGGCTCTCCTGAGGGGTGTTGGGACCTATTCCACTCAACATTCAGAAAACGAAGATCATGGCATCTGGTCCCATCACTTCATGGGAAATAGATGGGGAAATAGTGGAAACAGTGGCAGACTTTATTTTGGGGGGCTCCAAAATCACTACAGATGGTGACTGCAGCCATGAAATTAAAGATGCTTACTCCTTGGAACAAAAGTTATGACCAACCTAGATAGCATATTTAAAAGCAGAGATATTACTTTGCCGACTAAGGTCCGTCTAGTCAAGGCTATGGTTTTTCCAGTGGTCATGTATGGATGTGAGAGTTGGACTGTGAAGAAAGCTGAGTGCTGAAGAATTGATGCTTTTGAACTGTGGTGTTGGAGAAGACTCTTGAGAGTCCCTTGGACTGCAAGGAGATTCAACCAGTCCATTCTAAAGGAGATCAGTCCTGGGTGTTCTTTGGAAGGAATGATGCTAAAGCTGAAACTCCAATCCTTTGGCCACCTCATGGCAAGAGTTGACTCATTGGAAAAGACTCTGATGCTGGGAGGGATTGGGGGCAGGAGGAAAAGGGGACGACAGAGGATGAAATGGCTGGATGGCATTGCTGACTCGATAGACATGAGTTTGAGTGAACTTCAGAGTTGGTGATGGACAGGGAGGCCTGGTGTGCTGCGATTCATGGGGTTGCATAGAGTTGGACACGACTGAACGACTGAACTGAACGACTGAACTGAACTGAACTGAAGGGAGACAGTTGTATACAACATTTCTATCACCACCTGGATATCCCTAGTTGTCCTTTTATAGCCACACCCACTTCCCTCACACCCTCATCCCTTCCTTAACCTTTGACAACCATGAATCTGTCCTTCATTTACATTTTTTTTCTTTTCAAGAACTTTATATAAATGGAATCAAATAGTGTATAACTTTTTACACACTGATGTCTTTGCCATTCAGTATAATTCTTTGGAGATTCATCCAGGTTGCTGCATGTATCGACAGTACATTCCTTTTTATGTGCATGCTAAGTTGCTTCAGCCTTGTCTGTCTGACTCTGTGAGACCCTATGGCCTGCCAGGCTCCTCTGTCCATGGGATTCTTCAGGCAAGAATACTGGAGTGGGCTGCCATGCCCTTCTCTGGGGGATCTTCCCAACCCAGGGATCGAACCTGGGTTCTTACATCTCTTACATCTCTTGCATTGGCAGGCGGGTTCTTTACCACTAGCACCACCTGATAATATTCCACATCCATATATCATGGATATAACACAGTTGGAAAGACATCTGAGATTCTAAAATTTCTATTGGTTTTTTCTTAATATTTTCTGTTTCTTTAACGAGTATTTCTATTTCTTTGCTGAGACTCTACTTTTTTCATTACTTTCAAGTATGTTCATAATTGCTTATTGAAGTGTTTGATGACGGCTCTATTAACATCTTTGTCAGACAGTTCAAACATTCATATCATCCCAGTGTTGTTGGCATCCGTTGATTGTCTTTTTCAATTGCTAGTCTTCCTGGTTCTTAGTATGATGAGTGATTTTTGGTGGAAGCCTGGACGTTTTAGGTTCTATGCTGTGAGACTCTGAATCTCATTCAGACCTTCTGTTTTAGCTGACTTCCTCTGTTGCCACTCCAGCAAGTGAAGGAGAGAACACGCCTCATTCTTAGCCAGTGGAAGTCTGGCTTTCACCACTGGGCCTCTGTTGACACCCAAGGTCTCTCCTTGTATCTGCAGATGGGCAGTGGGGCCACGACGCCCCACCTGATGCCTCTCTGGCTGGGAGGGGAGGCAGGGATGTCTTGTCACTGCCCCCCACGTGGTCTTCACTGACAGCATGAGTGGGCTTGTCGCCACTAGTGACAATGGCCACGACGCCCATCCTGACTCTGCACCAGGTCTCCTGTGCCATCGCCCCTGTGGGGCAGGCAGGGAGGCCTCATTACTGCTGGCTGTGGGTGGAGGTCCAGGCTCTCCCTGTGGTCTCTTTGTCTAGGAGTAAGGGTAGGCCTTGTAATCCTTCAGCAGAGAGGAAAGTCCTGCTTCTTTGCTTGGGGAAGTTCTCAGGGAGGAGATCACTTGCTTGTAAGTTCTATTACAACCTCCGGAGGGTGGGTGTCTAGGCTTCCCTTTGTTGGCATGGGTGGCGTTTAGTTGGATTAGGGCAGTTATTGCCTAAGTTATCTGTCTTACTAGGCTGCCCCGTTCCTGCTCTTTTGGCTAAGGAGAGCAGACCTTTGTTGTTGGCATCTTGGCTCCCATCTGCTGGTGCTTCTGGGTTGCTAGCTTCTTCAGCTCCCAGTCAGAGATACATGAGACCAAAGACAACGCAGGAAACTTACCCCCGTTTTGTTTCTGGGGTCCTGAGCTCCCTAACATTTTTGCTTTCTCTCTACCTTTCAGAGTCTGTTTTGTGTGTCAGGTTTGGGCTTTTCTAGTGGTAGTTAGTGAAAGGAATAGGGAAAAAGAAATCTATTCACCTTCCCATGTTTACATTTTAAACAGGAGAGGGAGAGGTGACGTTGGTGTCAGAGAGCTGAAGTATTTTATGACTCCTGTTGATTGGGAGAGGCACGTTTTGTTTTGTTTTCAACTGTTGTGCTTGAGTCAGGCATTTAATATAACTGTTATTGCTTTCTAAGCCCCCTCCACAGCTCCAGTGCTCGCCATGCTTTGCTTTTCATGAAGGCCCGGCCTTTGCATCTTGGCACATTCCCACTGGCCCTTCCAGAGGAGAGTTCTCAGGGATGAGGTCACAGCCTTTGGGAAGGCTCCTATTTGCTGATGGTTCCAGTCACTTCTGCCAGCATGTCTTCACTCTTCACAGGCATTGTGGTTTATCGACAATTTTATTTTATCACTCAACTCAGAAAAGGGTTTTGTGTGACAATACATTCTGCATGAATCACGTTTTGGGCCCATTAAAAATGACTATAATCACTAAAGCTCTCTTTGGAAGGCCAGTTTTTAGCTGTGCTATTATTAATAGTTTTGTCTTGAAAACCTGTATTTATCTCTTCATACACACATGTACACATGAACGGAGGCTCCAACCTAAAAACTGGCTGTTAGCGTTCACATTTTATTGAACCAATAAATTGTGAGTTGAACATTTTAGTCAAATTGAATGCCAAGTGTTTCATTTTGGGCCTGGTGTCCATATTGACAGGACTTTAAATCTACAACTTGTGCATCTGGAGCTTGTTAGATGTTTAGAGTTTGAAGGAGCCAGATGTCAATGGCAGCAACTCCCCAGCCTCCCTCAGGCAGGAGCTGTCACCAGGGGGCCAGGTCCCCACAGGTCTGGGCTGTGTAAGAAGGGCCTTGGCCAGGGACAGGTTGGCTGGGCTTAGAGTTACATGGTTTCTCCTAGTTCATCTGCCGAGTACAAGGACTATGTCCACAGAGACGGGGCAGGCAGCCCTGCGATGGGAGGACCAGCATCTCTGCGGAGAAGCACTGTCCCGCGGAGCTTCCTGTGACGGTGGATGCTGCCTCTGTGCTGTCCGACATGTAGCTGCTCACCACGTGTGGCTGTGGAGTGGGGGAAATGTGGCTGGTGCAATGGAGAAACTGAATTTTTATTTAATATTTGAAAAATGTCATGTATTTTAATTTTGGCTGTGCTGGGCTTTCTCTAGTTGCGAGTAGGAGCGGCTCTAGTTGCAGGGCACAGACTCCTCTCATTGCGGAGCAGGGGTTCCAGGCACGTGGGCTTTAGCAGTTACGGCTCTTGGGCTCAGCTGCTCCGTGGCATGCGGCATCTCCCCGGACCAGGGACTGAATCTGTCCCCTTCCTCGGCAGGTGGACTCTTAACCACTGGACCACCAGGGAAGTCCTTGATTTAATATAAACTAATTAAATATTTTCATTTTAATAGACATGTGCCTAGTGATTACTGTTTTGAGCAGCCCACTTTGAGAGCCGAGCCAGATGTGAAGAAATACCAGGAATTGACTCCATTTGGTATCCATAATCACCAGAGTGATGATTTTCTTTTTTATTTCATTCATTCACTCATCCATCCATCTACCCACCCACCTATTCCTCCACCCACTCACCCCTGAATTGTATATTAAGCAATCCTACGGTAAGACACTGTGCTTACCGTGGAGGCTGTACAGGCACAAGCCCTCTTTCTGGTTCACAATATCCTATTCACCCAGCTAGGCCCTATAGACTCAGCATAAAACATCATAAGAGGACATGGACTGTGGATTCCACCTCAGCTGCGCCGCCTCCTTGGGGATGCTGCCTCACCTCTCTGAGCCTCAGTTGCTTCCTCTATAAACTAAGATTAAAACTCATCTGTGATGGTTAATTTCATGAGTCATCTTGGCTGGACCATGATACCCAGATAGTTGGTCAAACATTATTCTACATGTTTCTGTGAGAGTGTTTTCTGGAGGAGATTTACATTTAATTTGGTGGACTTTGAGTACAGCAGATCATGCTACATAATGTGATGGGTCCCATTCAGTCAGCTGAAGGTTTAAATAGAATGAAAGACTGATCTTCCCTGAACAAGAGGGAGTTCTTCCTGCAGACTGCATTGAGACCAGAACTGAGACTCTTCCCTGGGACTTCAGGCTGTGGGTCTCCTCCATCACATCTTAGATTAACCATGCCTCCACAACTGTCCTGCCAGATTGTATGAAGTGGGGAGGAAATTACCCACAAGGAGACTGGGTGCTGTTGGGGAGTGGCAATGGATTCCAAGAAAACCATCAGTAAATGTCCTCTACAACTGTGCTGCTGAGTACAGTCTGCAGACTGCGACAGGTCTGCAAGCCTGTTTCTCAGTCTCTGAGGCATGAAGTTCGGAACACGAGAATGGGTATTTAGCAATTTGCATTTTGACAAAAGAAACTTTATGTCCATCAAATCTAATAATAAAGAGTTTGGATTTGGATTTTGTTGTTCAGTGGCTAAGTTGTGTCCAACTTTGTGACCCCCGGGGACTGCAACCCGCCAGGCTCCTCTGTCCTCCACTATCTCCCAGGGTTTGCTCAAATTCATGTCCATCAAGTCTGTGATGCTATCTAACCATCTCATCCTCTGCCACCCCCTTCTCCTTTTGCCTCCAGTCTTTCCCAGAATCGGGGTCTTTTCCAACGAGTCAGCTCTTTCATCAGGTGGCCAAAGTATTGGAGCTTCAGCTCTTTTTTGCTTTATTTTTCTAGATACCAATTTTTATTGTATTGTACAATAGTATTGGTCTGTGAGGGATTTTTCTACCAGTTTAAGAATTAAGGTATGATCTACCACAGTAAAATCATCCTTTTTAGTGTGAGTTTTGGCAAACAGTTGGTATACAGTTTTGTAGCCACAGTGAAGATATAGAAGAGTTCCATCATGCCCTGAAATGTCTGGTTGCCCCTTTGTAATCAAGCTCTTTCACCATCTCCAGTCCTTAGCAAC
The DNA here is from genome assembly GCA_006410635.1 of Cephalophus harveyi. NCBI lineage: Eukaryota > Metazoa > Chordata > Mammalia > Artiodactyla > Bovidae > Cephalophus > Cephalophus harveyi. The sequence continues at coordinate 1,208,075 of SJYT01050673.1, read as the reverse complement.
CATTGATCTGTTTTCTGTCTCTATTGTTTGCTTTTGCAAAAATACCATATAAATGAAGTCACCCATTATGTAGATTTTATATAAGTTATTTTTAAAAATATATTTTAAATTGAGATATAGTTGACTTATTATATTGACTTCAGGTGTTCAGCATAAAGATTTGCTTTTATTAAATTTTTAAATTGGAGTATAACTGCTTTACAATACTGTGTTATTTTCTGCTGAACAACGAAGTAAATCAGCTGTATGTATATCCCCTCCCTCTTAGACCTCCCTATCCCCCCTCTCCCATCTCCCCACCCCAAACCAGGTCACCGCAGAGTACTAAGCTGAGCTCCATGTGCTATACAGCCGCTTCCCACTAGCTATCCATTTTACACATGGCCGATTTGACAGTATTTTGAATCTGACTTCTCAGAGCATGGTTTATTTGAGATTCCTCCAGGCTGTTATGCCTGTCATTACTTTGTTTCTTTTCATTTGCAGAGTAGTATCCCATGGTCCTCTCAGCTTATCAGTTCCCCAGTAGAGATACATTTCAGGTGTTTCTAGGTTTTGGCAGTTTTGAAGAAAGCCACTCTAAACGTTTGTGTCTAGGTTTTTGTATGAACATAGGTGAACACTGCACTTGAGTGAATACCTCGGAAGGGATTGCTGGGTCATAGGACAAATCTATGTTTAATTTTATCAGACACTGCAGAACTTTTTCAAGACGGCTGTACCATCTTACATTGCAGCCAGCAAAGTATCAGAGTTCCAGTGCTCCATATCCTTGTGAGCACTGGTTACTCTTGGCTTTTTAAAATTTCAACCTTTGATTGGTTGAATAGACTCTGATTATGGTTTTGATTTGTATTTTACTAATGATATTGAATATCTTTTTATGTGATTATTTGTTATCTGAGTATCTTCAGAGTTCCCTGTGCTATACAGTAGGAGTGATGTGTCTGTTCAAATCTTTTGCCGATTAAAAAAATTAGGTAGTTCCTGTTATTGAGTTGTGAAACTCCTTTATGTATTCTGGATAGAAGGCCTTTATCCCATGTGCTTTGCAAACATTTTTTCCCCAGACTCTCTTGTCTTTTCATTCTCATAACAGTACCTCTGGAAGAGCAGAAATTTTGACTTTTGATGAACTCTAATTCATTAGTTTTTCTCTTCATCATATTTTTTGGTGTCATATTTCATTTTCTAGAAGTTTTTTAGTTCTAGACGTTGCATTTGGAGTATGATTTATTTTGAGTTAAATTTTGTAAAGGGTGGGGAGTGTAGATATTTCCTTCCATCCGTCCTTCCCTCCCTCCATATATGACTATCCAATTGTTTGAGGACTGTTGAAAAGATTCTGTGAAAGATTTTAAGCCAACAAACAAGCATGGTCCTTCAGCAAGGATAGTTTGAAGGCTTTCACCTTCACAGCAGTTGTTTAGCTGCAGCTCTGAGATCATCAAGATGTCTAAAAGTCCTACTTGTGAGCCTTAGCTGCTCACCTTTCACTAAAAGTACTCCCCAGGCTGGATTAGGAAGGCAGAATGAGATCATACCTGTTTAATCAAAGAATAGCTTTTTAGCTCTCTCTGTTTGGAAAAGGCATTCTCGGAAATTTAATACAAAGCTTTCTTTCTTTTCCTTCTTTTTAAAAAATCTTTAGACAATTGAGCTTGCAATTTTTCTTCCCAATATGTTCCAAAATCTGACTGGTAGAGAAATTGGATAAAGATTCCCTTCTATCCTAATTTTATCACATATTGCTCTGTTCCAAATAGTTGGAAACAGCTGGATTTTTCATTAATCTGTGGGAAACTTGGAAATTGCCAGAGACTGGCAAACAACTCAAATGTATGTGTGAAATGCTGCATCAAATTCCGGAAGAGAAAGCATTACAGCTCGGATGGCATTGGTTAAGTCTCCCGTGGAGAGATGTTTGGCAGTAGGTGGTAGTTCGTTTGTCAGGGTGGTCATGCCCTCGCTTCTGAAAGAGAAACTGAGGACTGAGCTCTCACATTGGCACTTAAATAATTAGGCCAGACCTCAAGTTGGCGTGAGAATAACTAAGCCATGTTGACATCGTAACCCAGTACTGGTGGGAAGGGCTCACTATTGCTGGAAAGTGCATTTCATCACCGGGAGAATGATCAAGTTATTCTTGGCACTCTCCTAAGTTTGTTCTGAAATTGAGGCTCACTCAAAAGGGAGATAAGCATATTTCTCCACTCCCTCTCTCATCTGCAAGGTTTTATGTTCTATGAATTTATCGGCTCATGACATGGTGCAGTCATGATTAGTAGATCTGTTGATTTGAGAGTCTGTGGGACCCTGTTGAGTTGTCTGGAAAATCAGGAATTCTGTTATCTAATCTGAGAGTATTTCCTAAAATGACCAAAGGCTACACAATCTATTTTAAACAAGGATCACTTTTCCCTTATCTACCAAGAAAGGATAATTGTGTAATGTAGAGAAGTCAGAAATCACTGGTTAATGAATGCTCCCCTGTCTTTGAGGTGATATTCAAACAAACTTAAAAACCAGAGCCCAATACCTTCATGTTCCTATCTCAGGAATTTTTTTCTTTTTTCTTTTCTGGAATTAAGCCTACTAAAACTCACTTAAACAAAGAGGGGGATTTGTTAGAAGGACATGGAGTGTGTCATGGACCCCGAGGGTGGGGATTTTCACCAGGACACTGAGGGGACAAGGACAGCTAGATAGCTCTTCCACCTTCCTGGGGCCACACTCTTGCATCTCTGCCTCCCTCTGCATGTCTTCCCTCTCTCTCACCAGCACACTCCCCTTCATTTTCTTTTGAACTAATGTGCCCCAGCCTCAGCTTTGCATCATTTCTCAGTTCAATTGCCCAACAGAGACTGAATGGACTAGATCCTGAGAAGGCCCTAGACCCCAGGAGGCCCCCTGTATTTCCAAATCCTTTTTCCCAGCTCCGGCCTGTCTTTACTTGGGTGCTCACTTCTGATTTAATTGACATGGCCTGGGTCCATTAGAAGGGGATCACACTCCCTAAAGAGACACGTGGCAGGGCAGGCAACTAACCAACAGGCCAGCTGGCTCCACTTCCTTGTGTTACTGTTACAAATATGTGAGGGGAGTGGTACATGATAAGCCAATTGAACACTGTTCAGGAAGAAACAGATTCCAATACAGCTTTACTCTCAACTCTTCCAGTCAAAACATAGAGGATCAGGGAGAATTTGCATGACTTCATCAGGTGACCCTAAATTGGAAAACTCAGCAGTGGCCCCAGGACTGGAAAATGTCAGTTTTCATTCCAATCCCAAAGAAGGGCAATGCCAATTAAGTTCAAACTACCGCCCAATTGCACTTATCTCACACACTAGCAAAGTAATGCTCAAAACTCTCCAAGCCAGGCTTCAACAGTATGTGAAATGTGAACTTCCAGATGTTCAAACTGTATTTAGAAAAGACAGAGGAACCAGAAATCAAATTGCCAACATCCACTGGATCACTGAAAAAACAAGAAAGTTCCAGGGAAACATCTACTTCTGCTTTATTGACTACACCAAAGCCTTTGACTGTGTAGATCACAACTGTGGAAAATTCTTCAAGAGATGGGAATACCAGACCACCTTACGCACCTCCTGAGAAATCTGTATGCAGGTCAAGAACCAATAGTTAGAACCAGACATGGAACGACAGACTGGTTCCAAATTGGGAAAACAGTATGTCAAGGCTGTATATTGTCACCCTGCTTATTTAACTTATATGCTGAGTACATTACACAAAATGCCAGGCTGGATGAAGCACAGGCTGGAATCAAGATTTCCGGGAGAAATATCAGTAACCTCAGATATGCAGATGACACCACCCTTATGGCAGAAAGCAAACAGGAACTGAAGAGCCTCTTGATGAAAGTGAAAGAGGAGAGTAAAAAAGTTGGCTTAAAACTCAGCATTCAAAAAACTAAGATCATAGCATCTGGTCTCATCACTTCATGGCAAATAGATGGGGAAACAATGGAAACAGTGAGAGACTTTATTTTTTGTGGCTCCAAAATCACTGTAGATGGTAACTGCAGCCATGAAATTAAAAGACAGTTGATCCTTGGAAGAAAAGCTATGACCGACCTAGACAGTGTATTAAAAAGCAGAGACATTACTTTGCTGACAAAGGTCCATGTAGTCAAAGCTATGGTTTTTCCAGTAGTTATGTATGGATGAATGTGAGAGTTGGACTACAAAGAAGGCTGAGTGCTGAAGAATTGATGCTTTTGAACTGTGGTGTTGGAAAAGACTCTTGAGAGTCCCTTGGACTGCAAGGAAATCCAACCAGTCCATCCTAAAGGAGATCAGTCCTGAATGTTCATTGGAAGAACTGATGCTGAAGCTGAAACTCCATTACTTTGGCCACCTGATGCAAAGAATTGACTCTTTGAAAAAGACCCTGATGCTGGGAAAGATTGAAGACAGAAGGAGAAGTGGACAACAGAGGGTGAGATGGTTGGATGGCATCACCAACTTGATGGATATGAGTTTGAGTATTGGGAGTTGGTGATGGACAGGGAAGCCTGGCGTGCTGCAATCCCTTGGGTCACAAAGTGATTGAGTGACTGAATTGAACTGAGCGAATCTTCGGTCTCTAGCCATAATGACTTTGCTGTTGTTGTTTAGTTGCTAAGTCGTGTCCAACTCTTTGTGACCCATGGACTGTAGCCTGCCAGACTCCTCTGTCCGTGGGATTTCCCAGGCAAGAATATTGGAGTGGGTTGCCATTTCCTTCTCCATGTTGACTTTGTAGTGGCCTACAAAGCAGCATTCATCATATAACATCCTAAGCCAGTTTGGTGAAGCCACCATATTCCTGGTGATCAGGGTCCAGATTGCTCATGGGAAATTACTATTACCAAGTTCAGTTAACTGAATGGCAGTGATGGTGCTGCCTCCAACATAGTGTGGACCTTCTGCAAAGTAGCCAGGACAGGTTCCCTGGAGGGAAAGAAGATGGGGGAAGACTAAGAATTCATTTTATAACTTAGAATCTGTCTGAGTGGATTTGCTTTTCTAAATTAAAAAAAGAGTTGAGGACTTCCCTGGTGGTCCAGTGGCTAAGAATCCTCCTGCCAATGCAGGAGACACAGGTTTGATCCCTGGTCCAGAAAGATTCCACATGCTGCAGAGCAACTAAGCCCAAGAGCCACGACTACTGAGCCCACATGCTGCCACTACTGAAGCCTAAGTACCCTAGGGAACGTGTTTGGCAACAGAAGAAGCCACTGCAATGAGAAACTGGGCCACAGCAAGGAAGGGTAGCCCCCACTTTGCTGCAGCTAGAGAAAGCCTGCATGCAGCAATGAAGTCCCAGCACAGCCTTAAGTAAGTAAATAAAACTTTTAAAAAGTAAGTGTTTTAAAAGAAGAGTTGAAGCAGCCTCATCACTTCTCATTCCAGCATTGGCCTCTTCCATTTTCCATTGGCCCCTTTCTTTTCCATCTGTACAGGGAGAAGGGGCTCCTCTGCTTTTTCTTAACAGGTACTCCACTTATCTGATGTCTGCTCATGCAGTTATGTCTATTCTCTCACCTTTTTCTAGAGACAGAACAAGTTAAAGACTCAGCCCAACCCAAGAGGCTGGGTCCATCAGATGAGTCATAGGTTTGATGGTGATAGGAAAGAAAGTTATAGGCAGGAGGGGAAGTCAGGGTTCAGGGTGGTAATGTATTTAGGAAGCAGCAAGTGGTGGTGACTAGGGGAGACTAAGTAACAGTGGAGAGTGAAAGAAGGAAAGTAAAGTTGCTCAGTTGTGTCCGACTCTTTGTGACCCTATCTGTAGCCTACCAGGCTCCTCTGTCCATGGGTTTTTCCAGGCAAGCGTACTGAAGTGGGTTGCCATTTCCTTCTCCAGGATCTCTTCCCGACCCAGGGACTGAACCTACATCTCATGTCTCCCTCACTGGCAGTCAGTTTCTTTACCGCTAGGGCCACCTGGGAAGCCCATTCTTTCCATATCTGATGCCATAAAAAAAGAAAAAAATAGAGACAGCAGCAATTTTGCTTTGGACAAGAGACAGAAAGTAAATCACTAAAAGCTAGTCTATACCCTTCCTCTCCCATTATGTTTTGAGAGGGCAAGAGAGATTGTGAAAAACTGACACTAAATAAATTTAATTTTTATGATGGTGGCCAGCCCTATAATCTTTAAACAGTTTTTAATGGTCAAAGAAATGCCAAGAATGGCCATTAAAAAATTGCTAACCGATAGGCATAGTGCCTTTGGGTTCCTTTCAAAGAAAGCCCGAGGGAAGTGGACAGGGGTTGGGGCGGGAAAGGGGGCGCCTGAAACTATTATCCTGGACTTGGTGCTCTGAGATCAAATAAAGATGAGTACAGCAAGAGGGTAGACAACTGGATTAGTCATGCAGCCTAAATAATGTCTTGGCCCCTGTCTGTGAGACAAGGGAACCTCCATGTATTGTGGGTGAAATCAATCAGAGTCTGGTGGCATTGTCAGCTGGAGTCAGCTCTGTGCCCACACTTCGACTGTGTGTCTTGAATCTGTGTCTTAATGTAAATTGGCTTATGGCTGTGTCTTCCCTTGGGCATAAGCTTCCATCGTCCAGATGGCAGGGTGACCCAGTGGAAATAAACATATGGTGGGTTATATCTGTCGTGCACAGAAGAATAAATGCAGTGCTCTACGAGCCAGTTGAACAAAAGAGTCGGTGCCACATACAGTGGACATTTCTGACAACAGATTGCCAGGAAAGGAAAACTCTGGGGGCAAGGGCTGCTGAGAACTAGGGAAGAAGAAACCTACCATTGGTATGCTGAACCCTGTGGAAGGTGGGAATAAGAGGAGATAGGGAAAAATGAACATCTGGATACAAATTGGACTTTGAGGTTCTTCTATGGAGGACTTGTCAGTAATCAGTACAGCAGGGTAGCTGTTTGTCCACAGGCTTTGGTTAATTTCCATATTCTTTACAGAGTGGATTGCCTTAGTTGGGCTTTCCCTAGAAGATGCTAAGGCAAAGATGAAAGGGCAAGTAGTTAATTTAGGGAACGCCAATAGGGGATCGGGGAAGTGAGACAGCAATGCCAGAAGGCAACCAATAAATAGTGTTTATCAAGCCAGATGCCACTGGAACTCAGCCCCTCTGGGGTCCAGAACACTCCCTTGACTAATGCCCCGCAAGGGGCAGTGGAGCTGGGCTATTTATGCACCAACTTTTTTTTTTTTTCTTTCTACAGAACATATTTTTACATCTTCCAAAGTGGCAATAGAAGAAATATTGCTGGATTAGAATGAGGCAGGATACTTTGGTTGCAGAAGTACAAAATCTATGAAGATAAACTACCAAAGGAGCTTATTCATTTATGTATCAGAAAATCCCAAGTTAGGGCAGCTTTAAGCAAAAGTTGATCCAGAGCTTCCAAGGTATCATCGGTAATCTTGTTTTCATGCTGTGTTGTGTTGTGTACCAAGTGTTTTTGAGTCATAAGTTGGGGCCCGCCCCTGGGGATAATTACATTTCGCAACACTTTGCCTGTCTCCAAAGCAGCAAAGTGGGCTCCAGCAATGAGGAAGGGCTCTTAGACAAAGAGAGGCTGATGCTGCAGCTGGAATCCTGGCAGGTGTGCACTGAAGGGATAAAGGTCTGGAGGCATAGGCCGTGCATTGAGAGCACTGCAGCTGTGCTTTTGCAAGGGGTAAAAATGGACAGTGGAAATAGGAGCGCAGAGGACGCACACACACTCACATAGTTCCACGTATGTAAGTACATGCATATAAACTCTATTCAGGAGATAATGCCTGCTGATGGTTGGAAATTGGCACAGAGAAGAAGCGTAGGACAAGGTTATAGTTCTATTTTTGACAAAGAAATTGCACCTGAAGATTGAATAAAAGCTTTCCTTCTTCCTGTTTTATCCCTGGTGTTTTTACCCCTGTGGACATGGGGCACAGCACATGGACGATCTTGTTCTTGTGACTAAGTATTATTTGAAGGTAAAGATACTAAGGGCAATGGCACTCTGCTCCAGTACTCTCGCCTGGAAAATCCCATGGATGGAGGAGCCTGGTGGGCTGCAGTCCATGGGGTTGCTAAGAGTTTAACACGACTGAGCAACTTCACTTTCAATTTTCACTTTCATGTATCGGAGAAGGAAATGGCAACCCACTCCAGTGTTCTCGCCTGGAAAATCCCAGGCATGGGGGAGCCTGGTGAGCTACCATCTATGGGGTCACACAGAGTCGGACACGACTGAAGCAGCAGCAGCAGCAGCAGCAAAGATACTAAGAGCTGTTATTTGGCGATGTGAAACTTGCTCTAAGCCTACCTGAAACTTGCCATACATTTTTGTGATAACATCGTAGACTACACAAATAGTCAAACAACGCTTGTGAAATAGAAATCATTATGTCATGCCTATTACAGTTTTATTAGGCAATGTGCTACAGTGAAATTATACAGAAAAGTATTTGTTTATTGGAGTTACTTTATGAGCCATTTGCTCTAAAGGGGAATCTAATGGATGTTGCACCTTGGTGTTGACAGAGCTTTCCCTAGAAGAACATAAATGACCACGAAACAACCTATTTGCACATTTCACAGGAGGGAGGACGTGAGGCAGAGCAGGCTCTGTGGTGGAGGAACTTCAGCTTTTTTTCACAGGGCCTGTAGAAATATCCATTCCAGTAGGAGGCACGTGGGAGTCAAAGCCTTAGGAAATTCAGATGCTTGTGAGAGAAGGGAACAGGACAGTGAGGTGTCACAGTGTAGGACCTTGGCCAGTGGCTGATGGCACTTGCCTTGGTGAATGGAAGGGTAGCTGTTACCATGATATGCCCAGGATTTATCTACGTCACATTATAATCTCGATATAAAATGGAGAAAGGGACGTGCATAGCAGAAAGAAGTTGAAAACATTAAGGCCAAATACACTGCGGCTGATAGAATTAAGAACCCAAGGTCTCTTTGGGGATCACAATTTGTGTGAACATCAAAGCTGATGGATGAGCACTGCTCACAGAGTTTGAGTACCCAGCTCTGGAATGGGCTTCTCTTGGGCTTTATAAAATAAGGAATGTGGCATTATTCTGTCAACTTAGAATGTACAGAAAGTACAGATGGATAGTTGAGAACTGAATGTTTTGAATAGGGAAGTTGGTTTCTTTCTTTTTGGCCATCCCATGCAGCATGTGCAATCTTAGTTTCCTGACCAGAGTTTGAACCCATGTTGCCTGCATTGGGAGTGTGAAGTCTTAGCCACTGGAACGCCAGAGAAGCCCCGGAATGGGGATCATCTTAAATTTTCTGCAGGTATGAGATCTTGGAGAAGCCTTGTAGTGAAATCGCTAAGAGTATGAACTCCGCAGCCCCACTGCTTGGGCATGCCTCTTCGTTTTTACTACTCACAGACTGTGTGACTTTGGGCAAGCCACATGACCTCTCAGTCTTCCAGTTCCCTTCTCTTTAAAATGGGGGTACTCATAGCACCTGTCTCATAGAGCTATTTGTCAAATATTTATGATAATGTCTGGCATATGATAAACCCTGTAGATGTTTGTAAAAATAAATGCATAAATCTTAGAGGAACCCCTTTCATTGCATTCTTTCTGTATCTCGGAGAGTTTTCCAAACATTTAAAGTCTACAATCATTTATCGAGCACTCACCTGGGCTGGGCATGTGCCAGATACTGGATAAGAATGAATTTCTATGGTCTCTGCCCTTCCAGGTGCTCCTGAGCTAACAGTCTCTTTAAAATGAAGTCCTGAAGTACTTTGAAGCAATGATAAAAGTTATGAGTGCAAAATAATTTTCCCCCTGGCCAGTGTGGGAGTCAGCTTTCACAGAATGCCACCCCCCTAATATAGAGTGTCTTTCCTATAAATAAAGTCATTGTCCTCCATAAGCATGATACAACCCCCCCAAACCAGGAAAATATCAGGGACAATATCACTACTGTCATTTGACCCTCAGATTCCATTCAAGGGTTGCCACTTGTCCTAGTGATATTCTCCAGAGCAAGAGGCTCCAGGTTGAATGCCGCTGGTCCTGGTGCTATTCTACAGAGCACGAGGTTCCAGGTTGGATGCCGCTGGTCCTGGTGATATTCTGCAGAGCACGAGGTTCCAGGTTGAATGCCACTGGTCCTGGTGATATTCTGCAGAGCACGAGGTTCCAGGTTGAATGCTGCTGGTCCAGGTGATATTCTGCAGAGCACGAGGTTCCAGGTTGAATGCCGCTGGTCCTGGTGATATTCTCCAGAGCACGAGGGTCCAGGTTGAAATCACCTGTTGAATTTGGTCACATCTCTTTGGTCTCCTTCAGCCTAGAACTTGGTCCCAGGCATCCCTCATCCTTCAGGACCTTGACATGTTTGAAGATTACTGGTCAGTAATTTTGTAGAATGACCTTCAGTTTGGATTTGACTGATGCTCATTCATGATTAGATTTAGGCTGTGGCTTTTGGGGAGCAACCACATAGAGATGATTCTGTGTTCTTTTCATTGCCCCTTATCGGTTCCATACCAATGCCATCCATCGCGAGCACTTGATCAAGGTGATGTCTACCAGGCTTTTTCGTGGTCAAGTGATCCCTTGTTCCTTTGTAATTCATGAGCATTTTGCCGGAGGTACATTGAAACTATGTAAATATTCTGTTCCTCATCAAGCTTTCAATTTATTTCAGAATGACTTATTGTTTCCTATTTTATTTAAATAGTTATAAGTTTTTGATGCTCAAATTGTGCCTGGTTTGCCTAGTGGTATCCATTGAAGTGTTAGTCACTCAGTTGTGTCTGACTGTTTGCAACCCCATGGACTGTAGCCCACCAGCCTCCTCTGTCCATGAGATTCTCCAGGCAAGAATACTGAAGTGGGTTGTCATTGCCGTTTCCAAGGGAGTTGTGTCCACTGAAGCTGCCTCTGTATTTGACTTTTCTACCTCACTGTTTAAACTCTTTCTTGCTTTCTCCCACAGCAAGATATTTCCTGTATCTTGGACTTGGCCAAGTTCCAGCTTTGGCATCAGCTGTTTCTTCAAGGAGCCCTGATTTCCTTTAGCGGAGGAGGACATTCAGAAGGGACTATCTAGGCACACTCTATAGAGTTGGACTATAAAGAAAGCTGAGCACCGAAAAACTGATGCTTTTGAACTGTGGTGTTGGAGAAGACTCTCGAGAGTCCCTTGGACTGCAAGGAGATCCAACCAGTCCATTTGGGTTGTCATTGCCGTTTCCAAGGGAGTTGTGTCCACTGAAGCTGCCTCTGTATTTGACTTTTCTACCTCACTGTTTAAACTCTTTCTTGCTTTCTCCCACAGCAAGATATTTCCTGTATCTTGGACTTGGCCAAGTTCCAGCTTTGGCATCAGCTGTTTCTTCAAGGAGCCCTGATTTCCTTTAGCGGAGGAGGACATTCAGAAGGGACTATCTAGGCACACTCTATAGAGTTGGACTATAAAGAAAGCTGAGCACCGAAAAACTGATGCTTTTGAACTGTGGTGTTGGAGAAGACTCTCGAGAGTCCCTTGGACTGCAAGGAGATCCAACCAGTCCATTCTAAAGGAGATCAGTCCTGGGTGTTCATTGGAAGGACTGATGTTGAAGCTGAAACTCCAATCCTTTGGCCACCTGATGCAGAGAGCTGACTCATTTGAAAAGACCCTGATGCTGGGAGGGATTGGGGGCAGGAGGAGAAGGGGACGACAGAGGATGAGACAGTTGGATGGCATTACCAACTCAATGGACACGGGTTTGGGTGGACTCCGGGAGTTGGTGATGGACAGGGAGGCCTGGTATGCTGTGGTTCATGGGGTCGCAAAGAGTCGGACACGACTGAGTGACTGATCTGAACTGAAGGCACACTCTATATGCTTACAGTCATTGTGGTTGTCATTACTCCCAAGCCCTAGCAATGGACAGAGCTATGTTTATTTCTGTATTTACCTATGTGTACTGAAAACCCTTTATTCACATCAATATATCCAGTTACAATCTAACAACACATACAGTTCAGTTCACTTTTCTCCCTTTCTGCTGTCCTTAAAATGTTTCCTTATCTGCTCAGTCCTCCTGCACATAACTGATCTCCCATCTCCCCTTGTCCGACACTCTCCTCTAGAGGCTCTGCCTCTGACTTGCATTCTGGGCCACAATTCCCTCTGGTCACATGAAGTCTCTCCTCTGACACCCATCCTACTCACTCCCGCTTGGGGATGACCTCCTTCCCATGCCAGGCACTCCCTCCAGGCCTCCAAGGGCATGCCATCTTTAATTGGCCCGAGCTCCAGGTCCCTCGTTCCAGACCACTGTCCTTCCAGCTCAGGTGCTCTGCCGGTCATTGCAATGTGACTCAAAGCAGGTTTGAAGAGACTCTTCTTGGATACATATAAAACTAGTTTAAGAAACCAAGCTCTGAGAGACAATTGCAAGCACCACCCGATTTAATCATGTTATTCTATTTAAAAACTGTAGCTTAAACTACTAAGATGATATTTGTCAATTCTTCTCCTTTAAATTTAAATAAACAAAAGGGCTTGGCTGTGAGACTTCAGCAGTTGATTGATGGAGAGGAGATGAAGGAGTGTCTAGGTTCGTATCCTGGCAGAGCACAGCCTAGGGGGTGAGGAGGCAACAAGGAGCCAGGGCAAAAGTGGCAGACCCTTTCCTGCCTCCATCTCTGCTTCCGAGCTTCACTCCAGAGCCAGATGTCCTGATTAAGGAATAAATGAAGATTAGGAAATAGCCAAGAGTTCCGAAAGAGGCAGCTGACAGAAGATGCTTCTGGTAGACCAGGAGACTTCAGGAAAAAAAAAAAAATTAATCCAATTTTATGTAAGTGAATTTACTCTCAACCCAGTAAGGCAGGAAATGTAATCTCCCAGGAAAGATTGGACATTTTGTTTTCTAGTTACCACTTTTTTTGAGCTGGAGGGACAATTTTACTTCAAAGGTGTGGACCAGGGGGGATGAGTGGTTCCGACTGGCTGGTGCTCTGCTCCCTTCCAAGGGACACCCACAGGGGGCAGCCCTTCCAGGCAGAGGGAGAGGGGCTGGTGATGGGGCAGGCGTGGGGACCACTCCACCGCTCCCCTGATGGGACTGGAGCACAAAATAGGATTGTCCTGAGCTGTGATTAATAGCATTTCAATGGAAAATGAAGATTCCCAGAAGAAGCAAACCCCCCAAATGGTTCTTGTTTTATCCTCCTAAATATGTCTCTCTGGGTGGAACGGCAAAGGAAGTAGAGACCCTCTTTCTTAATCCGAACCTCCCTCTAAGGTGTTCCCTCTGTCCATGTGTGTGTGCTGTGCTAAGTCCCTTCAGTTGTGTCTGACTCTTTGTGACCCCATGGACTGTAGCCCGCCAGGCTCCTCTGTCCATGGGATTCTCTAGGCAAGAATACTGGAGTGGGTAACCATTCCCTTCTCCAAGGGATCTTCCTGACCCAGGGATTGAACCCACATCTCTTTTGTCCTCTTCATTGGCAGGCATGTTCTTTACCACTAACACCACCTGGGAAGCCCTAGCACCCTCTGTCCATACCAGCTCCCAAATATCTGTCAGAGTTCAAATTAAGGAGGAAATACTCTCTTTTCTATCCCTTGCTCTTATCCATGCAGTGAGCTCCTACTGTCCCACATGGAATCAGGGAAATGCAGTTTTGGGGAGAGGAAGTACTCATTTTCATTGGGCTTGACTAACTGCATCTTTGTTTTGTTTTTCCTTTTTAAGAAAAATCACTTCAAAATGATTAATGATGCCTGAAGCCACCAGCCGCGCTTCCTGCGGTGAAGTGCGGAACTTCTGTGCATGTCTGGGTTTGTAGGATGGTGTGCTCCCTACTCCAGGGAGGGGAGCTTTCCCAGACTGTACAGACAGTTGGGTCTTTGTTCAGAAAAACTGACTCTCAGGAGGAAACGCTGCAGAATGGGACCATGTCCCCTGCAGGGAGGGAAGGCCTTGCTCCAGTTACAGAAGGGAAGGGAAATCCTTTACTTCTGAAGGTGCCGGAACAAGAGGGTCGCTGGGTTAGTGGGAGTCTAATCCTTTTTTGAGGGGTGGAGTGGGAGTTAAGAACAGTGAGGTTGGCGTCTTTGAAAACAGGTGGGATTATTGAAGGATTACAGTAGAGGGTTAGGTGAAACAAAGGGTCACCATCCTGCTGAGATGGGGCCATTCTTCTGGACCTGCAGGCTGGCCTGGGGGCACTGATTCCCTGGGGAGTGCCCGCCTCCTTCAACCCATTTCCCAGGAGCAGCGTGTCGGGACTCTTCATCCTTTCTTCCCTAAGGACTCGGCAGGGGAAGCTCAGGGCTGGCTTGCATCTGCTGCCTGTGATATTTTTGGGAAATCTATTTGGAAAAGAGTATATGGGCTGTGCTCAGTCATTTCAGTCATGTCTGACTCCTTGCGACCCCATGGACTGTATCCCACCAGGCCCCTCTGTCCATAGGATTCTCCAGGCAAGAATGCTGGAGTGGGTTGCCATGCCCTCCTCCAGGGGATATTACCAGGGATCGAACCCGTGTCTCTGTCTCCTGCAATGCAGGTGGATTCTTTGCCACTGACCCATGGGGGATGCCCTGGAAAAGAGTATAATTGACCCTTATTTATGGAAACTAAAATTAAATATATAATACTGTTGGGAGATTCTTTTTCTGAATTTGGGAAGTCTAATATTTTGTTATGTAAAGCTCTCCCCCTACCATGCTAAACCTTTATAGTATTGCTCTAAGGACGACATATTTGTGGAGTGGAATTAAAAAAACAAAAAACGGATCATACATTTCCCTTTTCTGGAGCTCCATGCAAACCATCATGGTTCTTTCCCTCAGTGATGAGATGTATAGTGGAGTGGAATGTGCCTTTATGAAAGGGTGGTTGCCTGGGTTCAGACACCAGCTTAGGAGAGATGGTGGGGGGTGAGGGATGCAGGGTTGGGGGGCAGTTAGGAGGGGGTCACAGGACCTCTAAATGCTAAAGGAAGGGCCACGAGGGAGCACGTATGCATGTGGGAAGACTTCTCAGTTTCTCTGGGACCCATAACCTTTCCCACTTACAGGAGAGCAGGAACAGCGGATGGTGGCAGCGGGGGAACTTGGAGGCACGAAGCCTTGCTGCATGATTATCTTCTACTAGAAAAGTCAGATGTAGAAAAACAAAACCACCACTACCTGCACCCCAGCACCACCCCCACCAAAATACCCCTCATACAGGCCCTTCCTGAACTGAGCTGTTCTTAGGTTACCTTTCGGAAACCAGGCTCTCATTTTGCGGAATTATCTTAGCATCAACTGTGTTTGCAATTGTAAGTAATTTTGGGCAGTGTTCCCAACAGGTTGGACCCAGGAGGACCAATCTTTATGTTAACAGGCTGAGCACCTGGCCCGGAAATCTGGGAACACAGGTTTCCTTCCCACGACGCTGTTTCTATGCAAATTCATCGATTAGCTGGTATGCGTGTCCGTTTATCTAGGAGCATGTGTGCTGACAATTGGCTTCTGACTGTAAAATATGGTCTTGGGGCAGGAAATGATGAATTGTCTGCTTTAAAGTGTGTCAGTGTGCATGTGTGTGTGTTGTGTGTTTGATGACAGTCACTATTAGTATGCGTGTTTACAAGACTTAAAGGTAAAGACATAAAAGAACTAAAAAATGGAAAAGTGTGCATAAACAAAAAGGCTGTTTGGGTTGTCTGGACACTTGTGCCCTCCTGATGGAGTTGGGACTAAAGGGAATCTCATTTCTTGCTGAATGCATTATTTCCAAATACAAAACAGGAGATGATTTAAGGCAGAAAAACATGTCTATCTTGAGTAGTCCATATGGGGACATGTATCTTCTTGAAAAGATACTGGGGGCTGCAAACATCTCAAATAGTCTGTATTATGAACAAACGACTTTTTATCTCTGCCTGTTTTTCACTTAAAAACATTTTTTTTTTTGGAAAGCTGTTTATTTTTTGCTGGGCTAGCTCTTTGTTGCTGCACGCAGGCTCTTTCCAGTTGAAGCGATGGGGGGCTCCTCTCTAGCTGTGGTGCGTGGACTTCTCCCCACAGTAGCTTCTTTGGTTGCGGAGCACAGGCTCTGGGTCACAGGCTGCAGCAGCGGTGGCACGTGGGCTCAGCTGCTCCTGGCATGCGGACTCTTCCCAGACCAGGCATCAAACCCATGACCCATCGGCAGGCAGATTCTTATCTAAGGGACTGCCAAGGAAGTCCTAGTTTTTTACTTTTAAAAAAGTGTCAGTGGTAGTAAGGTCTTCATCCAATGTGGTAAGCATGCAGAGGCCACTTAGTCCCTTGTAGAAATCTGGAATAACAGACTAGTTAATTTTAAGAAAATTTAGGCCATTTACTGTTATGAATTCTGTAATCTCCCAAGTAAGGGGAAGACTTAAAGAAATGAAGCAAAATGACAATGGGTTCATTACAAAAAAGGCATTTTAACGCAGGAGGCAGGAAGCACGTCACCTCAGCAGAAGAGCAGCGCTTTAAGTTGAAGAAATGTCATGTGATGGGAGACCAGCTGCCCTGGCCGCCTTTCTCTTCCTCATTTGCTGGGAGGGGCGTGTGGGAACCCCTCCTTTCTGTAACTGTGTGTGAAGCAGCACACGGAGGGCCTTTAAACTGGGAGTTGACTCTGCGTTAGAAATGTTACGATAGCAGAGGCACCAGCATGAATTAAGGGGCAGGGAAATGGGAGCAAGGTGGCTGGTTTGGATGGAGCTGGTCCAGGATGGATTACGACAGCGCTCATGGAGGACTAAGGCTGGGGGCTCTGTGCCTACACACGTTACTTCATTGAATTGCTGTCTTGTTACCAGAGGTTTGTTTCAATTCCTGTGTATTCAGGCCCTCTACACCGTGGTTCTGGCCAGAGCTAGCATCTTTATGAAGATGGTGGTGGTGGGGGGGGGGAGTTGGCTGTCTCTTATACACATTCTCCAGTACTCTTGCCTGGAAAATCCCGTGGACGGAGGAGCCTGGTGGACTGCAGTCCATGCGGTAGATGTGTATAAGAGACAGGAGTTGGGGAGGGAGAATGCTTCTGAGACAGAGAAAATGGAAGCGTGGAGGAATAAACTCTTGACTTAAAATAGAAGGCAGGGACACAAAAGGTGGGAAGGTATGAGCCATCACACACCCAGAAGGCCAGGGAGAATGGATTGATGAGGCAACTAGAAAATAGTCTAGCATCAGTAAGGCAGATCCTGGGGTCACTTGACGAAGTGATCAGCTTGCAGAAGGTGAGACCTGGGTCCTGAGAATCTAGTGAGAAAGGGAACCAGAGATGTAGGGGTTGAGAGCAGTTCCAGAAGGTAGCAGAGGGGTAGATTTTGTTTGCTTTCTTTTTTTAATGGAAAGACTTGAACATACTTTTAATCACTCAAACATTTACTGGGTGTGTACTAAGTACTGAGGATTGTGGTCAGTGCTGGAGATTTCAAGATAAAAGGAGGCTCTGCTCTTAAAGAGTTCTCAAGTCTGGGAACTCTTGGAGGGAGACAGTGAGAGAGGTGGACAGATAATGCTAAGGCTTTGGGCTAAGAGCTCTCCAGGAGGAAAGTGTGGGCCTCTAGCACAGAGCAAGACTATGCACCTTTACTGAGGAGGGCTGTTGGTCAGGAACAGCATTATAGGGGTCACTGGGGGTGGGGCTTTGAAGGATGATTAAGGGTTCTCTGGGCAAAGAATGGGGGAATGGCCTTGTAGGCAGAGAAAATAGTGGGTGCCAAGGAACAGAGAGCTCTTAGTCAGTAGTACAGCCAGAGTGCGGAGCACAGTGAGGAAGGGGAGGCTTCTGAGCTTCCCACGAGGCTGAGGACTTTATGTGTCAGTAGACTGAGGGGAGACAGCCCGTTGAACGAAGATGAAGCCATGATGAGGCAGGGTGAAGCAAGAGAAGCTGAATGAAGGTGAGAGTGATTGGGAGGTAGGGAGGAGGAACATGCCCGGAGCTGGTGGCACCTGGTCTTGCTTTCCTCCCTGTCTGAGTTGCTGTGACCATCTGGCTGGGATGCGGAGACCACGAAGGGGAGATGGGGGGCGGGGGGTGGCCGGAGGAGCCGCTCTGGAGAATTCTAGAGAGGAATCAAAGGGTGGCCATATTGCCATTATTTGAGATGCACAAAGACTGTCATCAGATATGTAATTGATTCTCACTGACACCATCGCCCCTACATCTGTGGTTCTGCTTTTCATGAAGTGTGATCTTCCTTTTCGATATCCGTTTTCTGTGAAGATACCAAGTGCCAGAGGCATGGCTGTTCTGAACAGGAGCCAAAGCATATTGATTACATATTCTCTGTCATCTTGTTGAAGCTTGTTTATATTTCACAGAGTCAAACATTCAGCAACAGGAAGGATTGTTCTTGGAACACCAATTATTGCTATTGGTGGGAGGTTTTCAATGAAGAGGAAAATCTGGACGAGTACTTAAGCTCAACTGTATTCCTCCCAAATTTTTGATCTTGAAGAGAAGAATGACATAAAAAAGACCACATGGTTCATGTGAAGAACACTGGCTCTGGAGTTGGGAGGCTGAAGTTTTCATCCAGGTTATACCATTAATAATCTGTGTGACTTTGAACAAGTTTATTCTTGGTTCTGGCTTGAATTACAGTTTTTCTCCACCCCACCCACAACAATTGTAGAACAATAATAAAATATTAGAAGACTTAAGACTTTCAATCATGATTTTAGAGATACAAACAGTTTCAGGAAATAGTTCTGAATTCTATTCCTATACCTATTTTAGAAAATGAAACTGACTACAGTATGTTTTATCAGCTCATGAAAAGTCAAGTCTGCTCAGGGGATTCACTAGTTTCTACCTTAAGGGAAAAGGAATAGTAAGACCAGAATATGAAAAAAATTCAGCATTGGAGAAACAGAGAAAATCAGACTGACTTACCATGGGAACATTTTGGAGAAACTAAACAGTTAAAGCAGCATAGGGGTTCCTAGGTGCTCCTGGTAAGGAACCGGCCTGCCAACACAGGAGAGCAAGAGAGTCAGGTTCGATCCCTGTGTCGGGAAGATCCCTTGGATGAGGGCATGGCACTCCTGCATTCTTGCCTGGAGAAATCCGTGAACAGAGGAGGCTGGTGGGCTACAGTCCATAGGGTTGCAAAGAGTTGGACATGACTGAAGCAACTTTAGCATTCACGCATGCAAAGCAGCATAGGCTATGCAGAAGATGTCTGCTGTTTGCTGATGTCATCCATGATGACTTTAACATATAATTAGATGATTTGTGGCATATTTTCAAATAGGAGAAAATTTTTGTGAATTCCAGAAAAAAAAAAAATCAAGAAAAAAAGAGGATAGTCTTTTCAGGAGGAAAATATGATACTATCTCTCTCGTTGTTGTTCAGTTACTCAGTTGTATCCAATTCTCCAACCCCATGGACTGCAGAACACCAGGCTTCTCTGTCCTTCACCATCTCCCACAGCTTGCTCAAACTCATGTCCACTGAGTCAGTGATGCCATCCAACCACCTCCTCCTCTGTTGTCCCCTTCTCCTCCTGCCTTCAATCTTTCCCAGCATCAGGTCTTTCCTAATGTGAAAAGGGATTCTGCAGACATGAGTAAGTTCAAGATCTTGCATTCAGAAATTACCCTGGATTATCTAGGTGGGTCTAGTGTAATTACGAAGAGGAAAGCATGAGGCTGAGGCTAAGAGAGAAGGAGATCAGGCAGAGGCTGGAGCGATGCCACTGTTGAAGGGGACCATGAACCAGGGAAGCACACAGCATCCAGAAACTGAAGAAGGCAGGGGATGGATGGTCCAAAAGAGCCTCTAGAAGGATTACAGCCCTGCTGACACCTTGATTTTATCCCCCTAAGGCCCATTTTTGGAATTCTGATCTCAGGTATTTCAAGATAATCAAGCTGTATTGTTGTAAGCCAGTGAATTTCTGGTAACTTGTTACAGCAGCAGTAGGAAGCGAATACAGACTTGCTGAATGGTCCTGATCCTCTGGGTTGTATACTCCTCCTGGTCTACTTCTTTCTGCCCTTAGTCTACCCCACATCTCTTGCTCTTCTAGTCCTGGTCACTTTCTTTTGTAACTGCCCTTGTGATTGTCTTCTCATAGGATGTATGCTTCCTGAGTGCAGGGAATTGTCTCCTTCACTTCTGTGTCTTAGCTGTGGGTGCAGGGCCTAGTGGGGAGGGAGAGCTCAGCCACTGGTTGGGTGTACTCAGTGCCAAATGAGGAATTTTCAAATGGGTCAAAAGAATAGATCATAAGGAATCGTGCCTGCCATTTCTGACTTGGTGAGATCTGAGTGTCACCCTTGGATGATAACCAACTGAATGAAGATCAAGGCAATGGCACCCCACTCCAGTACTCTTGCCTGGAAAATCCCATGGACGGAGGAGCCTGGTGGGCTGCAGTCTATGGGGTTGCGAAGGTCAGACACGACTCAGTGACTTCACTTTCACTTTTCACTTTCATGCATTGGAGAAGGAAATGGCAACCCACTCCAGTACTCTTGCCTGGAAAATCCCGTGGACGGAGGAGCCTGGTGGACTGCAGTCCATGCGGTCACTAAGAGTTGGACACGACTGAGCGACTTCACTTTCACATGTTGGAGAAGGAAATGGCAACCCACTCCAGTGTTCTTGCCTGGAGAATCCCAGGGACGGGGGAGCCTGGTGGGCTGCCGTCTATGGGCTCACACAGAGTTGGATACGACTGAAGCGCCTTGGCAGCAGCAGCAGCAGCAGCTGAAGGTGAAGACGGGTTGGGAGGGAATGTGGGAAGTGCCTTTTAATCTGTGAACTCCTTGGTTCTGGGCACTTTCCTCCCCTATTCCTTCCCTTACACCACAGTCTCCTGAAGTCTGGTGTGAACAGCTGGCTTGTGGGTGACCGAATCTGAGTGGGCTGGTGACTCATCTGAGAGAGAGCTGTGCCAAGCCCTGTTCAGCTCACATGGCCTGATGATTGGTGGGAAGCAGTGTAGGATCCTCCATGTGCTGATTCCTCTCCCGTCCTCAGTGCTGGGTCTCCTGGGGCCACAGGCTTTCTGGAGACCCCCATGTAACTTCTGCTCTCGAGATCTGGACCTTGATGCGGCCCTCAGGCTCTGCTTGACCAGTGGAACAAGAAAAGGAGTCTTTTCTGTTCTGACAGCAGTTGCACCTCCCTTGAGCCTTTGACTGAGCTCCTGTGAGAACTGTTATTTCTCTTGCTGTTTCCTGTCCTTTCCGTGAACCTGGACAGGGCTTCTCTAGAGGCTGAGCTGTAAATTCCATACTTCAGATTACTCTGTACCTGCAACTCCTGGATTCCTTTGCCCCAGGATGCCACAGAAGTCCTATCTCTCTCTCCTGTTTCTCCTTCTTCTAGAAGTCACTGTCTTTTCTCCTCTTCCATTTAAAAAAAAACAACAAAAAAACCCTTTATTAATTTATTTTTGGCTGCACTGGGTCTCTGTTGCTGTGCCTGGTCTTTCTCTAGTTGCAGTGTGCAGGCTTCTCTTTGCAGTGGCTTCTCTCTTTGCAGCGGCTTCTCTCTTTGCAGCGGCTTCTCTTGTTGCAGAGCACAGGCTCCAGGCGCATGGGCTTCAGTAGCTGTAGCATTCGGGCTCCATCGTAGTGGTGCGTGGGCTCTAGAGCGCAGGCTGAGTAGTTGTGGCACACAGGCTCAGTTGCTCTGTGACATGTGGGATCCTTCCCCTGGATCAGGATCAAACCCATGTCTCCTGTATTGACAGGCAGATTCTTAACCACCGGGCCACCAGGGAAGCCCTTCTCTTGCATCTTTTCCTCTCCATCTTGGATGACTTTATCAGAGAAAATCCGTTCAGCTTTCTCTGAAAGGAAGGACATCCAGGGGTCCACCTGAGATGTCCTCTTCTACCCAACCTGGCCATCTTTTCACCAGCTGCCAAATTGCTTTGGAAGGCCACATCATACATTTCTTAAAGACGTCCCTAAGGATTTAACAACTCATAACATTAAAAAGTACTAAAGAACACGGGGTGTTTTGGCCGCCACTCCTGTCCCTCTGCTGGTTGCCAGAGTTGAATTAACTGATGCTGATGAGGAGCTTCCGGCTTCCTCTCTCACCAAGCTGATGACAGCTCTCTCAAGGGTACACACTAGGTTCAAAGAACAGTCTTCTCTGATAGAGGAAGGCGTTTTGGTGAAGCTAATTAAAGTTACATGGAGGGCATATACCCCAAAGAATTGAAAGCAGGGAAACTCAGACAGATGTTTGTACACCCACGTCCATGGCAGTATTATCCCCAACAGCCAAAATGTGAAAACAAACCAAATGTCTTTAGACAGATGAATAAACAAATGTAGTCTACACACACTAAGGAATATTCAGTTCAATTCAGTTGCTCATATATGGAATATTATTCAGCCTTAAAAGGAAATGAAATTTGGGTACATACTACAATGTGGTTCAGCCTTGAAGACATTTTGCTAAGTGAAGTAAGCCAGAAACAAAAGGGTAAGTAAGTTTGATTCCATTTAGAATCATCAGATTAATAAGCAGATGGTACAGTGTTGGTTACCACAGATTGGGAAGGAAGGAAACGAAGAGCTGTTGTTTCATGGGTTCAGAGTTTCATGTTGGGGAGATGAGCAATTCTGGAAATGGAAGGTGGTGATGGCTGCATGACAGGGTGACTGAACTTAATGCCACTGAATCATACTCTTCAAAATGGTTAAAATGTGGGACTTCCCTGGTGGTCCAGTGGTTAAGATTTCGCCTTCAAATGCAGGGGATGCGTGTTCAACCCCTGGTCAAGGAGCTGAGATTTCACATGCCTCATGGCCAAAACACTGAAATGTAAAACAAGTAATGTAACAAATTCAATAAAGACTTTAAAAATGATCCATATTAAAAACAATTATCTTTGTATGCCGTGCTTAGTCAGTCGTGTCTGCCTCTTTGTGACCCCATGGACTGTAGCCCACCAGGCTCCTCTGTCCTTGGGGATTCTCCAGGCAAGAATAAGTGGGTTGCCATGTCCTCTTCCAGGGGATCTTCCCAACCCAGGTTTCAAACCCAGGTTTCCCGTATTACAGACAGAGTCTATACCATCTGAGCCATCAGGGAAGCCCATGTATATTTTATTACAATCAAAAATATTAAAAAAAATAACACAGAATCAAGGTATGCTGGTTTTCCCCCAAGTTACACTCATTTTTTTGTTTAAGGGTACACTTATAAAAAAGTCAAAAGATACACAAAAATTGTTGAAGATTACTTATCAGTGTGGTTCCCAATCTGTGTACCTTTCTCTTTCCAAGTAATGGTGAGAAAATCTTCTTTAAACAGTACTAAAGTACCCCTTCCTACTAAGTAATTTTTTCTATGACTCTTGCACGCTAATCTAGAAAAGAAAACACATAAAATGAGCCAAATGTGTATTTGCAAAAGTGACCAAATAAATTTGGTGACGGTGGCTACTCCTTGGAGCTGTGCTGGGCCCTTGGATTTTGCAATTTATGTATACATACCAAATAACACTTTTGTCCTGGGAAGTATGTGACCTCCAAGTAGTGGGCATGCTGAAGGGGAGGCTTGGATTAAAACAAAACAAGCAGTCTGATTCCTCTTGGTTCAAGTGATTTTTGTGGCTGAAAGTTGTGTTGAACTTTTGAAAAAGAAATACCACCTGCTCACCCTGTGAATGGAGGTTTGTTGTTTGGGTGGAATAAACATAGATGTGACGGCCAGGTGCCCTGAGAACTTGGCAGGCTTCTCGGGTGATTTCTAGTCAGTCATCTTTCCATTCTCTACCTGCGTGCACTGCGGCAGTTGGGGCTTCTGATTGTCTACATCACACCTGCCCCAGACTTCCAGGACAACCCAGATTGTATTTTGTAAAAATAATTTTGGGTGCAGGTATTGTGAGAAAGGAAGTACCTCCACTAATGTAGTTTAGAACAAAGATAATATTAAACCACAAAATATGTATAAAGAACTCCAACAAGATTTTTTGTTTTGCCCTGATTATTAATTCAAAACTGTTTTAAAATATCAAAGTGCAACTATTTCATAGTATTCATCTTCTCTCCATCTTTTCCTACTTCCTTCTTTTTCTCTCCCCTCCTCCTTATTTCCTTCCCCTTTATCTTCATTTTTTTCATTTGCTTGGTTTTGCTATGCATGCATCCCAAGTACTGCTTTGTCCACTTTCTGTGAAATCCTGTGCTTCCAAAAACAAAATGTCAGATAAAACTTATTTGTCCTACTTTGCTACTATGTCTTTAGGTAAGGAATATAGGTGACTACAAGATTATATAAAAAGGAAATAGGAAAAGGAGTACGTCAAGGCTGTATATTGTCACCCTGCTTATTTAACTTATATGCAGAGTACATCATGAGAAACGGTGGGCTGGAAGAAACACAAGCTGGAACTAAGATTGCTGGGAGAAATATCAATAACCTCAGATATGCAGATGACACCACCCTTATGGCAGAAAGTGAAGAAGAACTAAAGAGCCTCTTGACAAAAGTGAAAGAGGAGAGTGAAAAAGTTGGCTTAAAGCTCAACATTCAGAAAATGAAGATCATGGCATCTGGTCCCATCACTTCATGGGAAACAGATGGGGAAACAGTGGAAACAGTGTCAGACTTTATATTTTTGGGCTCCAAAATCATTGCAGATGGTGATTGGAGCCATGAAATTAAAAGATGCTTACTCCTTGGAAGGAAAGTTATGACCATCCTAGTAAGCATATTCAAAGGCAGAGACATTAGTTTGCCAACAAAGGTCCGTCTAGTCAAGGCTATGGTTTTTCCAGTGGTCATGTATGGATGTGAGAGTTGGACTGTGAAGAAAGCTGAGGGCCGAAGAATTGAGGCTTTTGAACTGTGGTGTTGGAGAAGACTCTTGAGAGTCCTTTGGACTGCAAGGAGATCCAACCAGTCCGTCTTAAAGGAGATCAGTTCTGGGTGTTCATTGGAAGGACTGATGCTGAGGCTGAAACGCCAATCCTTTGGCCATCTGATGCTAAGAGTTGACTCATTTGAAAAGACCCTGATGATGGGAAGGATTGAGGGCAGGAGGAGAAGGGGATGAGATGGCTGGATGGCATCACCAACTCAATGCACATGAGTTTGGGTAAACTCCGGGAGTTGGTGATGGACAGGGAGGCCTGGCATGCTGCAAATCATGGGGTCGCAAAGCACTGGACACGACTGAGTGACTGAACTGAACAAGATTATATACTTAGCAGGAGTTTTTGAGAGAGATATAAGGGTTGACAATGATTGGTAAGAGTTATCTGAAAACAGAAAAGACAGGGAGGGTATGGAGGTAATGTCTAATCCTAGCATTTTCTTCTCTGTCAACAGCCTTCCTTAACTGCCACATATGGAAGCCTCTCTCAGCAGAAAATGAATTGGAGCCCAGAAGAGAACAGGAAATGATGTTCCTTTAGATGGCTGGGTGACCTGGTGGGGCTTGAGGAGTTTTGGTTCTACTGGCCTCTAGAGCCAGTCCATTGTATGAGGCTGGAAGCTAGGATGAAGGGAGCTCTCTTCCTGGGGCTGCTGTTGGCAGACTCAGGAGGAAGAGGAGGAGGAGGAGGGTCCTCTGGTTTCTTTTAGGTTGTCCACATGACTCAGGTTGGCATGACAGAAAAAGGGGCAGACACACTAGTCCCCGAATAAAGATTATATATTTGATGGGCCCTTTCCCTATAATCCAGAAGTGGAAGTTGTGTCTGGGTGATGAAAAGACTCTTCTAGTAGCATTTGAAATGTTGCTCGACGGTAACAGTAGTAATAGTAATTACAGTTAATAGGTTGGCTAAGTGCTTTTTTTGCATCATCGCATTTCAACCTTACATTGCACTGCTGTTTTCTTCTTTACAATAAACTGTGGAAAATTCTGAAAGAGATGGGAATACCAGACCACCTGACCTGCCTCTTGAGAAACCTGTATGCAGGTCAGGAAGCAACAGTTAGAACTGGACATGAAACAACAGACTGGTTCCAAATAGGAAAAGGAGTACATCAAGGCTGTATATTGTCACCCTGCTTATTTAACTCATATGCAGAGTACATCATGAGAAACGCTGGGCTGGAGGAAGCACAAGCTGGAATCAAGATTGCCAGGAGAAATATCAATAGCCTCAGATATGCAGATGACACCACCCTTATGGCAGAAAGTGAAGAGGAGCTAAAAAGCCTCTTGATGAAAGTGAAAGAGGAGAGCGAAAAAGTTGGCTTAAAGCTCAACATTCAGAAAATGAAGATCATGGCATCTGGTCCCATAACTTCATGTGAAATAGATGGGGAAACAGTGGAAACAGCGTCAGACTTTATTTTTCTGGGCTCCAAAATCACTGCAGATGGTGATTGGAGCCATGAAATTAAAAGATGCTTACTCCTTGGAAGGAAAGTTATGACCAACCTAGACAGCATATTTAGAAGCAGAGACATTACTTTGTCAACAAACTTTCATCTAGTCAAGGCTATGGTTTTTCCAGTAGTTATGTATGGATGTGAGAGTTGGACTATAAAGAAAGCTGAGCACTGAAGAACTGATGCTTTTGAACTGTGGTGTTGGAGAAGACTCTTGAGAGTCCCTTGGACTGCAAGGAGATCCAACCAGTCCATCCTAAAGGAGATCAGTCCTGGGTGTTCACAGGAAGGACTGATGTTGAAGCTGATACTCCAATCCTTCGGCCACCTGATGCTAAGAGTTGACTCATTTGAAAAGACCCTGATGCTGGGAAAGATTGAGGGCAGGAGGAGAAGGGGACGACAGAGGATGAGATGGCTGGATGATATCACCGACTTGATGGACATGGGTTTGGGTGGACTCTGGGAGTGGTGATGGACAGGGAGGCCTGGTGTGCTGCGGTTCATGGGGTTGCAAAGAGTCGGACACGACTGAGTGACTGAACTGAACTGAGTATAGGCACTATTATTATCTGCAACATATATATATAGGATATATATATATATATACACATATACATCTATCTATATATATGTAGTATCTTGGTTTTATATAGTGAAACTCAAATACTCAAATACTTTGTTTACCTGAGGACAGAGACTAAGAGCAAACTCTTCATTATATGTCTATTTATTTCCACCGTCTTTTACTCTTTTCAACACTGTTGATTCTTATATTTTGCTAAGAAATAATTTGATCCACTGTGCGTGTCAGGAAAGGAAAGGAAGTCTTGTTTGGAAATCATTGCCGGGGATTTGCTGCAAGTAGAAGAAGGAGGGAAACTGGCTTATCTGAGCCAAACTCCTTGCCAGTGAAGCCAGGCAGTCCTTCCCACAGTCTGGGTGCTCTGATGGCATAAAACAGGAGTGTTTCAGTTTTATTGGAATGTGGGAATGACAGTAAAAAAAAAAAGAAACAGCTTTGAGGTGTGGTTTTTTTGAGGTGGCATGGAGATGAAGTTTTTTTTTTAATGTTTCAGTTTGAGCAGTAAGAGAAGTTGAGCAATCTTGAATTCTGAATAAAAAGAAAAGCCAGCATTACAGCATCAACCAGTGATACGGAACTACCCTTGAGGGATACGTGGCAGGTGGGAGCCACCAACTGGAGGGACCCCAGCTTAGTGCGCTGGGGGGAGGTGAACCCCGACCGGAAGTGCTCTCTGGCTGTGCTGGCTCTTCTCTGCCACCGCTCTCACTCCCTGCTCTGTGCCCCGGGTCCCTGAAGATTGCCCCTCCTGGGCTTCCTTGCACTCTGTCTTCTGCTTGGGTTTGGCCCATGGGAGATATCAGCAAGAAGGGGAGGTGGCAGGAGGAAAGAGAGGCTTGGATATTCTTTATTCTCTTCCTGCTCTGATGATGTGTCTCTAGAAGTTGCTATTTCCTCTTTGGAGACAACTCTAGCAGGCCGCCTCCCCTTAAAGATTCCGGGGCAAACTGGGTTCATTCTCCTTCATGTCCCCTCAGCCCCAGGGACTGTAGTAGATGTTATCAGTAATGTCCAATTAGGAAAACAAAAAGCCCTTGATGTTTTAAGAACAGAAGGATTTAATGCAGGGGATTTCTTACAGTGCTAATTGGAAGGGCTGTGCTGGGGGGGGAGTGTCAATGTTGGAGCAAAAAGGAGAAAGTGTGTGTGTGTGTGTGTTATATACAGGAGCAACTGAGGATTTCCTAAGTCCACTGATTGCTAGCTAAATGATTGTGGGTCATTTCAGAAAATCTGAGCCTGGATAGAAGGACAGGAAGGGTGGCATGAATGTATAGAAAATGAATTTGTTTTTTAATTCAAGCAAACTAGGGCCTACAGGCCAAATCCAGTTGCCACCTGTGTTTATCAATAAAGCTTTATTGAAACACAGCTCCACTCACTTGTTTATGTATTGTCTATGGTTGTTTTTTCCCCCTAGAGTGGGCCCTACTGAGCTGTTACAACAGAGACCTTATGGCCACAAAGCCTAAAATGTTTACTCTCTGACCATTTACAAAAAAAGTCTGCTGATTGCTGCTTTAGACTATTGTGCAGAGTTTCTCAAGAATTAAGATCCTTAGCAAAAGGAGTCTTAGGAATCATCTTGTCTCATTTTATAGATGAGGAAATGAATACCCAGATTCTCCTGGCTAGCTTAAATCTGTATTTTAAAGAAGACACATAGGAGAAAAACTAGAGGGAATTTGGAGAATAAAATCAACAGTTTTTAAACGTCCCTTGAGGAAAGTCAAACTTTCATGATAGAGGTTGGAAAATTAAAAGTGTGACAACAATTAGCTGTGGATTACGAGAAAATGAGCTGAACTGTGATTCTCTATTTCCACATAAGAAAGCTTTTCCCAAATGTAAATTGGTCAGATGCTGGAACAGGGTTTCTAAAGGAGTTCGGGGCCTGGTAACCTTTTAAACAGGGTTGGGACAGCTGCTTCAAGCGGCTTAGGTGGAGGTTGACGTGCTTTCTGAGGCAGTACCCAAGCTTGTTCTTCATTCACTCACCACCAAATGGGTAGCAGGAAGGCAGGGACCCAAGACATGGTAGGTCAATACGGCATGGTGTCTGTCCCTGGTGTGTGCTCACACACACAGTATTCTTTCTCTATACCCTTGGCCATGCTGAGAATTATCTTGAGACTAGTCAGCTATCAAACGCTGATGCAAGCATTTGTCATCTGGGTTGTAGGAGCCGCTTGGGCTTGCTGATTCTGAGATCAGAGTGGTGGAGTTTTCATCTTAGTCCCTGAAAAAAATATCTTCAGTGATAATTTGGAGCAGTTGTAGACTCAAATTTCACTGATATCTTTTTGATTTGAGAACAGGAAAAAAATGGCAAAGTTTGAGTTTATCATGGTACATGACAAGTTCAGTCATTGCTAATGGATCTCAGCTGCAAAACTACAAAATGATTGGGTTGTTTTCATTTGTGGAGGGTCTTTTGCGGGGGATACTTTAAGCTCTGGCAGACTCACCTCTTGGTAGACTAGGTAGAGAATACATAGGTCTCTTATTTTAACACAAACTCTGAAGAGATAAAAATAGTATATTATTTAATTTCTATAATTCAAGTCCTAGGCACAGCCTTGCACATTTTAGGGGCAGGATAAATACTTTTTTCTTTTGTGGGGGTAGCGGGTGGTGGTGGTAGGGAGAGTAGCAGGTATGCATTAAATTGTAGCATTTCATCTTTATGGTGAGCTACCTGGGATGGACAGTGAAGTGGTGTTATAACAAGGAATGCCCCTGAGATCCTGTGTTTCCTAGTCCAAGGCACTGCTATCCTTCCCTCTGCAGATCAAGGTCATCCCAGTTTAGATCTGCTGACAGGTAGGAATTGCTTAAGCAGCACATTTCTGGGAGTTCACACTGATGTCTTGACAATAAAGCTGGAATTTATATTGAGCCTTTCATCTTTGAAATTCAATGTTCTAATCTTTACGACTTACTTGTGAGGTATGAGAGAGCTGTTTTAATTACCTTCTTTTCAGGTAGAGGGGGAATGTGTTGGAGATACAGGCTCAAGGACCTTCTCAGAAACTCCCAATGAGTCAAGACCCAGGTGGGAATGGAGTTGGACATTTTGTAGCCCCATATTAAAGTAGTCTTTATTTTCTTTCTCCAAGTGAAAAGTTGGGTAAATGCAGCATGCTTTTTAAACATTGCCTTAAGACAGGGATGTTTGCAATGCTTTTTTTCCTAGTATGTTTCAAATGTGTTTAAGTCAGAGAGATGGCAATCAAAGAAATTGTAAAGTCTATATTTTCTAAAATCTCTTCTAATTTACTTATAAGGTCTTTGGCCCAACTGCTGGATTTAATTTGAGGCTTAGAAGATAGTCATCATCTCTACTCTTCCCTCTTAGCCTGGTTTTTCTTCCCAGCTTTCCAATTGATCTTTCCTTAAAGTAACAATTAAAATGTCTCTGTTACAACTCACAGGCTTGTGATGACTGGTGATTCCCAGCCAAATCCAAGGCTTTAGGCAGATTACCTTCCCTCTGATCATAACACGGACCCTAAAGATTGATTCAGAAAGGATGGCTGAAAGCTCAAGACTTTATTTTTTTTTAATTTAATTTAATTTTTATTGGAAGATAATTACTTTATAATGTTGTGATGGTTTCTGCCATACTTCAACATGAAACAGTCATAGGGATACACATGTCCCCTCCCTCTTGAACCCCTCTCCCACCACCCTCTCCACTCCATCCCTTTCGGTTGTCACAGAGCACCGGCTTTGGGTTCCCTGCATTACATAGCAAATTCCCATTAGCTATCTGTTTTCCATATGGTAGAGTATATGTTTTAAAACTACTCTCTCAAGTTATCCCACCCTCTCCCTCCCCACTGTGGTCAAAAGTCTGTTCTTTATGTCTGCGCCTCCTTTACTGCCCTGCAAATAGGATCATCAGTACCATCTCTCTAGAATCCATATATAATTTATGTGTTAACTTATGTTATTTGTCTTTCTCATCCTGACTTACTTCACTCTGTTTAATAGACTCTAGTTGCATCCACCTCATTAGAACTGACTCAAACGTGTTCCTTTTTATAGCTGAGTAATATTCCATTGTGTGTATGTACCACTTCTTTATCCACTCTGCTTTATCCGTTCATCAATCAATGCCTCTGTGTTCTAGCTATTGTAAATAGTGTTGCAGTGAACAATGAGATATATGTGTCTTTTTTAAAATTATGGTTTCCTGGGGGTTTCCAGTAGTGGGATTGCTGGGTCATAAGATAGTTTTATTCCTAGGTTTTTTTCTTAAAGGAATCTCTGAACTGTTTTCTATAGTAGCTGTATCAATTTGCATTCCCACCAATAGTGTAAGACAGTTCTCTTTTCTCCACATCCTCTCCAGCATTCATTGTTTGTAGACTTTTAGACGATGGCTATTCTGACTAGTGTGAGATGATGCCTCGTTATAATTTTGATTTGCATTTCTCTAATATGGAATGATATGAATGATGTGGAGCATCCTTTCATGTGTTTATCAGCCATCTACATCTTCTTTGGAGACATGTCTTTTTAGCTCTCCTGCCCACTTTTTCATTGGTTTGTTTGTTTGTTTGGTACTGAGCTGTGTGAGCTGCTTGTATAATTTGGAGATTAATCCTTTGTTAGTTGTCTCATTTGCTATTATTTCTCCCGTTCTGAGTGTTGTCTTTTCACCTTGCTTATAGTTTCCTTCATTGTGCAAAAGCGGTTAAGTTTAATTAAGTCCCATTTGTTTATTTCTGTTTTTATTTCCATTACAGCAGGAGGTGTGTCGTAGAAGATCTGATTGTGACTTACATCAAGGAGTGTTCTGCCTATGTTTTCCTCTAAGAGTTTTATAGTTTCTGGTCTTACTTTTAGGTCTTTAATCCATTTGAAAATTCAAGACTTTATAATTAAAACATGATGGTTATTTGGAGGACAATGGAGAGTGGCAATACAAGGGAAAAACTGGTCGCTGTAAATAGGAGACCTAAGGTGGTTACACAGAGCGGATGGAATAATCTATGTTTGGTGATTCAACAATAGCAGCTTCCTCAACCTGTCTCATTGGCATTTATCAAACAGTCAACCATCTCAGAATCCTTGACAGTTAATCCATAGACCGTCCTTTGTTGTTAAATATTCTGAGCTGAACTTTGCAGAAGAGCTGTACCAGCAGGCTTTATGATTTGACCTGAAGGACAAGATGGGAACCCATGCCTGACCTAGACATTCAGTAAAAGCCCATTCCCTCAGGCAGGGAATACTCATTGCTCTCTTGCTCAGACTTTGCACTTTCACAGGTACAAATTAAAACATAAGAAAATTTATTTTTGCCAGTTTATATTTAATGCAAAATACAAATGCAGTTAAAGTTAGAATTAATCCCTGCCTTCTGCTTGCCTTGTCTTATAGGCATGAGTTTCTTCTTGTTGACCACTGTGCCATATTTGAGCTGTGAAGTGTTGTAAACATTATTTTAAGATGAAGTCAACTATTTTCATCCTTTGCTAACTCATTGAATGTCATTTCTTCCCTTCAAAAATCTTCCTATTCGATATTTTAAAATAGACGAGTTTTTTAAAAAAATATTTAAAATCTTACAGTACTTTGAAAATACAGAATACAGTACAACAGCTGACATACAGGGGCATGTTCACAGAAAACTACCTGGAGACTGAAACAGATTTTGTAGGAAGTAAGGCATGCATTGGATCAGAATATACTAAATGTATTAAGGTTTTAGATTAGTAACAACAGATGATAATTGCCTATATTGGAAAAAGGGTTAAAATTTGAGACTTTCTTGTCCTACATATATTTCTACCTAAAGATTCTTTGAAACACTGTATTTTAAAAAATGTCACCAAGATAGTCTTATATGGTATAAAATGATCATGGAGAAAGAGTTCTATAAAAAGATGCTGACGTTAAGAAATAAGAGGCTTCTTAAATTATTTATTATTTTCTGCTGAACCAGTTGCTTTTAGGATTTTATTTATTTAGTATCAAGGAACATATATCCACATTAACAATTTCTGACCATAAATGGAAAGTACTAATATTAGCTGGTGTTGGCCATTGTTTCGCGAGTTTTTCCTTTACCGGAGTCAAGCTTCACAATAATCCTCTGAAGAAGGTAGCGTTGGTATTATTCTCATTTTGCAGATGAGGAAACGGAGGCTCAGACTAAAGAGCATGGGCAAGGTCAAACAGCTAGGATGTGAGAAGTCAGGATTTGAATCTGGGTAACTCCACTCCAGCATTGTTCATACCAATCACCTAGCAAATCCTTAGGAGGAGGCACCGTTTAGTCTAGGGGTAAGGCGGGGAGTTATTGAAGACACATCAGATTGTAATAGGAGGTTTTAAGGGAGAAATTTGTAGTGAGGAAAATCAAATGGAATTGGCTTTGAGTCTGAAGTATTTATAATAAGAATAATGCTGTACAGTCAGAGATAATTGCTTTGGCGTCAGTTTATTATGAGGTATGCATGATTGGTTTTATTCTTTTAACTTTTAAAGCCACTCAGTGCAGTTTATTTCTTTATTTATGACTGCCCCCACACAGCATGTGGGCTCTTAGTTCCCCAACCAGGGACTGAAGCTGTCCCTGGTGCAGTGGAAGCACGGAGCCTTAACCACTGGACCACCAGTCCTGATGACTGGTTTTAGATTCTGTCATCAGAGTTGGGTTTGACAAGGAGAAAGAAAAGAATGAGGACAGTAGACACATGAAGAATGATGAAGGCCATAGAGTTAGGGTTTCTAATCACTTCAGAATCATTCCAAGACCTGGGCCTGAGGCTCTGCTTCAATACATTTAAGATCCCACTGAGTCAGTGTTCCTACCTTTAACGTGGAATGTCTATGCTGAAGTTGATTTCAGATGCTTGCAATCATACTCTTCATCTCCGAGGTAATACTGACTATATTGAAACGGATTGTAATCGCTTATTAAGAACTTATTTTGATCACCCTTTAAAAAAAAAATCCAGAGATAGATTTTTCAAAGGGAAAAGCTACACTGAAATAAAAGCAGGGTAGAATTTGAAACTGAGCCCGGTCAATGCCTCGCTGTTTAAGCCTTATCTATCAGAGCTGGGGGTGAAAGGCAGAAAGACCAGTCTCCTTCCTGTTTGTTTATTCTCTGGCTTTCTTGTCCTGTCTGTAGCTTTGACTCCAGAGCTCCTCAACTGTATTTATTTTCCATCTGCTTCCTGCTCTCTAGACAGTCCGAGACAGTCTACTCACCGGCCAGCAGTTGCAGAGAGGAATAAATATTGTAGTGCACATAGAGCTCATGGTGGCAGCAAGCAACGAAGCGGAAGAATAAAGATGGATTCTGTTTTACATGAGGTTACAAAACTATGCTCTCTGTAGTTGGGCAGGGCTGTGCAATCAGCAGGAATGTCTTGATCAGGTCTATTATTTTACCTACGTCCTCAGATATTTACTAAACTTCTTTTTTTCTTTTTACAGCAGACTGTATCGTCTGAACCATCTCTGGGTTTTTGTTTTTTGTTTATTTGGCCAGTGCTTACAGATTTCTGAATGTCATAGCCCAGGAAAGAAAAAAAAATGTAGATATACGTGTGTGTGTGTGTAGACAGAGGGGATAAATCATTAGGATTGCCAATGTTTGTTTTTGCCAAGTAAGGACATTAAAAAGAAATGATTATTTCTCCTCATCATTGTTTCACTTATGAAACGACAATATAACTCTAAAGGTAGGAAGCAGGATCATCCTTCCTAAGATACATGGTCAGCAACTGTAAACCCATGTGTGTTTATAAAGATAGATTTTAAATTGTTGAATGTTAGAATGATTAAGTACAGTTTTAGTTAATGTCACCTTTTAGATACTTGTTTTCTTGCTGCAAGTTTGATTTGAAGATTTCTGTTCTGTGATATGAAGTGGAGCCCAAATGCCCAGCTTCTGGGATCTTAAAAATCAGATTCAGTGTGAAACATCCAGTCTCTCATCATGATTTCCATACAAATGGAAACACTGTACCTGGTGTTACTTTATTGAACTTGGAATATCCTGTATGGGGTGGTACTTGGGGTGCTGGAGGCTATAAGTTGTAACTACATTCACACTGGTAATAGTGTCCATTCAGCCTTTGTTGGAGGAGAAAGTGGTATTGCTCAGTTGTGTCCAACTCTGTGATCCCATGAACTGTAGCCTACCAGGCTCTTCTGTCCATGGAATTCTCTAGGCAAGAATACTGGAGTGGGTTGTCCTTCCCTTTTCCAGGGGATCTTCCCAATCCAGGGATCGAACCTGCAGATTCTTTACCATCTGAACTACCAGGGAAGCCCTTTGTTGTTGGAGGAGGGGTGGTCACTATTGAGTAGAGAAGGTCAGAGGAGGAAAACTGGTGGGAGAACTCAGTCTGACTTCAATGATCTGAGCTATTAAATGGTGCCGCAGCCTCAAAACCGCTATTTGGCAATACCAAAATCCTTTAGTTAGTGGATCTGTTCTCTCCGAAGACAATCAGGGAGACATCTGTTGTTATTTGAACATCCTCTCTGAGGATTGCACAATCCCACTCATCCTGGTAAATACAGTTGTCTTTGTATTATTTCATTTTTGGTAATTTGAAGAGTTCATGTGATGTAATAGGTTGGCACCCAGGAAAGATGTTCTGCTGGCCCATTCCTTAAAAGGGTCCAGATTCTGAGTGGGCCAAGAGAGGTAAAAAATCTCGAGCCAGGCACCGCCACTCCCCACCTCTCAGCTGTTTCTTCTGCTTCCTCTCTTGACTGGGGAAGAGCAGATAGTGGCAGACCAGTGTCTGGCCTGTGGAAAGGATGTGAAGGGATGCAGGAAGGGATGCGGGAAGCTCTCTTTATAAGAGCCACAGTCACCTGGTGAAGCCTATACACAGCAGACAAGACTTTATTGGGGAGAGGTTTATCTGCCATGGAGTTGCAGTTGTCATCTGCCTCAGCTCTGGACCAGGATTTGGAA
Organism: Cephalophus harveyi; assembly: GCA_006410635.1. Taxonomy (NCBI): domain Eukaryota; kingdom Metazoa; phylum Chordata; class Mammalia; order Artiodactyla; family Bovidae; genus Cephalophus; species Cephalophus harveyi. The sequence continues at coordinate 1,172,205 of SJYT01050673.1, read as the reverse complement.
ATTACTACTTAGATGTTGTTATGGGTTGCACTGGGACATCCCTGATAGCTCAGTGATAAAAAAGAAAAAAAAAAAAGAAAAGAAAAAAGGAATTCACCGGCAGTGCAGGAGCTGCAGGAGTCTCGGGTTCCCTGCCTGGGTCCGGAAGACGCCCTGGAGGAGGAAGCAGCAACCCATCCCAGTATTCTTCCCTGGAGAATCCCACTGGACGGAGGAGCCTGGTGGGCAGCAGTCCATAGGCTCAGAAAGATTCAGACACGACTGAAGCGACTTAGCGTGCACACACACACACAAACACGGGCTGAATGTGTCCCCTTCCAATTTCATACGTGAAAGTCCTAACCCCCAATACCTTAGAATGTGACCTTATTTGGAAACAGGGTCATTGCAGATGTAATTAGTTAAGATGAGGTCGTGCCTTTGGCCTTGCTCCCTGGGCCACAGGGGCCACACTTTTCATTCTCTATTACCTCTAGGTGCTCTGCTGGCCTGGCTACAGAATGCCGTGAGGACAGCGGCGTCCTCTGGGGGACGGCATGAGAAATGAGCACAAGGCCCTCTCCTTTCCATTAGAAGTCCCCTGACCCACACAGCTGTGCCAAGAGGCACTTGAGGTTGGCGTAAGCATTACCTTAGGCAAATGTGAAGCGCTGGAAATGGACTTTGATGTCTCTTGGTAGTAGATCCTGGGAGTATATTCTAGGCCAGGCATGATTAACTGGAGTAAAATTCTCATGAGCTGAATAGCAGAGATTGGAATGAATGGGAAGAAAAAGCCAGGTCCAGTGTTGCATTTTTCTCCAAGTAAGGGCTTCCTAGGGAGGCTTTAATTGGACTTTACGCAGATGCAGAGCTTATAAACTTCAAAGAGCTGGGCGAACATTTGTCGATTTCCTGAACAAGCTTGGGAGAGGGATCTTCTCCCTCTCCCTCCCACTACAGAAGGGTGCCTCGGGCAGGAAGGCGGAGGTTTTACAACCTCCATGTGGGATGCTGCCAGAGTCAAGTTCCCTAAGCAGGTTTTCTTACATTCTCCAGGCTTTCTGTTGTCCTTCTCAGCCTGCCATGAGAGACACAGCCAGTACAGAGGCGGGAGCAAAGAGGGTGGGTGGGGAATGGAGTTAAATAGTGGATTGTTTGACCTCGACGTAGGCTTTGTAATTGTCCAGGGGTTCCTGATGATGTCCCTCCATCTTTCTCTGAGGTTAGCATCTTTAATTATTCAACATAGAAGCTTCATCAACATTTGGACTCCTTGGAGACAACCAGCAATTATCTAAAATTCAGTTCCCACTGCCACCCCTCTCCAACTTCAAAGGAAACTCATTACCAGGCTCCAAATTCTTCAAATTACTTTCCCATCTTCTCAAATGATGTATGTAAGTAGTTCATAATGAGGTCTAATCTCACCCTTTAGATGACTAAAGAAGTTCACAGAAGATGGACTGTGATAAAAATTATTTCAAGTCAGGGTGATTGCCTTTGGATTTTTCTTCCCAAGAAGATTTTATTCACCCTTTCTCTGAAATTTTAGATGTTTTATATACCTAAACTTACAAAAATTATTTATATAAATGTCTTCCTGACTTTTATTTGCAAATTAACATCCAAATGAGACCTTCTAATGAACCATTTTATGTCTTGCTGATGAATAATTTAGAAGCACATATTAAACAGGAATGAATCTGATGAGCATGTCTCTGAGATGGCTGGTACAATCCAGTTGCTTTTGTTTCTAGATTGTATTTCATATAAGAGAGATTAAGATGTGCTTGAGACTTCAAGTCTGTGTTACGAGTCAGCTAGCCTAGTGTTCCTCTATAGGTTAATCCTTGACATTAACGGAAGAGAAGTAAACTGGAGAAGAGGCATGCAGAAATGGGCACAAAATTGTCAAATATCCTGCTTTTTTAAACCAGAATTCTTTTTCACTGGTTATTTACATTATTATATCTTAATTTTAAACAAAACTAGATGGCTAAAGTAGATGGTAAGATTTTTCTGGAAGTCATCTTTTTGTTAATTATAAAACCAGTGTACTGGATTGAGCCTGCCCTCCTGAAATCCTTATTCTTCTGCAGCTCCCATTTCACATCCTCACTCTTGCCTGCCTTCTCTGTCTCTCCTCATTAGCAGTGGGGGATCCTTGGCAGCTGTTTGTTGTGACCTTCCTGATTACAAAGGCAAGGTGGTGCAGGGGGAGTTTGGAGTGTAGCGGTGCGGGGAAGAGAGCAATAGTCTGCCTCTAAGAATTTCAAGGTCTACAGGGACACATATGACTACTAACAATTCCAGCGCAAAGTGATAGGGGTCATTCTGATCCAGAGAGGTTACCACCATAGGGTAGGGAAGAGGAAGCTAACACAGCCCAGGGAGAGGGCAAAAAGATTAAACTCTTTCTACTGGGCAGAAAAAGTTAATTCTTAGGAGCATGATGCTCCTTATGTGTGTAAAAAAGATAGAGAGCTACCCTGATAGAGAGCTGGATCATGGTTAGTTGGAATCAATCACTCAACTTTTCATAGACCCCATCCTTAGAGGACTGTTGGATTCTGACCAGTTGCTTTTTGGACAGAGGCAATCTGTCATGTTCTGCTTCTTGCTCGAATCCTATATGAGAGCCAGAAAATTCATTTGGAGAGACAGAAGCCAAGAGAGGTTCTTTCCCACAACTGGGGAAGAACCGGATTTGAAAAAAAAATGGAAGGAGATGCTGTGCTACCCATAGTATCCTTGTGTATTTCCAAATCCATCTTATTACCTGATTAGGAACAGGTGGCATAATAAGCATGGAAATTTTGCCACAGTGAACACATTGATTTTTAACCCTGAACTCATGGCTCTGAAAGCTAACTCACTGAATACAGATACGGAATGTGGGAGCATTTTGAAAGCATAAAATTTCTCTGGGAACAAGTCAAGAGACATAAAACAGGGGGGATGAGAGCTACAGGCAAAGGAGTAAAGAGGCAAGTTGAAGATTCTTGAGTGTCAGCGTGGAGGCAGCCTGCTGTGGGGCCTGGGGAGCTCAGCTGAAAGGAGGGATGGTGTGCAAAGATAAGAGAGGCCCAAACATACGAGAGTGAAGGAGGAAGTATAAGGGAGCACAGAGTAGAAACAGGGAAGTCTTGTTTGGTAGATCATTTGTAAAATAGTTGATGTATTTCTCTAACACTGAAGTTGGTGCATTTAACTGAGGTCATCCTACCGTGGTTCTTTCCTTGTAGGGTCCCCACTCCTAAGGAGAGAACCACAGCCAACACAGGTCACTGCAGAGGCGCTACAAAGAACTCAAGCAGGAGAGCGAGAATTGGAGATTAGAGACGGAGGCAAAACAGAAGTGTAGAGTACCTTTGCCTCATGCATAAACTATACTCTCATCATGAACAGTATTGTTCTAGCAGGAAAACTAAGCAGTGTGGGAGGCAGCTGCAAGTTTTCTGAGTGCCCTGCTGGGTCCAGACATAAATGCATGCCCCTTTTTTCTTTTAGGGCTTCTATTGTGTTTGGACAATATTGGTTTCCTGACTTGACAGAGAAATCTCTTGCAATCTGAATTCAGAACACAGTATCACCTCCCTAATTGGTCTTGAGGATTGGAAAGCTGTCTGAATCCCCATAAGGATCTGAATACCAGAAGAAATGTGATTCTAGTACTTCAAAGCCTCAGAGTAACTCAACTAATGGCTCAAAAGAGGTTGGTAATAGAGGGTCTATCAGTTCAGTTCAGTTGCTCAGTCGTGTCCAACTCTTTGCGACCCCATGAATCACAGCACTTCAGGCTTCCCTGTCCATCACCAGCTCCTGGAGTCTACACAAACCCATGTCCACTGAGTCGGTGATGCCATCCAACCATCTCATCCTCTGTCATCCCCTTCTCCTCCTGCCCTCAATTCTTCCCAGCATTAGGGTCTTTTCCAATGATTCAGCTCTTCGCATGAGGTGGCCAAAGTATTGGAGTTTCAGCTTCAACATCAGTCCTTCTAGTGAACACCCAGGACTGATCTCCTTTAGGATGGACTGATTGGACCTTCTTGCAGTTCAAGGGACTCTCAAGAGTCCTCTCCAACACCACAGTTCAAAAGCATCAATTCTTTGGTGCTCAGCTTTCTTCACAGTCCAACTCTTACATCCATACATGACTACTGGAAAAATCATGGCTTGGACTAGATGGACCTTTGTTGGAAATTATCGCTTTGTCAAAAACCATTAATAGGTGTTTGTATGTAGGAGATTACAACAAAAAAATCGAACTACATGACTGCATTATGTATAAAAATTCTTTGTTAATAACCATGTTGGTTTGAATGGGAGAATAAATCTCAATAAGTGGTGGTATACAGTCTGCTCCTATATGACATTTGAAAATTTCCTCTCCCACCCCAATGTTTAAAACATTTCTATTATTATTATTATTATTGGCAAGTCCTATTGGGGATCTTCAGGGTCTGTACACTCTGCTTTCTTTCTTCATGCAGGACCTAAAGTCTGAGTCTGTTATCTTTTTCTCCACTAACAGCTCACTGCATCCTTTTCTTCTGCTCCTGCCAATGAGGTTTGCAGAGTGGGACTTGGTCTTACCTGCTCCTTTTGTTCTCTGAAGACAAATATACAATCCCTTGTCATTTATTTGTTTTGAAACAGATAATGGAAATTGCAGATGGAAGGAAATTGTAAATGTTCAGAAACATAAAGTTATTTGAAACATAACCCCAAATGCCTGATTTTCACAAAGAGCTTTAATGTCCTCTTTCCTCCCTGAAGTAATTCTGAGGGTCCGCAGAAGAGGCTGAACCTCTCCCTTCTGCCTCTTTTCTCCTGACCCTGGCCTCCTCCTTGATGACCCCCGTGGCTCAGCTGTGGAATGGGGAGAAGGCCCACCGCGCTCCGTGTGAGGCAAGGACTCAGAGCTAAAGCATTTGTTGAAACAGCTGTCTTAGAATCTGGTCGTGGTCTTCTCTCTCTCTCTCACCTGGGCCCTGATCATGTGGCCTAAGGACTGGGCCAGGGCTAGTGTAACAACCAGAACGTTACGAGCCCACGTTGCCTCCCACCACCCGCTCTGAGTGCGGGGGCTCTGTTACTTTACCCAGCCCTATTTCATGTTCCTTCCTCTCTTAGAATATCAACTACCCCGCCTCTACCAGCCTCCACCCCGCTGAGCTTCACTGTTCTCTCTGGGAGTGGAATGGTGCCTGGTATTTCACCATGTTGGATACCCGGGAGCAGCCAGACACCAGCTTAGATCCAGAGAGCTTGGAGCTGAGCAGTGGATGGCAGTGGATCTCAGGCTGAAGCTGAAATCCCCCTGTTCAGGCTTGGTCTCTGACACCTGGTTCTGAAATATTGGTTGGAACATTTGCCTACAGATTCTCTGCCTCCCATTTCATTTCTGAGCACAGGGCTCAGCAAAATCTCCCCAAGAAAAAGGTGTGAGAACCCTGTCCATGAAGGCCTGCAGAGGCACCCGTGCGACCCAGTGCCAGGGTCCCTGAAGGGCTGCCGCCCGCGGCCTTTGGTCTCTACCCCTCACAGGCGTGACCGCCCCTTCGGGCCATGACAGGCTGCACAAGCATCATCTTCTACTGATTTCTGCTTATGTTCCCACAGATTCAGAATTTAGTGGGATCTGAGTTAATGAGCTTTTCATGATTTCAACTTTCACATCAAGATGGTGTGTGGCAAATTATGTGTGATTATATTTAGGATGAAGCAGACTTCGACTTTGTGAATATAAAAATACTATCTAGGCTATTAAGATCTTTAAAAAATTGAGGAATTTTCTCCTATGAGGGAAAAACAGCTTCAGATGTCACGATTGTGTTAGACATAGATAAGAGCCCATATGAGACAAGTAAAACATTTACTCTGACAGCTGTAAAGTATGCATTTGATTTACAATCTGGAGTTAACTGTCAATTGTCTATGAAATTTGTTTCTTTAGCTTTCAGTTTCCCAGTTCTCTTCTATTACCTTTTTTGGCTGTTTTCTTCAAAACTCACCTATCTTTCCTAAACTCACCTCCATTTTGGGTTCACCTTTCCTCAGAAGCCCCCAAAGATCCAACAAAGTCACTTATACAGTGCTTGGTGACATGAAGGTTCCGTAAAGTTGACTATCAATTTAAAGCCATATTTGCATCCTCCCTGAAATAAGTTGATTTATGAACCAGCGTTTGGTAAATACTCAGAGATCCTCATGCCAAATGCAAGTTCCAAGCGCATTGTGTTATTGCTCCACTTTGTCTTTTGTAAAGCACCTGCTCTCACGACAGTATTCACTAAGCAAATAACAAATGAAACACACTTCCTTCTCTATTTGAATAATGTACTATTCATGCAAGTTTTTTGGAACAAAGAATCATTGTTGTAAGTTGCTGTGCCAACATGAGGCTGATATCTTATTGCAAGCAGAATAAGGAGATAAAATGGCATGCCACAGGAAAACTGATGAAGTTTCTTTTCAAAACAAAGGGGAACAAGGCAATAACACAAAATATGAAAAGCCAGGAAATGGTTCGATGGAATGAATACAGATATGAATACAGGACCCTTGATTTCCTGTTACTTTTCTTGTGATAATACCTGCATGTCCAGAGGAAAATTCAAATTACAGTTTCTTGATTAATTTTATTAAAAAAAAAAAAACACAAACTATTGTTCTTCCCTGGATGAACTGGTCCTTATGAAAAGCTGAAAAGATGTTCAACAGAGCAGAACCGCTGCCAGCCATTTCTAGTGGTGACTGAACTATCAAATATTTTCCTCAAATTATAGAAAACTGCCACTTGTAGAGTCCACATTATGTTTAGCTTCTTAATTTAGGATTAAACATCTGTAACTTATCGTGAGGACATCCAGAGAGTTTGTAAAATATGAACACTGTTTCTCTCTTTAGTCCCCACAGTATCTCTGAAGAAAATTCTTTTGGTTCCATTTGTAAAGATTTGATGATGGCCAATAGAACCAGTATATAATTTTAGAGTGAAAAAATTGAAGTCTTCTGCAATGCAACATTGACATGATTTCACCCCAATTTGCCACCAGTTGGCCAAGAATTCAGATGGTGTCTATCCTTCAGGCTACCTTAGATATCCTGACTGGGGTCCAACGGAACTGAGAGAAGGAGCTTTGACTCTCTTATTCCTCTGGCTTTGAATAAAGACCAAGATACTATAATATCACGAGCCTTGAAAGAATTTAGGACTGGCCATAATCTTCCCCCTTTAGGCTTTTCCAGGAACACTCAAGAAGTGTGCAGTGTGACTTCCTTGAAATGGTAAAGTATGGACACTGAGATCTATTAATGACTGAATATAACTAAGGGGCCGAAAGATCGAGGGAAATGTAATAGAACTTGAATCTGGGGTTTAGAATCTTTTTGTTTCTGAACGATCAAAGAAAACTTCCTGACAAAAGCAATGCTAAAGCTGAACCTTGAAGGATTAAAAAAGATGATATGGGAATCAAATTCAAGAGAAGATATTCTGGCTAAGGGGACAGTGTGGATAAAGTAAAGCGTGAGAGAAGGCGTGGTATGCTTCATTTTAGTGCTGGTCAGTGTCTCACAGTGGCCCTAGAGCTACAGTCGAGGCTAGAACAATTCTGTAATATCCTACCCCTAAGTAACCGGCATTGATGTTGTTCCTGCTGGAAAGCCTTCTCTCACCACTGACGCTGAGTTAAGGTGCCTTTTCTCTGTGCTGTCAGCCTCCTCTGTCCTTGGCCCAGTGTATTTCTTCAAGGAATATGTGCTTGTACCTATTCTCATTTGATTTCCTCGCTGTTTTAAGCTCTACAGAAAGGACCTTGTCTTGACTACTTTTATATTAACGCCATGCTGCTGCTGCTGTTGCTAAGTCGCTTCAGTCGTGTCTGACTCTGTATGACCCCACAGACGCCAGCCCACCAGGTTCCCCTGTCCCTGGGATTCTCCAGGCAAGAACACTGGAGTGGGTTGCCATTTCCTTCTCCATTTAACGCCATGGATAGTGCTTAATAGATGTTCAATAAATATTTCTTGAACTGAATGAATAATGCAAGTTTTCCTTAAGTAATAACTTTCAAATGTTTAAAAATTTTTGCAAAGTCTAGATTGGATAATTGTACTAAAGGCATAAAGCCACATTGATAAATGTGGCTATATTTTATAATTAAATGGCTAAAAATAAAGCTTACTTTAGACCATGATAGTGAGGTACTCATAGAGTGCCAAATGAGCACCTTTTGGGTTCACTCAAAGGGTTCATCTATCAAATTGCTAAAAAAAAGTCCCCTTTATAAAAGAGTTTCACTGTAAGATGACTTGCAAGTATAAGGCTTATTTGAGCAACTGTCAAAAGGAGGAGCAGAACTCTTCCAATTTGCTAGGAAAAGACTATGTTGGAGAGAATCCTGAACTTGGAGTCAGAAAACTTGGGATCTAGCTCTTGAAACTGCTGTGTGAAGCCAGGCAAGTTCCTCAGAGTCTCTGATCTTCCATTTCTTATCGGCACACTCAGAACCATTCTACCAGGCCTGCTTACTTTGCAGTGCTGTGAAGATAAATAAGATAATGTAGAAACGAGGTAATAAAACTACAAAGAGTTCTCCTCCTTCTTCTTATCACGAAATAAGCTGAACTGACCTCCTGAATCCTAGGATGTCTTTTGTCCAGCAGTTGCAAAACAGATACTAGACCTTAGGACTTTTGATTTGCTCTTCAATCCACCCATTGTACCCTGCCGCCTCTTTCTGATCTCATCAGGAAGAGAACACAGATCGCTGGTGGAGGAATGCAGGGTTGTAAAAGTGTGTCCTTGGCGGGACGCTTTATATCCGCTGGCACTTAGCGCCAGAGTCAGAGTCCGCCTGCAGGTAGTTCTTGTGTACGGCTTATCGAGAGCAGCATGAAAACATCCAGTGATAGGCGGTGGCCGCGAAGACGTGGGGAGGCTGGCCAGACAGAAGAGTTCTGTTCTCCAGCACATTTCTCCCATTCTCTGCTCTTTCTCAGGCTGCCGGGGCTTGGCTCTTGCCAACATGCCGAAGGGGCTGGCCAGTGCTCCTTCCAGGCTGTTCAGTAGGGATTAGTGGGAGGATTGGCATGTTTACCAGTTCTCTATCTGCACTGCTCTTTCTGCCAACATTTCAACCTGAGAAGGCTTTGTCACTCCCTGGTGGCCCTTTGTCTTGGTTTATGACAGGTTTATTATCTTTTATCTACCAAACCCAGAGAGTAGAAGATGGGTGTTTGATTTCATTTGCCAGGTACCATTGACTTTGAATTACCTGCTTGAGATCAGTCCAGGCCTCAGCAGGGACTGAGGTCTCAAATCACCCTGTCGTTTGCGCAGTCTCTCGAACCACAAAGTGCATGAATAACTTATTCAATGTTTGTCAAGAAAAAAGCCCTTTTTTTCACTGAGCTGTGATTTTCTGATATGCTCCATTTAAAATTAATGATTTTGTGTGTGTGTAGATTTACAATTCTGATGGGGAAATAGCTATAAAATGTAACATGTAATAGCAAGTCAGGACTAAGATCACGCGCCACATCATTTTCTCTACATGCTTTGCTGAGTTTGGTGATCCTGGGTCCTCTTCTTTCTGGGGGTGGTAAACGGACAGGAAGACGGGAAGAGCAATGTTGTGTGCGTTGTCACATCACATCTATAGCCTTAAGAGAGAGTAGTTTTCAGTTTCAAATATTTCTGCCTAAGATTCTGTTTCATCACTTGGATCCTGTCTAGGGCATCATTCAGTTTTCACAGTAGCTCAGTCAATTGTAGGGTTAGGACTTGACAGAGAAACAGAGCTGGACATGCATGCGTGCACCCAGCCAGTACTGTTTAAGGCACTGTGGTAGGCACTGGAGAAACCTGCAAAGCTTGGTGCACTGACAGAGCAGAGCAGTGGTTTTTAACCTCTCTTATACTCCTTGGCTTCCCTTGTGGCTCAACTGGTAAAGAATCTGCCTGCAATGTGGGAGACCTGGGTTTGATCTCTGGGTTGGAAAGATCCCCTGGAGAAGGGAAAGGCTACCCACTCCAGTATTCTGGCATGGAGAATTCCATGGACAGTCCATGGGGTTGCAAAGAGTTGGACACGACTGAGTGACTTTCACATACTCTTTTGGGGGCTTCCCAGGTGGTGCTCCACTCCAGTACTCTTGCCTGGCAAATCCCATGGAAGGAGGAGCCTGGTGGGCTGCAGTCCATGGGGTCGAGAAGAGTCAGACACGACTGAGCGACTTCACTTTCACTTTTCACTTTCATGCATTGGAGAAGGAAATGGCAACCCACTCCAGTGTTCTTGCCTGGAGAATCCCAGGGATGGGGGAGCCTGGTGGGCTGCCGTCTATGGGGTCACAGAGAGTCGGACACGACTGAAGCGACTTAGCAGCAGCAGCAGCAGCAGCAGGTGGCGCTAGTGGTAAAGAACCCACCTGCCAATGCCGGAGACAATAGAGAGGGGTCGGGAAGATCCCCTGGAGGAGGGCATGGAAATCCATTCTGGTATTCTTGCCTGGAGAATCCCATGGACAGAGGAGCCTGGCAGGCTACCGTCCATGGGGTCACAAAGAGACATGACTGAAGTAACTTAGCACACATGCACGCATATTCTTTGAAAATCTGATGAAAAGTATGGACCTTCTATCCCATCAAAAAAAATTCAATGGCAGGGGATTCATTAATTATCCATGGATGTAGGTTTAAGAACTTTTACTCCCTCATCAGAGGCACAGATTAGTGGATGTACAATCACAGCAGAGTGGTAGGTTCAGTCTCGGAGTCCAGGGTGCTATGCGACTGCAGACAAGGGCCCCACTTTCCACCCAAGAGGTGGACCCTACCGCCTCACCAACAGTCCCACCTGTGCTCTGAGTTATGTTCATCAATGGTGAGGGATTTCCCCATCTCATCAGGGTTTTTGTGGTGGGTGTGGGAGAGGGCAAAGAGATCAACAAGCCTCCTGGCAAGAGTTCTGGATTTGGGATTAGAAGTTTAGGATTTAGCAGTTCCTGATTCACCACATTCCTATTGTGTTAAATGGACATATTGCTTAACCTCTTCAAGTTCCGCATCTTAGTCTGTAAAGTTAGTGTTATCTTCCCTGTCTGCCTCATGGCCAGGAGGGCGATGCTGTGGTGACAGGGAGTATGGACTGGCATGTGAAACAGGAAAGTTCTTCTGAAACTGTCATGATGTACAAATGTAAAGCTTGATCATCTCTACACCCACGGCACAGATATTTGAGAAACGAATAAAACTTGGTTAAAAGGGAGACAGCGTTTGCATCCAGGGGTTTCCTGTGGCTCATGACAATGGGCTGCCACATAGAACTAAACTTACAGACCTCCATGGGGACATAAGCCATGAACTCGATTTTGGAGACTGATCCACTCAACGAACCACGGTCAATGCCATGTGCAATTTGGCAAGAGAGCCAACTTTGTAAATTCAGAGAAAATACATTAAAAAGTTATAAGCCAGTGGTTGGATGATTGGACATGCATATATTTAATGTGGAGTTTTAGAAGCCCAGAAAACTATAAAAATTTTGTCAGTGTGCCCATCCCAACCCAAACCATGCATTCCCTCTTTTGTTATCTTTTGTGATCCAATTGAGAAGAGGCCTGGGGCTCAGCTGGCAGCCTGGACATGCAGGAGGGGGAAGATGTAGGAATGGGCACACCAGTCTTAGAAGCTGCAGTTCTGAGTGGGAGTCCTGACTCTCCCTCCACGGAGCAGCTGGGTCTTAGTGGACTCACTGATACTTCAGGAAACAAGATATTATAGTTACATATATCCAGCTTGCCTATCTCATTGGGTTTTTGTGAAGCTCTGGGCAACATTCCTTTATAAAGAGCCAACTATATAAATTACTGTTATTGCCTGCATAAATATACGTGTTCCATCAACGAAATGATCAAAAGGGAGAAAAAGACACTGTATTACACTTTTACAGATTGGCTGCCTAATTTGCTTTTAGTTAAATAAGCACATGTCAGAATACTTGCCTGCCTAATTATGTTTGTGAAGTATGTACCTAGAGGTTTCTGCTCAAAATATATCCAGGAGCTCTGTCCTGGCTGCAGAAAGGAAGGCAGTCTTCCACTGGCGATTTTCACCTTTAATATCTAGCAAAAGGAATGTAAGAAAATATATTTGATTTTCAAATATTTTTTCTCTTCTGTAGGAACAAATACCAACCCTCCTCGCTCTGCACCTCAGCCCATATGCTCTCTCTTAATTCTTTCTGCCCTCCCCGCTTTTGCCTTCTCCCTTTCCCTTCCTCTCCTCCTGCCTGTTCGCTATGTATTTGCAGCCCAGCAGAGGCAGCTGCCCTCACAGACGAATCCCAGGGGATCCGTGGTGGCATGGTATCCATGGAAACCTGGAAAGAAGCAGGCAGCCCCTGCTTTCCAACCCACGTGTTGGTGGTGTGGCCAGACTGGCTGATGAAGGACTTTTGCTCCGGTTATGACACTTAGGGAGAGGCAGGGCAGGAACTGCCTGCTTTGATCCAGACACTGGGATGTAAACTCTGCCCAGCGGGAGCTGTTATGGGCAATTGTAGTTTACTTCCTATTAACCCATTCCTGGAATCCTGCCTCTTACTCCAAGCTGAACACTCCCAGGTCCCAGCCAGACTGGACATGTGAGGTAAACTGTAGACTCTTTGAACTGGGAGCTTAATCTTTCCCTCAACAGTTATTAAACATTTACTATATATCAGATATTGTGCACAGTATATTAGGGGAAAATCTAAGTAAATAAGATATGGTTCCTATTTTTAAGAAGTTGACAGTCTAGTAAGACAAAAATGTACGCAAGTCATCATCATGTGGGTCGTCCCTGGTGGCTCAGTGGTAAAGAATGCTCTTGCCTTGCAGGAGTTGCAGGAGATGGGGGATCGATCCCTGGGTGGGAAGATCCCATGGAGAAGGGCATGGCAATTCACTCCAATATGCTTGCCTGGAGAATCCCCATGGACAGAGGAGCCTACTGGGCTACAGTCCACGGGGTCGCAAAGAGTCAGACACAACTGAACAGCTGAGCACACAATCTTAATGCGACAAGCGCTGTTTCAGGATGGAGCACTATCGGGTTCATGAAGGCCTAAGAGGGAAGATGATTTTTGACCCTCGCTGTGAAAAATGACTCAGATTCTATCACTCGGAGGAGACAAGAAGGATATTCCAGCATAGGGGTTAGCAATAGAAAGGCAAGGATGCGGGAGGATGTTCAAGGAATTGTGAGGGACTGATAAGCCTGGAGCGGGCTTTCCTGATGGATCAGATGGTCAAGAAACTACCTGCAAAGCGGGAGATCCAGGTTTGGTCCCTGGGTTGGAAAGAGCCCCTGGAGAAAGGAATGACCACCCACTGTGGTATTTTTGTCTGGAGAATTCCATGGACAGAGGCGCCTGGCAGGCTAAAGTCCATGGGGTCACAAAGAGTCAAACAGGACTGAGCAAGTAAATGCAATGAGCCTGGAGCAGAGTATCCAGTGGGGCTAGTGAGGGGGGAGGTGGCCCTAAGTCAGGATGCAAAGGGGCTTGAGAACAATGTGAAGGAGATTTGGATGCTAAAAGGAGACAAGACAGATATTTTTTAAATATTATTCTGAAAAACTCTCAATCTGCAGAAAGTCCACCTAGCATGCTTATGTAGGGGAGTGATACCATTACATTTCTGTTTTGGGATGGGAGCTATGGGGCAGCATGAAAATGACCACGTGGTGGGGATGGGGGAGTGCCAGAAGGCAAGGAGGCTGCTGTGGCAAAGCCACCAGTAAAAAGCCAGTTCAGTTCAGTCGCTCAGTCATGTCCAACCCTCTGCGACCCCATGGACGGCAGCACGCCAGGCCTCCCTGTCCATCACCAACTTGCACAGTTTACTCAGACTCATGTCCATCAAGTTGGTGATGCCATCCAGCCATCTCATACTCTGTTGTCCCCTTCTCCTCCCGCCTTCAATCTTTCCCAGCATCAGGGTGTTTTCCAATGAGTCAGTTCTTCGCATCAGGTGGCCAAAGAGGATCCCAAAGAGGGTGTGGGGCCGGGGTGATGAAGAGCAGGTTAGTGGGGCATTAGATGGGCAGGGCCCCAGGACTGGGTGGGTAGGAGTTCAGGGAATCAACGTGATGCTAATGGAAAGGACGTGGTGGGGAGATGGTGATGTGGAAGCAACATGGGCTCTCAGGAGGAAGCTTCCAGTGAAACGGGAACATGTATGGCTCAACTTTACACTTAGGATAGCACTTCTCAGCTGGAATGGGTTCAAGCGCTCCGAGGTGGGAAGGACCCAGGGCTGAGTTCAGTAGAACTGTGTCCTGGGACTAAACTTTATGGCATTTGAAAACAGCTATGTAGCCCTCCCTTAGCTTTCTCAGCAGTTAGAACAAAACCATTGCAACTCCTTTAATCTTCTCTTGAGGCTTTAAATAACTTGGGTTGAGCTGTACTCTCCCATTTTCCCACATCCCAATTAAAATGCAGAGCCCCAGGCTACAGACAACACAGGAATCTTTCTCAAGTTATACACGTACATGAGTTTGAGCAAACTCAGGAGATAATTATATATTTCATGTGTGCTGTGCACACTTCATTAAAGATAACTGTGATTCCCACATTTAGCACTTTAGTTAATACCTACTTTGGCTGAAAAACTTTTTTTTTTTTTTAACTTCATTTAAAAAATCTTTCCACTAAATATTAACTCTCGGCAATGTGTTTGCCAGCCCTGTGTACAGTTATCTGTTACTCCTCAGGAGTTTCTAGAGGAAGCCTTGGCTTTTATTGCAGAATTGCTGTTTGGGTATAGTTCTAGATTCTGATTACATTAAGGAAGGAGATTCCTCTGGAAAACATAAAATGAGGGAACAAACACATCCTGTCAAGAGTGGTGGTCTGTCGAGGTCTTCTAGGAGGGCTGAAGACTGCTTTTGCATTTGAAGATGGGCTTTGCTAATGTTGTCTTCCCTGGTGCCTCAGACGGTAAAGCGTCTGTCTGCAATGCAAGAGACCCGGGTTTGATCCCTGGGTTGGGAAGATCTCCTGGAGAAGGAAATGGCAGCCCACTCTAGTATTTTTGCCTGGAAAATCCCATGGACAGTGGAACCTGGTAGGCTACTGTCCATGGGTCGCAAAGAGTCGGACACGACTTCACTTTCACTTTGCTAATGTCTTGGAGAAGCTCTTTGTCAACAGAGGGGGAAAAGTCCCCCAAAACAGCAATAACAACAAAAAAACAGCATGGGGAAGAGGCTGTTTATCTCAAGACTTTGCAGTGGGAACCCTTCACTGAAAGTACCTGGCTTCATCATTTTAGGCCTTCTGAATATCTGATCTAATGAATGAGAAGATGTAGGAATTTTAGCAAGTTCTTGAATTGTCTTCAAAGGTATTCATGGAGATGTTCATTGCCCCATAGAATCTTTAATAACTGGTCTTGCAGGTTATAAGCTAGGAGGTCTCTCCTTCAGCTAGCCTCCCTGCTTCAAATCAGCGCACTCCCACTGCCTCGGAGCCCCCGAGGGCCAGGATGCTGCCTGTGACCTGCCACACCGCTACTCCTCCCAAGGACCTTGCTGTTTTTACCGCCTGACAAAGGCAGGCTATTCTGTCACGTGGATCTGGCACTCTGCCGCCTCCCTTGCATTTTTCCCTCTGCTCTGTATGATCCTTCAATCCCTGCACTCTCTCCCTTCCTCTCCTTCCCTCCAAGCAGCTTTTCCTAAGTATGAGCTCCTCATCTAAACCACAGTCCTCAGAAACAGTTTTTAAAATTCCCCCAAGGATGAAAAAATAACTAGTATCACTCCAGATGTGTAGAAGAAATATTACTGCTTTAGATGCAGCATATCTCTTAGGACATTAACGCTTAAATCTGCCGTGGAACTCTGGTTGAGAGTTCTGGTTGTGGGCTCCTGGAATGTTTTTCCATCTTAAGGGTGGAGAAACTCTGGTTCCATCATCTTTCTGTCACTACAGATATTGCTCCCAAATATTCTAATCATGTTAGGACTCCTCTCTGACCTACCAAAAGCTTAGGTTTGGGGAAACTTCAGCCAGAAAAAGTCGATCAGTGAGTTCTTCCATGCAAATGCTGTCCTGAGGCAACATGTTCAGTAAGCATATTGGGGAATCATATGAATCAGAAAAAATCAAAAGGAGTTATCTCAAGACTTTGCAGTAGGAAGCCTTCACTGAATAGTACCTGGCTTCATCATTTTAGGTCTTCTGAATATCTGATCTAATAAATGAGAAGATGATACTAAAGGAGAAGAGAGGTTGTCACTCTGTCACCTTTAGATGAGCACTAACCTCAAATATTTCAAGGTCTGGCAAGTGGAAAGGAGTAGATTTGCCTTGTACTTCACAGGCTGCAGGTATTAAATAGTGCTAGCTACTGAAACAGGTAACTCCCAAATCCTGGTGACCAAGCAGAATGAAAAGTTACTTCTTGCCTCTAAACCCACCTCAGTGGGGATATGAGTAGGGGTATGTCTCTTCTCCATGAAGTCATTAGGGCCCTAGGCCTTGCCCTCCCAGTTTTCCATTCCACTGGCAGAAGAGAGAGCAAGGACCACATGTGAGAAGCTCTTATGGGCCAGGACCTGGAAGAGACAGAGGTTACCTGGTTCATATTCCACTGGCCAGAATTTAGTTCTCCAGCTACAGGTACCTGCATGGAGGCTGGAAATGTTGGAAAAGAGGAAGAAGAGAACTTGAGTGTTGGTGGTAACTGAAGTTTGGATGTTCGGAGTTGTAGGTTTTGGCTTGAAATAAGATACTAATTACTTGGGGGAGAATTAGCATGGTTCACAGTGGGTAACCTCATGAAATAAAATTATCACTGGAATGTTAGTTGGAGAAGAAATTCCACCCTCCTTTCTCCCATTTTTCTTGTGGGGCAAAGTTCCTAGCTCACCTTACTGAGAAAAGAGAGGGTCAGATAGCACAGCTTCATCTGCAGAATACCTTTTTCATTTTTGATTTTCCTTTCCTATGAGAGCAAGCTGGACTCTAGATGTTAACTTTGTTACCAAACCAAGTTTGTTTTGCCTGGTGTGCATCAAAAATGCTAAGATTTGCAGCAAACAGAGCGCTTATTCCCATCACAACCGAGCGAGGAGAGGGGAGAACAAACCTGACATGCACGTCCCCTCCAACGCCAGGAGCTGGAGGTATTTATGGAATGATCAATAAAGCAGCAAGATGGTCAGAGGCGTGAGGAGGATGGGGAGTGGTGATTGGAGGAAGGTGGGGCCATGGGGAAAGTGATGGGAAAAGTGTGACCATCGTCCTTCTGTGCAGGCGTAACTAGGCCACGGGCCTATGCATGTTCAAAAGGTCATGGAGAGGACATTCGCACATGCCCAGTTGGAGGGTGGGTGGTCTTATCCTGTCTTAACAGGCTTCAGCTTAAACTAGACACAGCCAACTCTAAGTTCCTAGAAAACAGCCCCAGCAAACATCATGTCTAGTCCTCATTTGTCTTGGAGGACATGCAAATCTTAAAAGGCCTTGATTAGTGAAGGCAGTTGATATGGATTTACCCCACAGTTGCAAGTCGCCCTGGTGGTCAGCAGACGAGGACTGAGGATCCCTTCTCCAGGGTGGAGGGGGCTCTGGGTGTGAAAAGCATGAGCTATCCCTTTACTGGAGCACAAGCTTGTGGGGCAAGAAGTTATCATGAAGTTTTGCATTAACAGAGTAAAAGTAAAGGTGAAGGTGAAGGTGAAGTCGCTCAGTCGTGTCCGACTCTTTGCGACCCCATGGACTGTAGCCTACCAGGCTCCTCCGTCCATGAGATTCTCCAGGCAAGAATACTGGAGTGGGTTGCCATTTCCTTCTCCAGGGGATCTTCCCGACCCAGGGATCGAACCCAGGTCTCCCACGTTGAAGGCAGACGCTTTAACCTCTGAGCCACCAAAAGTAAAGATGAGCAGAATTACTTTTAAGTTTAACAGTCTGGAATCCTTAGTATTTTGACACTAGAAGGGACCTTAGATCCCACGGGCATCACTGACGCAGTGGACATGAGTCTGAGCAAATTCAGGGAGATAGTGAAGGACAGGGAAGCCTGGCATGCTGCAATTCATGAGCATGAGAGTCAGACACGACTTAGCAACTGAAAAACAACAACAAAGAGCCCGCGAAGTCTAATCTTACTGGGCTGCGTGTGGGGAGGAACAGAGGGGTCAAGCCCTCTGTCCTCAGGGTTGCACAGCCAGTACTGGCAAAGCACAGTTAGCATCTGGGTCTGCCGACTCCTAGATGGCTCCAGGCTGCCCTTCCTACCAATACAGTATCAGGAGTTCCCTGCTCTAATGACGTCATTCAAACTGTCCTGTTTGCGTCCTCTGACACCATGACTTCTTTGGAACCTACATGGGAAGGAGATATGGGATCTGATACTGCCCTGCTCTTGGTGGCCTTGGGCATGTGGATGAGCTTAGGTTTCTCATACATAAACTGAATGATGTGGATTACATCGGTGGTTTTCAAATCATGTTTCATGTTTGGAGGCCCAGTATGTTCTGGAGCTTTCTTAGGAACCATTTTGGAGAATAGGAATGAAGCTTAGCTATTTTATGTATCCATTTCTTTTTCACTTTTGTTTTGTGACTTAGTTTGAAAAAGGGGAATGGATTTCCGTGGTGGCTCAGACGATAAAGAGTCTGCTGGCAATGCGGGAGACCCAGGTTCGATCTCTGGGTCCGGAAGATCCTCTGGAGAAGGAAAAGGCAACCCACTCCAGTACTTGTGCCTGGAAAATCCCGTAGACAGAAGAGCCTGGTAGGCTACAGTTCATGGGGTCACAAAGAGTTGGACACAACTGAGTGACTTCGCTTAGTTTGAAAACCCCTGCAGGAGATGGTCTCTTGAGAGTCTTCCTGTCTTTAAAACTTGACATCTCTTTGAAGTGTGCTTTATGCACTTCATCATTAAGGCACTTCATATAGGGTCTGTCTATGAAATAGACACAAAGCTGTGAAAGTTAAATAAACAAAAGTATGCCCCTGTTTGTCACGACTGCAGATTCATAAGCCTTCGGGGTTAAGCAGGTAATATGGAAGGAGGAAGGAATATGTTATGGGTTGGATTAGGTCCTGTGGCCCCCTACCCCAGTTTCTATGTTGAATTGCTAAACCCCAGTGACTCAAAATTGACTATTTTTGGAAATAGTCTTCAAAGAATTTGAGTTAATATGAGGGCATTAGCATGGGATCTAATCCTGTACGTCTTGTGTCCTTATAAGAAGAGGGAGTTTGGACAGACATATATAGAGGGAAGGCTATGTGAAGACACAGGGAGAAGATAGCCACCTCTAAGCCGAAGACACCAGCCCTGCCAACACCGTAATCTTGGACTTCTAGCCTCTGGGACTGTGAAAGAAAATAATTGGTGTCATTTAAGCCCCCCAGCCCGTGGCACATTGTTATGGCAGCCCTAGCAAGCTGATACAGAATGTGTGTGTGTGTATGAGGATAGGTTTATGTAAGTGTACAACAATAGGCAGTGCTAGGGACTGTGACGGAGAAGGCAATGGCAGCCCACTCCAGTACTCTTGCCTGGAAAATTCCATGGACGGAGGAACCTGGTAGGCTGCAGTCCATGGGGTCGCTGAAGGTCAGACACAACTGAGCGACTTCACTTTCACTTTTCACTTTCATGCATTGGAGAAGGAAATGGCAACCCACTCCAGTGTTCTTGCCAGGAGAATCCAGGGACGGGGGAGCCTTGTGGGCTGCCGTCTATGGGGTCACACAAAGTCAGACACGACTTAAGCGACTTAGCAGCAGCAGCAGCAGGGACTGTGGCAAAGTTGAGCGAGCCCATCCCGGCTGAAAGGGAAAGATGCTCATCAGCTCCAGCTGATTGTTGCCATGTGGGGCTATTAGCTCTGGGTTGCCAGACATTTTGAATGTGAAACATCCAGCTTTATGACAATGCAAGGGCAAACAAAACATGTCTGGGGGCTAAATTTGACTTGTGGATCAGCAGTTTTGACCATCGACCTCATGTTTAAGGTAACAATTTAGCAATGACCTCATAAGGCAGGGTCTGGTTAGAGAGTAAACATTCAGAGACAGAACACTGACTTAGGAGCCAGGACACCTGGCTACCTCTCCTGGCCAGAATGTTCTGCTTTTAGACCTTGAGCCAGACCTCAGTTCCCATTCCTGTCAGGCGAGGGGACTGAACTAGTCCCTGCCAGCAAAGGTGACTGGAGATTTCAAGTCTGAGTGCCATACTCTGTAAACATCAGGAATGATGCCAGGATAATTACTCTCCACCTGGCTGTTTCTCTCTAAGAATAAGTGCCTGATCTAGTCAAACAGAAAGAGACAGTGGAATTAAGGATTTAAATGCACAGAAGTGGATAAAATATCCTCATGCCTTAGAAAGAACTGCTCCAACTGGAAAAAGAAAAGTGAAAAAAAAAAAAAAAAAAACCCAGGGGAAATTGCTCCAAATGAATGTCATTCAAAATATTGGCCAAAGAGGGTAAAAATCTCATTCTTTCATTGTCAGAATTATCATGGTGCTCCTTGGCTCTGCATTGGAGCTATCACTATGGGGTTTTCTTGACTTGTCTTTTTTTCGGTCAGCATTTCAAGGACAAAGTTACAGTAGACATAGACTAATAATAAAAATGATTAAGTCTGTACTATGTGCCAGCGACTTTACATACACAAGCATTTCTGCTTGAAACACAAAATTATACTTCTCAGACAATGTTGCCGTCTGCAAAACTCTGCATAAGAAAATAATAGGACTTGTGGAAAATAGAGCGCCAAGATAGACCATTCAAATTCTGTGCAACTTGAGGAACTCAAACAATCATTACTACCTGGGGAGGTCACCTGGACCACTTTGGCAGCAGCTGGGAGGCTAGAAGCTGCCACAGGGGTATGAAAATCCCCAAAAACAATGGGGATGAGAAGCTGGTAATTTTTTCTTAGACCAGCACTGGCAGGAGCAGAAGTAGGGCAGAAGAAATGAACTCCGGGTGAGCGGAGCTACTGTCAAGGAGAACGCAGGAGGCAGGACAACCTCACAGAAACTGAGCACTCGGAGGCTGGGATGTGCTAACGGAGGAGGCAGCCCGGGAGCAGGTGCGAGTTTTATATTTCCCAGAAAAGAGCAAAAAGTTCCTGCTGATGATGTAGCAGCCAAGCTCCTGAGCTTTTCCCTTTTGATTGAAGATCATGGCTCCACTTCTGCCGTCCCAGCTCCTTTTGCTTAGGAAAACTCACCTACGATATGGTGGAAAAAATATGCAGTTTTCAAAGTTCAGTGTGACATGTGTGTGCCTGCTAAGTCACTTCAGTGTCCAACTCTTTGCAACTCTATGGACTGTAGCCCACCAGGCCTCTCTGTCCATGAGATTTTCCAGGCAAGAATGCTGGAGCAGGTTGCAATTCCCTTCTCCAGGGAATCTTCCTGACCCAGGGATTGAACCCACATTTTTCTGTCTCCTGCATTGGCAGGTGGGTTCTTTACCACTAGCGTCATCTGGAAACCCTGCAATGTGACACATGAGTGTTCAATTATGTGCATTATAACGTGCGGTTTTCACATTCTTCTGATATCCTTCCTCTATAACCAGTCACTGATGGGCTGATTTCGTGCTACAGAAATGCAGGTGGTAGGGACTTCCTTGGCAGTCCAGTGGTCCCACTGCTCATAAGACTCTGGGCTTCCACTGCAGGGGGCAGGGTTTCGATCCCTGGTTGGGGAACTAAGATCCTGCATACTGCACTGTGCGGCCAAGCAAAGAAAAAAGAAATGTACACAGCGGAACAGATGCATAATCTTATTTCATTCTCACAACCCAAGGTGTTGGAGCAGTGGTTCTCACATTAGCATGCCTGCAGGGCTTGTTAAAACAGATCTCTGGGTTTCATCCTTAGAGTTTCTGATTCAGCATTTCTGGGGTGGAGCCCAAGAATTTGCATTCTAAGACGTTCCCAGATGATACTGATGCTGGCCAGGACCACATATGAGAACTACTGTACAGAAGGCAATGGATAATTGGCCAGATTTTGTGACTTGCCCAAGATTGCTGCAGGAATGGACCCTAGGTGGGCCTAAATCTTAAGCCTAATGAGGCTAGTATGCCAGAGAAATTGACCTTTGACGATCTATAAACACTTAGGAATGTGCTGGGCTTGGTTTCGGTAATTACTTGTACCTAGTTAGCAGGCAGGCATGCAGCTCAGTCTGTCAGTGGGGATGGGCTCGTGGTCAGCGGAAATACATTGTGGGGCTTGGGGAGTCTCTGCCTTCACCTGCGGGTGCGCTATGTGGTCTCCTGTTCTGTAAGACGCCTTTGTAAATGCTGGTATCTCAGCTATTGATGTAAGGGCATTGCCATGTGTAAACCCCAGCCAGTGGGAACCTGCTGTATAGCACAGGGGAGCTCAGCTTGGTGTTCTGTGACGACCTAGACAGGTGGGATGAGAGAGGGGTGGAAGGCAGATCCAAGAGGCAGGGGATATATGTATGTGAAAAGAAGACTCATCCTGCTGTACAGCAGAAACTAACACAACATTGTAAAGCAACTATGCCCCAATTTAAAAAAGAAAAGAAAAGGCTTCCCAGGTGGCTCAGTGGTAAAGAATCCACCTACCAATGCAGGAGACATACGTTTGATCCCTGGATCGGGAAGATCCCCTGGAGAATGGCAACTCACTTTGGTATTCTTGCCTGGGAAATCCCATGGACAGAGGAACTTGCTGGTTATAGTCCATGGGGTCACAAAAGACTTGGACATGACTTAGCGACTAAAAAAAGAAAGAAGGAAAGAAAGAATTTATATTTAGTGTCTGTCTATTATAATCCCACCATCCTGCACATGACCTTCCTGCAAAGGCAGCTGGTGGGCACACAGCCCCAGGGTTTGGACCCAGATACTCTGATTCCAGTATCCAGGTCCTTTGCCCTCAGGAAGCACTGCCTCCTAAAGAGTTTCTCGAAGGAACCAAGTGTGGAGTCTACCTGTGACTTGCTGATGTTCCTGTTTAGTGTGGCTGATTTCAGGGAGGTGTGAGACAGGGGTTCAAATGATGGCTGAATAGAAAGCCCCAGGATGACTATCAAATCCCTCAAACATTGACTTTACTTGCTTTGTTTAAGGTATAAAATTTGCGGGACAAAGATGATGAGGTCTACATAGATATGAGAATGTTGTCCATTTTCACTATGAAAAACTCTTAACAGCAGAAAGCTATAGATGATTATTACTTTAGGGTTCTGAGATTATAGACTGAATTAAGAATAGAAAAAACGTGTTGATTTTTACTAAATGCCTTTAACTATTTTAGGAGGTGTTCCCCCACCCTGACAGCATGATATGACAGAAGGACTTTGGAGTCGGGGCAAAGGGTGATTTGAATCTAAGCCTTACTTACTGATTGTGTGACATTGGGGAAGTTATTTGTCTAGACAGAACCACTGCTTCCTCTTCCATAAAGTGGTTTAATAATATTTACTTCAGTAGGTTATCATGAGAATGAAATGGCTGCCAGCATTGCAGATATGCTTCTGATAGCCACAGCACCCAGAGGCACAGAGAGCTAGTCTGTGTACATTCATCCTTGAACTAGATCCAAAACAACCAGAAATCAGGCAGTAGTACCCTCTTGGGAAGACAGAGTGGAAGCCTGCTAGAGACTGGCTTGGCTGAAACTGGTTCAAAGCATCACGAGGCTGGCAGTTTTCCCTAACCTCTTACTAACATACATACAAAGACTTAAAAAAAAAAAAAAGACAAAACTTACAATAACACTGAAAAATAACTAACCACAAAATTCCAGAATTATGAAGGAACTGACAATAAATATGAGGCAGATGGGGAGGACTAAGAATAGCCAGTGTGGCTTACAGCTATGTCATTCCCTTGCTGTGCCTCCATGATGTGGAGAGCCAATGCCTGTATCAGAGACTCTGTAGAGCTGTGAAGGGAGCAGAATGCCTGGATTTCTGCCTCCTCCTCTCCTTCCTCCCGATACCACCTGTCCCTCTCTCCCCTTGTCCGCACGTCCATCCTGTTACATTTTGGTCAATATTCCAAAGCTGAGAAGTGACTGGGAAGTTGTGGGGGCGCTGGAGATGGCCTAAGACCTATGAATATGGAAGATGCCCCTGAAAGCGGCCTCTGAAGATTGCTCACAGCCTTGAATAATCCCCTCCTCCTGAGGGCAGGGGTTCCGTGGCTGGCTGCTAGCCAATAGAGAATAGTGAAGGTGATGGATGGTGTCACCCCTGTGGTTATGTTGCAGAAGGAGAGTCTCCCACTGGCCTGGAAGGTGGAAACCGTCACGTGCAAGGACCCTCGCGACAGCCAGCAAGAAAGTGGGGCCCTCAGCCCTACAGCTGCAAGGAACTGCGTTCTGCTGACAGCCCGCGAGCCTGGAAGAGGACCCGAGATCCAGAAAGGAATGCATGCGGCTGCCACCCTAATGGCAGCCTTGAGAGACCCTGAGAGGAGACTCAGGTGAGCCAGGCCCCGACTCCTGAGCCGCAGAAGCTGAGATGCCGAATGTGTGTTGTTTTACGTTGCTAAGCCTGTGGTTTTCTGTTGGGCAGCAAAAGAACAATAATCGAGTGAGTTTCGATCTCCGTGAGGTAAGCGTTGTGTGGGGGAGCAGATGAGAGCCCGGGGAGCAGGGCATGCCGGGAACCAGGGCATGCCGGGAACCAGGGCATGCCGGGAACCAGGGCATGCCGGGAACCAGGGTGACTCGGTGGGTTCTCTGAAACCAGAAGCCAGAGAGTGGGGTCAGAGGGAAGTGGCACACCAAGAAGACAGAACTCAAGTCTGTGGGAAGAGGAAATTTGCCTGGGAGCTGAGATACGCAAACCTGCCCTACAGCTGAAAATCTGATAAGGAGATTCCGCCATGGTGCGTGTGACGCAACATGTGACAGAAAATCAACTTTCCACAAGCTTACCAGGAAATATCCAGGAACAATGTAGAGAAAGTTACAAAATCTTAAAGGGAGATTGAAAAGACGTCTTCCCAATGAAAGTATTAAATGTTTGCTATAGATTCATCTATAAATTTAATGTAATTCCAGTAGAAATACTAACGGAGTGTTATGAGGGATTTGATGAAATCTAAATTATTAAGAAGAATGATCACTTCAGAATAGCTAATATGTTTTTGGAAAAAGTACAGTGATGAGGGAGACTCTGTCTTATCAGAAAATAAAATACATCTTAAAGCTATAATAATTGTAATTGTATTAGTTCAGGATTAGGCAGGAAAATGATAGGAGAAAAGAAGTCCGGAACAGACCCAAGGGATGTGTGTAATCTTGTGCACTTGTTTTGTTTTGATACATGATGGAAATGTCATTTCTAATCATTGGGGAAAGGCTGGATAGTTTATAAATGGTGTTGGGAAAATGACCAACCAATTGAGGCAAACTGTTTATTTCACTCCCTCATGCATGCCTCACACAAAAATAAATTCTGATTAGTTTTACACTTATTTGTAAAAGAGGAACATTTATAGATTAAACAAAATAGGAGCGAATAATTTTGATGTCTTTGGGGGTAGAAAAGGCATTTCTAAACATGATGCCAAAGCCAAAAATCATAAAAGAAAGGATTGTGGTAGTTGATCGCATAAACAATGAGAACTTCTATATGGCATCAAATCTCACACATAAAAAGCTTGAAAGGCAAACAAATCGAGAACAAATATGCAACGTAAATGCCAGGTGTTGTTAAGCTTTGAACTTTTGCTAATCTTTTGGAAAAAGATAAACAACCTATTGAAAAGAAAGACTGAGGCAAGACTAACATGAGGCAACCACAAAATACACTACCCTATGTGCTTGCTTTGCTCTACGTACTTTTTTCTTTCCTTTCAGAAATCACGATTTTTTTTTTTTCAGACTTTCAGGATCAGTAATGTTGGGGATATGACACTGCTGGCCAGCGTCATGATAATTTGAGGGCTATGTATGGTTTTAGTCTTCTTTCCGTGAAGGGTCATATTCTCCACATTACCCAGGAATATCCAATAAATGATTGAGCCTTTCTTTTATTAAAATAATCTCACTAAATAAAGACTTCATTCTGATCTGTACTTTTACTCTAAAGAATGCATTGGTGACTAAAGCCCATTTTATTAAAAGAATTATTTTTTCAAAATGGTTATGGCTTTATCTTTCTATGATGGTGATTGGGAAAGTAATTCATGCTTTTTGTAAAAACATTTGCTGTCCAGAAAGATGTAAAGAAGACAGTAAAAATACCCTTATCTTGCCTTCCAAAGATAACTCTATTTTCTCTGTGTGGGTGTATGCACACAGTAATCCACATACATTCACAGGAGTATGTGTTTAAATTTTCACAAAAATGAGACTATACTTTTCTCTAGTTCGACAATGTATCAGGAATATCTTTCTATGTTAATAAACATAGATCTGTTTCATTTTAAGCGGATGCATAATCTTCTTCAAAATAACAGTGTTATAATTAATTTAACCAGACTACAGCTGATAAGGTGTTCCCAGGTGGCGCAGTGGTAAAGAATCCACTTGTCAATGTAGGAGGTGCAAGAGACTCCCTGTGTCAGGAAGATCCCCTGGAGAAAGAAATGGCAACCTGCTCCAGTATTCTTCTGTCCATGGAAAATTCCATGGACAGAAGAGCCTGGCAGGCTATAGTCCATGGGGTTTCTGTCCATGAGGTTGCAGAGTCAGACACAACTGAGCATGTTCACACACACACACACATAAACACATAGACACACATAGCTGATAAAATTTAGGATTTTTTAAAAGCCAGAATGAAGAGCTCCATAATTTATTCCTTACACATATTCTTGGCCTTGCATCTGGTTATTTCCTAAGAACAAGTTCCTAGAATGGAGATAATCAGTCAGTTGTCCCAAGGGAAGAAAGAGGATGATCTGAGGCAATACCAAGATGTAGTATTTGGGAGGAGATAGTGAGAGCAGCCGCAGTGAGTTTATCACATTACTAGCACTGAATTTGCGCCCAGCCCAGCCCTGTGGACACACGTGTGTGTTCCAGCGAGAGGGAAACTACATGCAGGATTGCTTCCAGAATCTTCTAACGGTTGCAGGCAGGAGGGCAAGGACCCGGGGTGAGAGGAGAGAACTGCTTTCCTCTGGTCTGCGCCAGGGCACTATGTGGCTCTTTGGAATCTGAGCAGGGGCAGTCTCAAATGAATTGGACTGGTCTGTGTGCATGTATGAGAACCCCGTGGGACCTTGAGAGACACAGAGCTGGGCGTTTTCAGGGGCTGTGGGCACGAGGTGGGGTGGGGTGCTGGTGCCAGTGAGGTTTGAGTCATTACTCTTTCCAGATACTGTCTGCATTCAGTGGAGGTGAGACTTGGAGAGACTCAGGCTATTCTATAATTACACGTGGTTAGAAGCCAGCTCTGTGTGCCCGGTGCCTCAAACGTCCTGAATATACACCCCCTTCTATTTTTAAGCACATACAGAAGTTTGCCCTGTCTGTCATGTTGTGTTTTTGTTTTTTTTTAACTTTTAATTTTGTGTTGGGATCTAGCCGATTAACAATGTTGTGATAGTTTCAGGTGAACAGTGAAGGGACTCAGCCATGCATATAAATGTATTCAGTCTCCCCTAAATTCCCCTCCCAAGCTTGTCTGTCATTTTATAGTCTAAGAACGGTACCTTGAGGCTTATTCTTCTCTCCCTGCTGTGTACTTGGAGCCCAGGGAAGGCCTCCCAGGCCCTTTGGACAGTCTTTTGCCAATTCAACCAAGGTGGTTTAAACTCTTTCACCTCTTTGTTTTAAAGTGGTTATGAGATTGGTTCTCTTAAATGAAGCCTTTGAATGATGGATTACTATATAGAGATTACATCTTTTATTTTTATTTGCACTTCTCAGTGAAGTGCCTTCCCACTGCAGTTCAAATAAGTGAGGTATTGAGTATTGGGGAGCTGCATAGACACCAGTGTCGGGGACGGCAGGCCCTGTTTCAGTTCAGTTCAGGTCAGTTCAGTCGCTCAGTCGAGTCTGACTCTTTGCGACCCCATGAATCGCAGCACGCCAGGCCTCCCTGTCCATCACCATCTCCCGGAGTTCACTCAGACTCACGTTCATGGAGTCCATGACGCCATCCAGCCATCTCATCCTCGGTCGTCCCCTTCTCCTCCTGCCCCCAATCCCTCCCAGCATCAGAGTCTTTTCCAATGAGTCAACTCTTCCCATGAGGTGGCCAAAGTACTGGAGTTTCAGCTTTAGCATCATTCCTTCCAAAGAACACCCAGGGCTGATTTCCTTCAGAATGGACTGGTTGGATCTCCTTGCAGTCTAAGGGACTCTCAAGAGTCTTCTCCAGCACCACAGTTCAAAAGCATCAATTCTTCGGCACTCAGCCTTCTTCACAGTCCAGCTCTCGCATCCATACATGACCACAGGAAAAACCATAGCCTTGTTTACTGTCACCCAATGCTCGTCTCCCATCATCCTGCTCGCTCTTCTTCACCAATGGAAAGAGTCCAGTTTATTCGGGAGCTAGTTAGAGACCATGGTTCAGCTCCTTTTCCAGTTCCCAAATATAAATCATGATTAATCAGAACCAGTCACTGCACACTCATTTTGCTTGGCTCCCAGCTGGTTGAACGGTGGCATGTGATCTTGTGTTGGCTAGTGAGATATAAGGGGTGGCCATTGAAATAAACTTAGTTTCCAAAGAAAAGGCAACATCTCTCCATGTATTTTTTTCCAACCCATTCTGCCTCTGTATTGTGGGAGGTGAAGCATGGAAGGGCAGTGACCACGAGAGAAGAAGGATGAGGATGCTAGGGTGACGGGTCAGCAAAGTGGAGAGCCCCTATGTCCCTGGGGATATCGCCAGCAACTGAACTCCTTAGTCACGGCTATGTCCAGACTCATTGCAAAGTGAGAAAAGTCAATTCCTATTTTTAAAGGCCACTGTCAATTGGGTTTTCTATCGTGTCCCTAGAAGCATTCCTAACTGACACATGGAGTAAATAAAACATGACTTGATCATCCAGAAGCATGAGCTCTGGAGCCAGACTGCCTGCGTTAGAATCTAAGTTCTGCTATTTACTCGTTTTGTAACATGGGCTGGACTAGGGATCTCTGTGCCTCAGTTACTTTATCTATAAGATGGCACTACTACATAGATGGTGCAGTGTAGTTCAGAAGACATACCACTTCTTTTGTGACACAGCAGAAGGCATACCACTTCTGCCGTGTCACAGCAGGACACAGGTGTCCAGAGCTGGAAAACTGGGTCTAGATTTTTAATCAATTCAGTTCAGTAGCTCAGTCGTGTCTGACTCTTTGTGACCCCATGAACTGTAGCATGCCAGGCCTCCCCGTCTATCACCAACTCCTGGCGCTTACTCAAACTCATGTCCATTGAGTCGGTGATGCCATCCAACCATCTCTTCCTCTGTCATCCCTTTCTTCTTCTGCCTTCAATCTTTCCAAGCATCAGGGTCTTTTCCAATGAGTCAGCTCTTCGCATCAGGTGGCCAAAGTATTGGAGTTTCAGCTTCAGCATCAGTCCTTCCGATGAACACCCGGGACTGATCTCCTTTAGGATGGACTGGTTTGATCTCCTTGCAGTCCAAGGGACCCTCAAGAGTCTTCTCCAACACCACAGTTCAAAAGCATCAATTTTTCGGTGCTCAGCTTTCTTTATGGTCCAACTCTTACATTCATACATGTATGGATGTAAGATTTTTAATAAAAGAATGAAAAATTTCTGCTAGTATATTATTTTAAATAAACTTGGATGAGGAAATAGTTTGTAAAATTTTTTCAACCCTTGTATTTATGATGTTCAAATGTAAAATTGTCTTCAGGATGGTTTAGAATAAAGCTTTGGGAGTTTCCTCTCTCATGAAACAAATGAACAGAGTTATTCCACTTGTAAAGCTTAGGCTTAATTGGCTCTGTGAAGTCTGCCTACTTCACAACTACATTTCCCAAGAAGTTTCTATTGCTTTATGTGGCTACCTTTTCTCTCAATATGTTATTCCTGCCTAAATTCATAATTTTTTCCAGGAATTTTTGTAACTTTGATAGTGTTTGCATTTCTGCTCCTTTGTTTCTTCTAATTGTATCTTAAAAAAAAAAAATGAATCAGCAAACATCAATTTATGTAAGGAAAGTGTCATGCAAAATGCAAAGGAAGCAGAGACACCAGTCTTTGCTCCCCTGCTGTTCATAGTCTTGTCCATCAGGTATGAAGTCATCCAGTGTTCTGCTTTTAAAAGCAGGTTTATTAAGCAAGAGGCATTGGACATTCATATGATGGATGATCCAAAACCTTGAAGGTCTTCCTCCATTGTTTCTGATGAGCATGTGATTCCTTGAAGAGAAGAAGGTGAAGGCCTATTTACACTTGGGCTCCTGAGGATGCTTGGAATTCTCTTTTGTGGGGCATCCAGGCTCTTGGCTCAGAGTAGTCGTGTTTATCTGCTACATGACCCCATGGCAATGGGGTGTCAAGTTAAGAAGTAAATTCAACAGTCTCTCTGGGGTTGGTTGCCTCCCTCTTGACTCAGAGGAGGAAGGTAGGTCTGGAGTTTGGCACAGTTGAGAATATGGGAGCAACCTTAGGCCAAACCCTGTAGGCTGGTCCTCAGAGCTTGAGTGCCATTTGCCTCAGGCAGCAACAAGGACATGTTAAGCCCCGCGGTGGGACATGGTGGTGGATTAAGAACTCAGATTATGCTGAGGTTCTGACTGTGGGCTTCCATTTTAGGCTTTGGCTAGAGGTAAAAAAAAAAAAAACAAAAAAAAACAATTAACAGTATCATCTTTCTATTTAGATTCCTAACTCCTCTCAGCATCTGGTCCCATCACTTTCAGCATCTGTTCCCATCACTGGGAAATAGATGGGGAAACAGTGGAAACAGTGTCAGACTTTATTTTTCTGGGCTCTAAAATCACTGCAGATGGTGATTGCAGCCATGAAATTAAAACATGCTTACTCCTTGGAAGGAAAGTTATGACCAACCTAGGTAGCATATTCAAAAGCAGAGATATTACTTTGCCAACAAAGGTCCATCTAGTCAAGGCTATGATTTTTCCAGTGGTCATGTATGAATGTGAGAGTTGGACTGTGAAGAAGGCTGAGCACCAAAGAATTGATGCTTTTGAACTGTGGTGTTGGAGAAGACTCTTGAGAGTCCCTTAGACTGCAAGGAGATCCAACCAGTCCATTCTAAAGGAGATTGGTCCTGGGTGTTCTTTGGAAGGACTGATGCTGAAGCTGAAACTCCAGTCCTTTGGCCACCTGATGCGAAGAGTTGACTCATTGGAAAAGACCCTGATGCTGGGAGGGATTGGGGGCAGGAGGAGAAGGGGATGACAGAGGATGAGATGGCTGGATGGCATCACTGACTCGATAGACATGTGTTTGAGTGAACTCCGGGAGTTGGTGATGGACAGGGAGGCCTGGCGTGCTGCGATTCACGGGGTCGCAAAGAGTCGGACATGACTGAGTGACTGAACTGAACTGAACCCCTTTCTACCTTCTTAATTCCATGATGACCCAGTGATGAGTAAGGAAACAGTCATGCTAGGAGCCAGCATGAGGTGTCCTGTCCTCTGGCAACAGAGGCCAGAAAGTCTGCTGAATCAGGGAAGAAGAATTTAAATCTAGTAAAATCACCTCAGTTTGAAATCCAGCGACCCCAAACCAGATATTTATAAATAGAATTGTGGCATGTGGGAATCAGAAAACAACTTAGTGATCACTTTGGCCAGCTGTTTTCAAACTTTAGGACCCCTTTGCTGCTGCTGCTGCTAAGTCGCTTCAGTCGTTTCTGACTCTGTGCGACCCCATAGACGGCAGCCCACCAGGCTCCCCCATCCCTGGGATTCTCCAGGCAAGAACACTGGAGTGGGTTGCCATTTCCTTCTCCAACGTGTGAAAGTGAAAAGTGAAAGTGAAGTCGCTCAGTCATGTCGGACTCTTCGCGACCCCATGGACTGCAGCCTATGAGGCTCCTCCACCCATGGGATTTTTCAGGCAAGAGTACTGGAGTGGGTTGCCATTGCCTTCTCCGTTAGGATCCCTTTGAGGGTTTGTCAAAATGCAGATGAATGCTCAAAGTTTCTGATTCCAAGCATCTGGGGTGAGGCCTGAGAATTTGCGTTGCTAACAAGTTCCCAGGTGAGGATGATGCTTCTGGTTTGGATACCACACCTTGAGAACCACCAATTTAGACAACTGCTGTGCTTTACAGTGAAGGAGGTTGGAGTGGAGAAGTTAGTGGATTGTCCGAGGTGACTGGACTGACCAAGAAAATGGAAGAACTCAAACTGATTTCCGTTCTTTGGAGTTTAGGTTCACAGATCTTCTTTCCATTTCACCTTTAAAGCCATATATTAAGTGTAGTTTTCACAATAATAGTATTTGCTTGGATACAACAGGGCATTAAAGACTCCATTAAAGCCTCTTTGCTTTCCCACTAGGTGACTGCTGACTCTGGGGACTCATGTAACCTCTATTGTCTCAGTCTCTGTAAAATGGGATGCCATCTCACAGAGGGTTTGTGAGGATTAAAATATAATATTGATATTATATAAAGTTCTTAGAACTGTGTCTTGGAAACTGTTGGAATTACTATTATTAAATATTATTTTCAATTAATTGAAAATATTTTCTATTACTAAACTTTCTATCTGGTCAAACTGGCTGGCATGAGAATAATAAAGGTGAATAAGAGAGAAGATTTTCAGGATGTGGCTCCTAGAGCAGCTGATGTAGAATAATTAGAGTTTAGATCTTCTCAGTTATGTGCTCCATCCCTTTCTTATGTGAGGAACAGGGAAGTCACAGAAAGATGAAGTGACTTGTCAAGCTTTTATAGCTAATTCGCAACACTGCCTGTCCTAGAACTCAGTTTCATCAATAGCTTTCTCTGCCTGTACAATATTTGTGAAACTAGCTTTATAGTGTCCACAGACAGATTTGTCTCCATTTCCCAATGTTGGGAATTTAGCTGAATTATTTGGTTGACAGTGGATGGCCACTTCAATGTAATTTTTTTATTTGCTCTAAATGCTTTTTTTCCTGAACCCTTTTAATTTTTGGTTATCATTGTGATTCTGCATAGGGTAAAAGGAGATGACTTCATTTGCATTACGTTCTAAAAATACTCAGAAGAGGATACCTATTCTTGTTTCTCCACACTCTCTCCCCTGGAGTCTTCCTTGTCTTGAGATGAGTCAATGCCATGGAAAGCCAATTATTATTCAATTTAAAAATAGGCACTCATTTAAAGTATCTGAATTCCAATTTGGACAGCAAAAGGTTAATAGTGCATAGAAAAAAAATTCCAGCAGCCCACAAATCTAAGCATAATTATGTATGAACATGAGGCTTTTATTGCTGTCAAAATTAATCACTTTTCAACTTCCAGCTGTTAAAACCCTTCTGGCAGCTCTCCAGGCAATTCCCCTACAGTTACTTTTCCTTCAATTAAATTCTGGTGCAGTTCACAGTCTCTTGTTACATAAGCAGCAAGTTAAAAATGGACTTCTTGGGGTTTTCTTCTACTTTTTTTTTTGTTGTTGTTATTTGCTTGAAACTAGAAAATGACAGAATGTGAAGTTTGTTTCTCTCACTCTTTTCAGCCCAACTTTTACTTAAGCTTCAAGCCTAAAAAAACAGTCAACATGGGATTAAAGTCTTCGTGTTGATTATAAAGCACTTTATGCGTATGTGGTGATTTGTAATAATTTTTATTAGCCATTGCTCTCAGTTGCCCTCCGAGGTAAATGAATGTGGTTATGTTTGCTCTGTATAATCCCACTCGCTTTTCTCCCCCAGACACTTTGCAGGAAAGGCAGTTTACAAATCTGCACTGAGTTTCGTCCCTGCGTTCTGCTACTGCTTAATTATAGGAGAGAATTAAGAATTAAGTGCTGCTCCTTTGACTGAGTGAGCAGGTCTGTCGTGGTGGAAATACTATTAGGAAGAGAAGCCCTCTGGGGGGCCTGAAGCTGCCCAGCTTCCTGGTAGCTCCTGTGGTGGGCCAGACCCCTGATTCCAGAAGCTACTGCAGAGAGGCTGGTTGAGCTGTGAAGGGCAGAGCAAACTATGGCCATTGAGTTGAGTATGAGTTAAGGGATTAAGAAAAGGGCCTAGTATACCATTCATTTTGATTTTGAGTGGAAATGAATCCAGGTATCTGCCTTTGTTTGGCCCAGAACTGAGTGCTTGCTCATGGATAATGTGTTTGAAGTGTGCTTTCCACTTTTCATCCTTGTGATTCCCAAAGACTGGTCCTTATATCCTTTCCTGAGCTCTATAGGAATGAATGAAGGCTAAAGCGTGCTCAACAGGGACTGGGAATCCTGACCCCTCTAACCTCCCCTGTATATCAGGGCACAGGCTTTCCCACATTCTAATTAGTTTAGCCAGTTTCATTTCCCTGGTTTGTCTCTCTCAAGCTCTTCTGAGGGTGCCCTTTGAGTTCTGGGGTAGAGAGTGCCTTCCTTGGCAGACCTCTGTACCTTCCTGCCCCTTCCCGCTGCTCCTCTTCACACTGTCACTGTCTGGCAGGCAGAATTATATAATGCATAGATGTCTCTAGTTTGCAGTCTCTGTCATTTCTGCCATCAGCCTCTAATCTCATGCAAAACTAACGAATTTCCAGATGCCGGTCCTTCTTGAGCCTTTCTACTTAGTAGAAACAGCTGGTGTGACATCTGAAACTGGGCAGGGGGTATGAAGGTGTCTTTGTGTCAGGAATGAGAGAGTATAGGTGCATGTCAAAGAAAAAGAAAGACTGCGGCAAGCTCCTTGTAATGCCTGTCCCTTTCAGGGTGGACCTGCAGTTCTGTACTCTTCAATGTTTATGTGATTGGCAAGAGAGACAGCAGACGGAGGAATCATCTTCCTTCTACCCTCATCCACCCTCCAGAGTGGCTTGTCACTGAAAACCTGGGCTTTGAAGACCTGAGCCAGTCATGATTAAGGATATCAAATAAGATTCCTTGTCCAGACCGGAGCCTTACTGGGCAGTGGATTGAAGAGTCACCCTGGTTAACCACGGTCTGCGGTCAAGCCATATTCTTGCTCTCCAAGCACAAGGAAGTGGCTCAAGGTTTGAGCACATTGGCAGAAATATGGAGAAGGGACAAATTCACCAGGAAGTCATCAGTGTCTCTCTTTACTGCAGTTTACAATGCAGGGAAAAAATCCGTACCAATCCTTCCCTCTCTCCTTTGTAAATTAGTGGGTTGTTTTGCTCTAGTGTCATTGAGTTGATTCACCAAGGGCAGAGTAATTTGGACAAAATCTTCCTAAGTCTGATTTGATGGCCTAGAGAGGACTGGGTTGATTAAGACCTGCTCAACTCTGATAACCAGGGGCCAAGACTCTTCCACTGGGAAGCTGCCAAAGCATCCAAGAGAAAGGATGGAGGTCATAGCGAGAGGGCCAGGCCAGGAAGGACTGCTCATGAAGTCTTGCCCTTCTGTTCAATGTTTAATATACTTTCTTTTTGTAGGGCGTTTCTTAAAACTGCCACATGCATCATTTTCGTTAATTGGCTTGTATAACATGCACGGATATTATCATCCAATGTAAACACCTCGCAAGTATTTTATGTGCTGTTTCCTTAGTTTCATAGACTCTATGATTCTAACACTAAATGTCTCACTAAACTCTACCTGGCGGTAATTAAAAACAAATATATATGCAATCAACAAGTTGGGGAAAAGTTCTGTTTGGAGTTAGAGTCACTTTGCAGTTGGCAAAATATGGTTCCACTAATTTATATTGCTCTTATTCCATCTGCTTTCTGGTTTAAACTGTCCTGGATTACCTCAGACTCTGTGTATGCAATATTTTCCGTTTACAAAATTTTCCTGCATGATCCATTTTATTTTTCGGAGAGCCCTTGAAAAGTGGTATTGGTTAGTGTCAAATGTACAGATCCCAGTTTTATGTGATATGATTGCTGATCTTACAAATGGATGATGAAGCTTAAAAAGATAACCCAGGGGGTACTTTTAGAGCTACAATCCGTGTGGCAAGGACTCAGTGCAAGTTATGCCAACAAATGGGTAGCTCGGGGCAGCTGGTCTTTATGGAGACACAGCTTACATATTTGTAAGCAAGCTTTTCTGAGGCCTCTAACTTCCTACCACCACTCTCTGGTTATGCTAAAATGTATGCTGCCTACATACCTTCATGGAACTGCTTATTTTTTATGGAGCCACAGAGGCATGAATGTTTAGAAATTTTTTCTTCACTGCTGAATTATGCAAGGAGAGTAGAGATGAGTGAAAATGTTGAATATAACTGGGAAACAGTGCTGCACAGAACACGGCCTCACAGTGTAGTTTTGGAATCTCTATGATTCCGGGCTGGAGGCTGAGGGTGAGGGGGTGGTGCCTGCCCGCTGGGATCTGGCATGTCTCCTAGCTAGGAGACTCATTTGCCAGCAGTTACTGGCCCCCACTTCTGGTCACAGGATTGGGGAAGAAAGGTGGGGATGGAAATCCCAGAGTGAAAAGACTCATCAGTTCCAGTCATATTACCTGAGGGTTATTTATTTATTTATTTATTTTTGATGTGGACCATTTTTAAAGTCTTTATGGAATTTGTTGCAATATTGTTGCCATTTTATGTTTTGATTTTTGGCAGAGAGGCATGTGGGGTCTTAGCTACCTGACCAGGATAGCTGCAGGATTAGCTCCAGGATTAAACCTGCATCCCTGGCACTGGAAGGTGAAGTCTTTTTTTTTTTTTTTTTAATTTTTTTAACCTTTTTATTTTGTATTGGGGTATAGTCGATTAACAAACAATGTTGTGATAGTTTCAGGTGAATAGGGAAGGGACTCAGCCATACACATACATGTATCTATTCTCTCCCAAGCTCTCCTCCCATCCAGGCAGCCACGTAACATTGCACAGAGTTCCCTGTGCCCTGCAGCAGGTCCTTGTTGGTTATCCATTTTAAAGATAGCAGTGTGTACATGTCCATCCCCAACTCCCTAACTATCCCTTCCCCACATTGGACTGCAAAGTCTTAACCACTGTGCTGCCAGGGAAGTCCTTTGCCTGAGTTTTCCAGTGATAAGGAGAACAGTTTTGAAGACAAAAAATGACGGACTCTTTTCTTGGCAATAGGCATTGTTTGGAAGACAAACGATTTGAAACTGTTTTCTTTGGGAACATTACCAAAGGTTTTCTTTGTTCCTCTTTGAGCATGTGACCTTGTTATTTTGTTTAGTTTTTAGCCTAACTGCTTTCCATTAAATAATAGCAATACCTTACATTTGAATTCAACTTTGTTTCCACATGACTTTCTTAGCCTTTATCTCATTCCCTACCTGAATAACTTGAATGTTTCTATAAGCAAGACTTAATTGGAGCCAGAAGGGAAGTGATGTTTATGTCACTGACTGTCACTTGAAAACTCAGGGCTGTACAGTGGTTAAGACTTTGCAGTCCAATGTGGGGAAGGGATAGTTAGGGAGTTGGGGATGGACATGTACACACTGCTATATTTAAAGTGGATAACCAACAAGGACCTACTGTAGAGCACAGTAAATTAAGATGAAAGTCCAGGGTCATAAGATACACTGGTGGCAAAGTGGGAACCAGAATCAGTCTTCTGCCTCCTGATATTGTATTTATCCTTCCTGGGAAGGCAGCATTTAATCCTGCTCGTGACCTGTTGGCTTGGGCTTCCCGGGTGGCTCAGATGGTGGTAAAGAATCTGCCTGCAATGTGGGAGACCCAGGTTTGATCCCTGGGTTGGGAAGATCCCCCAGAGAAGGAAATGGCTACCCACTCCAATATTCTCATCTAGAGAATTCCATGGACAGAGGAGCCTAGTGGGGTGGACACCACTGAGTGACTAACACTTTCAAAACTTTTTTCATGATCTATTGGCATCCTTCATGAAGATGGTTCTATCCATGGTCCAAGTGGGCTGTGCACTGAGTTTGCCTCAGTAGAAACCTGTAGGTTGTTCTTCAGTTTGTAGCTGAAATAGCATTTGTCCCAGCAGGTTATTCCTATCTTGCTTGTTAGATTTTTGGGATAATTCACAGCCTTTGCTAGAAAGGAACCTGCACAGTCCTCTTTCTGAAGTCTCACCAGTCTGCCAGTGGCATTCAGCTTCTGGAGGTGCCTGGCTACTTGAATTGCTTAAAACTGTGCTTCCGGGCACCTGACAAGTGCAGCTCTGGCTTCAAAGTGAGCATCTGCCTTGACTAACCCTCCATACCAACCTGCGCGGTTATTAGTATTCTTTCTTCCCCCTCAGCCCAGCTCAGCAACCAGGGATTTGTGTTCAGAGATGGGCCATCACCCCTCAACTGGCAGCTTGGCTGCATTCCAGGAAATTTGGTGTTGCTGTCTTGTTGGCTGACATTCTGAAAGCTTTAGAGATGAGGCTGGGTTAACTAGTCAAGGGTGACCATGGAACATCTCAGTTTTGCTCACTTGTAAAAGTACTTTCTGTGCTCTTGAATGTCTTAAGGAGCTTGATGCTAGATTGCTGCGATAACCTCCCTAAGAGTGTGCTGGCTTTCTTGAAGGTGCAAAGCACTGAAGGTATTATTTGCCTACTTTTTTCTTCTCTCCTTCCCAATTGCCAGAGCTTGACAAGAACGCCCAAGACTGTATGCTTGCAATTTAAGTCAATTGCTCATGAGTTGACATACAAGTGTCTCTAGAAAGAGTTCATCCTCTTGGGTTTTAGAAATGTGAGCTTAGGCAGAGGATCCCCTTTGTCCCCTCTGTGTATTTCCCAAGCTCCCAGCAGAATGTCTAATCTGGATGGTTTATCTTTGTCTCCATTCAGTCTCCATTACAGAGGCTTTTCCCCTTCCACCTCCCTGCATCCCTCCTAGGCCCAGTCCCTCCCAGCCTCACTGTTCTCTGCCACGCAGCCCCAGCCTGGTCTGCCATTAAGAGCATCTCTGGGTCATTCCTGGACTCATGTCCTCTCAAAATTTACCTGACTCCTTCTCTTGGCAGCCTTGCCCTTTCTGTTTATGATCAGGAATACTTTTCCTCTAAAAATTATCCCTTTGAAAAGTTGTTCTCTTTAAAATACTTGTCACTCTCATCACTCTCACGTCGCCACCATTTCCTCCTAACATATGCTGAGCACCTACCTTCTGCTAAGTCCTGTGGACACACAACATACAAAGAACCTCTGCCTTGGGAGGGTTTATAGTCTGATTGCAGGAAAGCATTGCTGTCTCGCTTCTAGAATGAAACACTTATGGTTCTCGTACGGAAATTATGAGAGTATGAGGCCTTAGTCCAATGGTACTTTTGATAGGCCAATGGGGAAGCACTCAGAAGAGGCAGGAACATTAAAATCACATCTCCTACACTTTTACCTCTTCTTTTTCACCCTTTTCCACTTGATGACCCTGTAATCATCACAGACAATAAAATGGCAGAGGATCAGCTTGGGGGTGGGCTTGTCTGCTGCTGGGGAGGTTCTGTTGGCGCTTCTGTAGCTCATTCGAAATTACTTACGTTGAGACCAGAGGACAGCAGAAGTGATGGAAGAGACTCATAGACTATCGGAGCAGGGATCCTGCCAGGCAGAGACAGGATATGACAAGACGCTCAAAAGCAGAAATCTTCCCATGTCTGTAACATTTCCAGCTGGAAAACAGATCAGAGCTACACATTCCAGCTACACTTAGGAGGCACTGAAATATCCAAGTACTAATCATCTAAGTATGCTAACTGCAGCTCAAAATAATTCGGGGGTTGCCAGTGCCATATGCCTTGTAGGCTTCCAATTAACTGTGCTCACTTCTTTCTTTTTCTCCAAGGGCCAATTATTGGGGAAAACACATTTCTACCCTCACCTCCATCCCCAACCATTCAGAGAAAGGTTGTTATACAACAAGAATGTATGACCATTACAATCAGCCATTAAGTCATTCAAATGTGGGTGTTGGAAGAATTTAACTCTTGAAATGTGGATTAAAGACTTACAGTCTATGAATGTAGAATTTTAGTTAGTGCCAAGAGTTTGAGAAAACCCTAGAGAGGTATGGCCACTCATTCCAGTTTAACTAGGATGCCCTTGGTCCCAGGGTAATTATTAATAGCATCACCTCTTTTCTCCCAAAAGTGCCAGTTTGGACAAATGTTATAGTTATTTTTGCCTTAAGGATTATGCAGTTCAGTTTTCAGTTTGGCTCAAATTTAATGCAGCAATTACTTTTTCTCCTCCTTCCAAACAAGTGATCATGTGTTTGCTCTCCACATTATTGGTGATGAGGCACTCATTACATTGCAAGGAATCTGTCATTGTTATGGAATTCTTGGTTCTGCACCAAAATCTGCCTTCCCATAGCCTTCACCTCTTGATTCTAGTTCCTTCTTCTAGAAGGAACAATATAGGACAAGCTCTTCCACAAAATATTTTCCATGTTGGTTTATTTGTGGTATGTTTTTTAAGAACATACTCATGTTTACTTAGGTTACCTTTTTCAACATTTAAAATTCCAAGGAGCCTGTTGTAATTTGGGGTTGCTACATCTTAAAGAAAAAAGCAAGAATTTCCCTAGGCTCTGTCACTAAACCCCTAAGCAGAAACCATGCACATTTATTTGGGGATACTGCATAAAAGAGAAAGCAGGTGTTAGTAACAAAGTAATAATGCCACCATCCTGTGGTGGCAGGTTTTTTTTTAATGTAAATTTTTATTATGCAGTTAAATGACTGATAATGTCTCTAGAACTTTATAGGCAGGAAACAAGCATACCATGAAGAAATGAGGCTCCCTTTAAAAACTATTTCAAGCTAATGGCAGAAGTAGAATTCACATGTCTTGTTTTTAAAATTATTTTATTTTTTACGATTGTGAAATAATATATAAGATGATTATTGGAGATTTAGAACATCTCAAAAAATAAAGAAGAAAGTTCTACTTGTGCCCACTATCAGAGATAATACTCCTGTTATTATTTTTGGTGTATATTGTTTCATTCCTTTTTCTATGTACTTGGTAAATACATAATTTAATGAAATGATCATATTTATATAGTTTTCTCTACTGCTTTTGTATTAATATCATATAATAATCATTCTCCCATGTCATAAATGAGCCATAAAACCTGGTGCATTTTACACTTTTCTAGAGTCTTCTATTGTTAGATATTTAGATTATTTTTAACTGCTCCAGGAATGCTGTAGGACACATCCACAAATCCTTGTCAACCTCACTGATTATTCCCTTAGAATTTGTTGTTCAGTCACTCAGTCATGTCCGACTCTTTGTGACCCCACGCACTGCAGCACGCCAGGCTTCTCTGTCCTTCACCATCTCCTGGAGCTTACTCAAACTCACGTCCTTTGAGTTGGTGATGCTATCCAACCATCTTGTCGTCTGTCATCCCCTTCTCCTCCTGCCTTCAATCTTTCTCAGCATCAGGGTCTTTTCTAATGAGTCAGCTCTTCGCATCAGGTGGCCAAAGTATTGGAGCTTCAGCTTCAGCATCAGTTCTTCCAATGAATATTCAGGATTGATTTCCTTTAGGATTGACTGGTTCCCTTAGAGTAGACTCCAGTAAGTGGAGATTCTGCTTAAGAATTGTTTGTCTGTTTGGGCTGCCATAAGAAAATAACCACAGATGGGGTGACACCCACAACAGAAATTAATTCTCTCAGAGTTCTGAAGGCTGCAAGTCCCAGATCAAGGTGCTGGCTGATTCCATGCTTGGTGAAAGCCTTCTTCCTGCCTTGTGCGTGGACAACTTCTCACTCTGTCCCCACGCGGCAGAGAGTTCTGTGCACGTATAAGGGTACCAGCCCTGTGGGATTAGGGCCTCACCCTTATGACCTCATTTAACCTTTGTCACCTCCCCATCTCCAAATACCAGGAAAGACTGAAGGCAAAAGGAGAAGGAGGCAGCAGA
Organism: Cephalophus harveyi; assembly: GCA_006410635.1. NCBI lineage: Eukaryota > Metazoa > Chordata > Mammalia > Artiodactyla > Bovidae > Cephalophus > Cephalophus harveyi. Next base: position 1,130,288 of record SJYT01050673.1, on the reverse strand, counting down.
GGATGAGATGATTAGCTTCACTGACTCAGGAGACACAAATTTGAGCAAACTCCAGGAGACAGTGGAGGACAGAGGAGCCTGGCATGCTATATTCCACAGAGTCATAAAGAGTTGGACATGACTTAGCAACTGAACAGCAAAACATTTCCAAATACAGTCATGTTGGGTAATTAGGACTTCGACATATGGATTTTGAGAGGGACACGAATATTCAGTCCACAGCAAGAACACAAGTCTTTTTCATCCTCTTGATCTATAAATATCAGTTTAGAGCTCCATAGGCAAGGTATGTAGAGCTCCTTTTAGGCATACTGTCAACAGAGATCTTCATCATTAAAGAAAGAAAAATCTGTAGCTAACCTGTTTTTAGAAAAGTTGTTCATTGTTGGCATTTGAGTTTCTTTGATTCCTAATAAGGTATTTTTCATATGCTTCTGTGTTATTTCTAGCTCTTATTTCATGAATCAACTCTTCAAGCTTGAAGTTATTGATTCATGTTTGCCTATCAATTTGTCTGGACTATTTAATGAGAAATAATAAATGACAACCGATGCTACCTGGTGTTACTGTGTGTCATTATTGAAGACAAGCACATTACACATTATATCTCCTTTATGGTCCTCAAAATGCTCTGCTTATTGTTTTAGAACCCCATTTTAGAGACAATAACTCCAAGACATGGAGAAATTAAGCAGATTTCCTATGTGAGATGTTTCCTGTGTGAGCCTGTAAACTATCCCCAGGCTCATTGCTTTGGTCCTGTTAGGGCCCGGACCAGGCACCACAGAAACCATTTGCATGAGTTGTTTTACGCCAGAAGATCCTGGTAAGGAACACATAACTACAAGCCACCACCAACTGGAAGAATTGGGGGAAGGTCAGAAGGAGACGGGAGACACATCCGTATGTCCCCCCAGAATCCTTCTTGCTGGGATTCATCTAGGCTGAGCGATGCGCACATCACCAGCAAGGACCCTGAGTGAGAATGATTGGCCAGGGACGACCCAGAAGCTAACCCCATCACCGAAACCCAAGACTGTGAGCCACATGGCAGAGCAGTACTCCTGGGTTCTCTTACCCTCCTGCTCTCTGCCCAGATGCCCCATTCCAATAAAGTCTCTTGCTTTGTCAGCACGCGTGTCTCCTTGGATAATTCATTTCCAAGTGTTAGATAAGAGCCCACTCAGAACAAATGTTTTGACCTCCTTCCTGTTTTCCCCAAATTTCAGGAGAGCTTTTTCAAATTCTACGTGTCACAGGCTTGATTTCCCACCGTCTGGCTTACTGTCCTCAGTGATGACTTGGTTCTCTTATTGTACTCTCAGCCTCACCCAGCTCCCCACCCATCTGGCTCATTGTTTCTGGATTCCATTGTCCTGTCTTTTCATCTTATCATCCTCTCTCAGTTCAGGTTTTTGACTTTCTGCTCCCTTTTCAGAGAAGCCACACATTCTTAGATCTTATTGAAGATACAAAAACGTTTCAAAGTATTTTCTCCTTTTTTTTTTTTGATAGTAAATTATTTTCAAGATATGTTTATCTCTTTGATCTTTGGGATATTGTTCCCTTTCTCTGGAGCTTTGGCACTTTTCCCATAGACCTCCTATTCAGCTTATTGTTTATTAATCTTCAGATTAGGCAGGTTCTCCCTGGATTTGGGGTTTGCCAACAGATGACAGATTTTGTGGTTCTGCTGCATAGAGATGGAATCCTCTCATCCCACTGCCTGATTCTTTGAGACTCTGAAACTGAGGGTGTTTGTGGAAATGTACAACTCCCGCATGCCCTGCTGTTAGTTTCCTACAGCTTTTTTCTTACTAGTATATAGCTTCAGTGTGTGGACTACACCCTAGAGGATGCAAAGCCTCAGGAGAGACCCCTTCCACTTACTGCTTATGTTTCAATCCACTGATGTGACAGAAAATTTGGATGGGATGAGATTAGTGAGAAAGGACAGGATGGGGAATAAAACGATTTTTAAAAAAAAATATTTATTTTTCAGTTGAAGGATAACTGTTTTACAGAATTTTGTTGGTTTCTGCCAAACATCAACATAACTCAGCCATAGGTATACATATGTCCCCTCCCTTTTGGACCTCCCTCCCCATCCCACCCCTCCAGGTTGATACAGAGCCCCTGTTTGAGTTCCCTAAGTCATACAGCAAATTCCCATTGGCTGTCTACTTCACGTATGATAATGTAAGTTTCCATGTTACTCTCTCCATACGTCTCACCCGCTCCTTCTTCCTTGCTCCCCCGTGTCCATAAGTCTGTCCTCTACGTCCATGTCTCCATTGCTGCCCTGCAGAAAATTTCATCAGGACCATCTTTCTAGATTCCATATATCTACGTTAGTGTCAGATCTTTTTCTTTCTGACTTCACTCTGCATGATAGGCTCTAGGTTCACCCACCTCATTAGAACTAACTCAAATGGATTCCTTCTTATGGCTGAGTAATATGCTATTGTATATATATACTGCTGCTGCTGCTACTGCTTCTAAGTCACTTCAGTCATGTCCGACTCTGTGCGACCCCATATACAGCAGCCCACCAGGCTCCCCTGTCCCTGGGATTCTCCTGGCAAGAACAATGGAGTGGGTTGTCATTTCCTTCTCCAATGCATGAAAGTAAAAAGTGAAAGTGAAGTCGCTCAGTCGTGTCCGACTCTATGCGACCCCATGGACTGCAGCCCACCAGGCTCCTCTGTCCATGAGATTTTCCAGGCAAGAGTACTGGAGTGGGGTGCCATTGCCTTCTCCTACAGCTTCTTTATCCATTCATCTGTCGATGGACATCTAGGTTGCTGACATGTTCTAGCTATTGTAAATAGTACTGCAATGAACATGGGAGTACATGTCTTTTTCTCAATTTTGGTTTCTACAGGGTATATTCCTAGTAATGGGATTTCTGGGTCATGCGATGCTTTTATTTCTAGTTTTTCAAGGAATCTCTGTACTATTTTCTATAGTGGCTGTATCAATTTACATTCCCACCAACAGTGCAAGAGGGTTCCCTTTTCTCCACACCCTCTCTAGCATTTATAGTTTGTAGTTTTTGATGATGGCTATTCTGATTCGTGTGAGGTGATATCTCATTATAGCTTTGATTTGCATTTTTCTAATAATGAGCAATGTTGAGCATCCTTTCATGTGTTGGTAACACATGTATGTCTTCTTTGGAGAAATGTATGTTTAGGTTTCTTTTCCACTTTTTGATTGGGTTGTTTATTTTTCTGGTGTTGGCTTGTATGAGCTACTTGTATATTTCGGAAATTAATCCTCTGTCAGTTGTTTCATTTGTTATTATTTTCTCCCAATGGGAACAAATGATTAACCTGTTATTCTGGCACCTGAAGAGAAACACTTGCGTAATTGAGGGAGGAAAAACTAGTCAATCTAATCACACTAGGACCAAAGCCTTATCTAACTCAATGAAACCAAGCCATGCCTGCAGGGCAACCCAAGGCAGGCGGGTCATGGTGGAGAGGGCTGACAGAACTTGGTCCACTGGAGAAGGGAATGGCAAGCCACTTCAGTATTCTTGCCTTGAGAACCCCATGAACAGTATGAACAGGCAAAATGATAGGATATCAAAAGAGGAACTCCCCAGGTCATTAGGTGCCCAATATGCTACTGGAGACCAGTGGAGCAATAAGTCCAGAAAGAATGAAGGGATGGAGCCAAAGCGAAAACAATACCCAGTTGTGCATGTGACTGATGATAGAAGCAAGATCCGATGCTGTAAAGAGCAATACTGCATAGGAACCTGGAATGTCAGGTCCATGAATCAAGGCAAATTGGAAGTGGTCAAACAAGAGATGACAAGGGTGAACGTCGACATTCTAGGAATCAGCGAACTAAAATGGACTGGAATGGGTGAATTTAACTCAGATGACCATTATATCTACTACTGCGGGCAGGAATCCCTCAGAAGAAATGGAGTAGCCATCATGGTCAACAAAAGAGTCCGAAATGCAGTACTTGGATGCAATCTCAAAAATGACAGAATGATCTCTGTTCGTCTCCAAGG
>SJYT01050673.1:1059487-1126012 GCA_006410635.1 Cephalophus harveyi | reverse complement strand
ATGGCATCACTGACTCGATGGATGTGAGTCTGAGTGAACTCCGAGAGATGGTGATGAACAGGGAGGCCTGGCGTGCTGCGATTCATGGGGTCGCAAAGAGTCGGACACGACTGAGCGACTGAACTGAACTATGCGATTTTCCTGTGGGCACTGACCCTGGATCTTTAAGGAAGGGCAGACAGTGGAGAAGGGCCAGGGGCCAAATTACTTTCTTTGCCATATGTGGGCTTTTCTGCTCAGGAGAGCAAGGATAGTCTGCCACTCACTGTTTCTCTGAATTCGCCTTCAGCCATGCTGGAGTGGGTGGAAATTCTTTCCACATTTTGGCAATTCAGTTTTTGTTTTTGTGCTATTTTTGAGTTTCAGTCTTGAAAATGTGTTGTCATGTATATGTCTAGCAGAAAATTAGTGGGGGCAGGGACTGCTTGCCAGGTATCATTTTTAACTGGAAGTTCTTTACATTGTAGTTTTTTGCTCAGCATGTCCTGTCTGCGTGTGTGTTGACGGCACTCAGCGTCAGAATCATCCTTGACACCTCACTGACCCATTTGTCAATTGCCTGGTCTTTTCATCTGTGTGGACCTCCTTCCATCCCCACTGCTCCTCCCATGGTGCGGATCTTCACTGTTTATCATAGGCTTCTGTGGTTGGATGCCTAGGCTCCTAGCCATCTGCCTCTTTTCTTTTCCATCTTCTTCTTACTGTTAAATGCACTTTACTTAAGGACAGCTTGGGAGAGTTTCCTGGTTCTGCAAAGTTCTGCAGTAGCTTCTCTTTGTGATACTGATAAATCCCTCATTAAGAGTGATATTCTAGGTTCTCCATGATCTGTGCCCAATTCTAAACTATTTTTTTTTTTTAGTTTTTTTTAAAAATATGAACCATTTTAAACATTTTCATTGAATTTGTGCAATATTAATTCTGTTTTATGTTTTGGCTTTTTGGCTTCAAGGCATGTGGAATCTTAGCTCCCTGCCCAGAGACTGAACTTGCATCCTCTGCATTGGAAGGCGAAGTCTTAACCACTGGACCATCAGGAAGTTACTCTCTCTTTTTTTTTTAAGATTTTTTGAAATCTTAATGAAATCTTGTGGACAGAGGAGCCTGGCGGGCCATAGTACATGGGGTTGCAAGAATCAGACATGACTTAATGACTAAACCACCACCACCACCAAACTATTTACCATACCACTTTTCTCTTACTAAATTATGTGGGCTACCATTTTCAAATGTGGTCTGTATTGCTTGCCCCTTCACCTTTACTTATGCCATTTCTTCTGAGATCCCTATTATTATTTTGCTATAGTCTTATCCATCTTGTAGAACCTTATTGTTAATAAAACATGATCTTCTGTATGAGGCTGGAATGCAGTCTCTTCTTTATCTGAGCCTTGACGTTTAGATCATCTAACTGATATATTCAGCTGTGTGTTGGAGTTCATAGGGGCATATGTGTGTGTACTACCTGCTGTCTCCCTTTCTAGACTGTACGTTATTCTATGTTGGTAAGCCATGGTTTCCTGATGAATAGAATGAGGATAATCTTAGTGCTGAAGTGGCTAATTTGCGGTCTTGTTAAATAGCAGAGTGCATCTAGAGGGCTAAACACAGAACTTGCTGAACAGCAAGTGCTCAGTAAACACTGGTGGAGTCATTGAACAAATGACTCTTCTGATTTCCCACCTTAATTCCATATTGTTCCAAATGTAAGACCTTTTACTGTCCTAAGTGAAAGCGTTGGTCGTTCAGTGATGTCTGATTCTTTGCGACCCCATGGACTGTAGCTCACCAGGCTCCTCTGTTCATAGGATTCTCCAGGCAAGAATACTGGAGTTGGGTGCCATTCCTTTCTCCAGGGGATCTTCCCGACCTAGGGATCGAACCCAGGTCTCCTGCATTGTAGGCAGATTCTTTACTTTCTGAGGCATCAGGGAAACCCCCTTTACTATCCTAAACTCTGCTCAATTTGCAAGGTTTTCAGTCCCAGCTGCATGCTCCATTTTTCTTGCACATTGCCAGAAGGTTAGGGGCAAGGAGGGAACGATCAAATGGAACGATCAAATGGAACGACCATGAGTGAAAACCACAGGCACTGAACAGCTGGATAATGTGAAGAGACAAGCTCTGCTGAGTCTCCAGAAATGCATCAATCATAGGACAGTGGCAGTTTTTTGGGAAAGTTCAAAGATGCTTGAAAAGCCAGAGTGCAGAATAAACTGATCCTTAGAGTTGGGTTTTCAAAACCAGTCTCCATCATGCCCAATACCCTTTGGAGAGATGACAAATTTAAGTGTAAACAGACCTCTTTGTTTTATTATGATCCTCAGGAAATTGGAGAGTTTTTTTTTTTTTAAGCAGCTTAATAACAGAAATTGCCTCAGGGATTGGGCCTGCCATTGCTTTCCCCTTGCAATACTGTTCTCCCTAAGGGACCACGCAGCAGCCTCCCAGCGTGAATATTGCAAAAGCCACCAATAATGGTCCTTCTCAGGTAACATTTTCTGGTATAAAATATCTTGGCTTAATATCGTCTAAATACATTGAAGCGCACTGTGGTCAACATGACGGCATTCTGACATACGATACTATTGTCTTTACTTCCGTCTTGGTTCCTGTGGTGTCAGAGGTCCAAAATGAGTCAAGATGATAAATCCTTGGCTAAGGCAGTGGAGAAGCCATCACGGTACCTTGCAGGATTTAGAGTCTCTTGCCATTCTCAGGAGAGAAGCCATGCGTAATGTCAAGCATGTGTGCACATGTGTGCTAAGTTGCTTCAGTCGTATCCGATTCTGTGCAACCCTACAGACTATAGCCTACCAGGGTCCTCTGTCCATGGGATTCTCCAGGCAAGAATACTGGAGTGGGTTGCCATGCTCTCCTCCAGGGGATCTTCCTGACCCAAGGATTGAACCTGTGTCTCTTATGTCTCCTGCACTGGCGAGTATGTTTTTACTACTAGCGCTACCTGGGAAGCCCAATGTAAACCATAAAGCAATGTAAAAAACCCCGGATGAAGAGTCAGGATTCAGTCCTAATAACTCAGGACGGCAAAGCCAATGGGACTCAGGCCCAGCATTTAACCACAGTGGGCCTTTCCACTAACTGAAAGGAATTGAACCACAGGGTCCTTAAGTGCGAGAGCTTGGGTGCTCAATAGTGTCGGACCCTTGGCAACCCCATGGACTGTAGCCCGTCAAGCTCCTCTGTCCATGGGATTCTCCAGACAAAGAATATTGCAGTGGGTAGTCATTTCCTACTCCAGGGGATCTTCCCAACTCAGGGATCCAACTGGAGTCTCCGGCATTATTAGCAGGCGGATTCTTAACCACTGTGCCACCTGGGAAATCCCAGGGTCCTTAAGCGACCTTCCATATATGGACTTTCCAATTCCAAGATTTCTTTTGGTAGGAGAGGAGTTATGTCATGATGGTTAGGTCTCTGGAAGCAGCAAGTTTGGTGTTGAATCTTGATGAAGCCCCTTGGTAACTAAGATCCCAGACTATTGCTTATGCACTCTGAGCCTCAGTTTCCTGACCCGTAAGACGGGGCTAGTGATCAGTTTGCATATGCAGCTGCTCAGCTGACTTCCAGGAACAAAGTCTCTTTTGACAATTTCAGCATCGTCATTTTTTCGCCTTCGTATTTGTTGCCTCATCTTAGAAGACGACTGTGGTTTTTTCAGATATTGTCTTCATTCGTCATAGGAAGCGGGGAGTAGAAATGAGAGGTGATAGCAGGATTAAAAAAAGGAAAGGTTCATTAAAAAAATGAACCTATTTGTAGGACAGGAATAGAGATACCGATGTAGAGAACAGACGTGTGGGCATGGGGGAGGGGTGGTTGGGATGAATTGGGAGATTGGGAATCACATGTGTGTGCTGCCTTGTGTAAAATAAATAGCTGGTGGTAACCTACTATAGAGCTCAGGGTGCTCAGCTCTGTACTTTGTGATGACCTAGATGGGTGGGATGGGGGGCAGTGGGAGGGAGGGCCAAGTGGGACAGGGTATTTATGTTACCCCACCCCCAACCCCCGCCAAAGGTGAACAGGGCAAAGGCCCATGTTTCAGGACTACTCCTCTTTTCTTCAAAAAGGAAAAACTTTTCCCCAAGCTCTCAGATGATTTCTTCTTGTACTTCATTGGCCAGAACAGGGCTACATGGCCCCTCATCTGAGGGAAGTTGGCAGAGTCTTTTCCAGCTTTTGTAGTAGTGGTTAAAGGAGAACAAGTTGAGGTGCTTTTGGGTCGGCCAGCAGACAGGTGTGCCACACTGGCCCCCAGTGATGTCAGGATGTCACCAGCGGTTGAGCGCTATGCACAGAGCCTGACCCAGAGCCTGGATTTGATCATTGTTAGTTATTATTCTGCAAGAACCTATTCTTCCCTTTGCACTGACTGAACTCCAGTGGTTTTCAACCATGTGGTACATGAACCTGAACCATTGCTATTCGGTAGTAGGAAGTTAGTGGACTTCTTTTCTTTCTAGAAATGCAATTGCTTCCCGTGCATGCTCTCTCCGCTCACACCAGCTTCAGTTTGTTCAGGAGCTGTCACGCCGCGCATCTCTGGAAGGAAACCCGAGTGGCAGGTAGGCTGAGATTGTGGCGGATGAAGTGTGAGTCTAGCCCATGACCCTCTCTGACTCAGACAAAGCCACAGGTAGCTCCTCAGGCGTGGGTTGCCACTTGCTGCCCGTGCCCTTCTACCCTGGCTTCAGCAGTTTGGAACCAGTGGGTGGTACCTGACTTGGAGGAAGCCAGCAGGAGGCTGCAGTGTGATTTCTGCCCAGTAAGAAAGCTCAGTGGTAATTAACTGACCCAATCAGCCCCTCCGTCTTAGAGTCACTCTTTGATTCCAGATTCTAGAAACGTCCAGAAGCCAAGGGCACACAGAGAGGAGATGAGGAAGCAGATGCCGAACAGAAGCTGAGTAGGTGGAAGCCGTGAAGTGCATGGACAAGGTTGTGGCCGAAGCTGCAGAAGCTGAACAGTGTCAAGTCACCGTGATGGGAGCAGGAGCCCGCACTGTGAGGGGCAGCAAGACCAGCTTCCGAAGCCCCTGCTCTGCCTGAGGTTGCCGGGGCGCCCCTGAATCTGGGAGCATGTTCCAACTGTCCTCCGCCTGGGCTGTTGCCTCCTTTGCTCCGCATGTGTCCCATTTTGAGCTAACTTGTAGTGATGTTCCATCCTGGGAGCTGCAGAGCCTGACTCCAAAGGAATTCCAATCGCTTAGGCGTGACGGTGTGCTGCTCTCTCTGCCCCTCACGGAGTAAGAGGGTGACCGGCGTGCTGGCCTGTGCCGCCTTCTCCCACAGCGCCTACATTTGCTCGCTAGGAACAGCCGCTAGGACTGGCCGCCGCTCTGTCCTGTGCGGGCACGGTGGCTCGTCAGCCTGGGCACCAGGGCCCCGAGGCCCCCTGTTGGTTGACGGGGAGTCTCTACGGAAAGGGATTCAGGGGAGACCACTTGGCCACCAGACACCAGCTGTATTTACATAATCCTCCCTGGGCCGTTGCTTGTGTAATTCGATTATTTGATTGACTTTACATTGTGCGGTGCTGGAAGAGGTGAAGAGACAACAGGCTTTTGGCTGTACCCTCTGGCCTGCTCTGTTCTGTCTTGTTGGCTTTAAGGATTTCATGAAGTTTTGTGTGGCTGCCAGCAGTCTTCCCGGGTGTTTCTCGCAAGCAGCCCTCTGCTCCCCAGGAGTGTGTCCTCTGAAGGAAGAGGGGTGGGGACCTGACCCTTCAGCTGCTGACAAGCGGGTGGGGTGTCCCGGCCCCCACCTCAACGAGTCAGAGAACTTAATGCTGGTGATCGGCCTTCTCCCCTCCCTGGGAGAAACGGCTGCATTTGTTTGATTGGAGCAAACTTATGTCTGGTGGCTCTGACACAAAGGAACCCAGCAATCCGCTTCCCTGATGTCTTGGCTCGGCTAATTTTCTAGGACAAGTTGTGAAGCCACCCTTGATCTCCATTTCCAGGCGTGTGTCTTCGTTATTAACTCAAAGCTTATGCTCTTTCTTACGGGACTCCCATCCCTCTGTTGTTTATCGTTGACACATTTCCCTCTCCCCCTATCCTTTCAGTCCACACTGAACTTGAATAAGAACCCCTTGGCCGGTCAAACACCCAAATTATGAAAGGTTTCCCACACGTGACTGGGTGACATCCCCCACTGGGGACCTCCACCAGACTCTCTGTCCCCCACCTTCACTGCTGAGCAAGCCTTGCAGTGTGTGTGTGGGCAGGGCCCACAGGTGTACAGGCTGGTTTGTGCCTGACATCTGGAGTTAAGAGTCCAAATGCATTTTCACTTAGAAACAATATCCTTCATGGAGATTAGAAAGCCTACTCTCCCCTCATGGAGTCCAACGTCACCGTGTAAGTTGTATCAGTGATTTTAAATTCTGACCACCCATTAGAGTCCCCTGGGGATGCTTCTAAACCCTGCCTGGGTCCCTCAAGCAGAGAGGCAGATTAACCTGTCTAAGCAGGGGCCAGGCAGCGGTGCTCCTAACAAGTCTGCCCTGGTGGGGAATTGAACTGTGGGGACAAGATCGAGAGCCCTGGGATTTGTAGCAGGGTCAGGCTGCAGTGAGGCCCAAGGAGAGACTGGGGGCAAAATTCAAGGATCTGTCCACTCTCAGGGGTGCGAGTCAGCCCTGTTTTGGGGGTGACAGTAGGAACTCAAGCAACATTCATTGTTTGCATGGAGATGGGTTTATTTTTTAGTGGTAAACTTGCATGTAGTAAATACATTTCCAGGGCATGACCTATTTACAAGCTGGGGAGTTCTCCTTTCCTCTCCTGTTTCTCTTTTAAAAATTTAAACGTGATTTTAATTATTTATTTGTCATTTTATTTATTTATTTTTAACTGGAGAGTAATTCCTTTACAATACTGTGTTGGTTTCTGCTGTATATCGAAATGAATCAGCCATAGGTATACATGTATTCTCTCCCTCTTGAATCTCCCTCCCATGTCCCACTCCATCCCACCCCGCTAGGTTGTCACAGAGCACCTGATTTGAGCTCCTTGTGTCATACAGCAAATTTCCACTGGCTATCTATTTTATGCAGTTCTCTTGCCTGGAAAATCCCATGGGCGGAGGAGCCTGGTAGGCTTCAGTCCATGGGGCTCGAAGAGTCGGACATGACTGAGCGACTTCACTTTTACTTTTCACTTTCATGCATTGGAGAAGGAAATGGCAACCCACTCCAGTGTTCTTGCCTGGAGAATCCCAGGGACGGGGGAGCCTGGTGGGCTGCCGTCTATGGGGTCGCACAGAGTCGGACACGACTAAAGCGACTTAGCAGCAGCAGCAGCAGCAATGTATATGTTTGGGGTCTTCCCTGGTGTCTCAGCGGTAAAGAAACCACCTGCGATGCAAAAGACGCAGGAGACTCCATGGGTTCAATCCCTGGGTTGGGAGGACACCCTGGAGGAGGGCATGGCAACCCACTCCAGTATTCTTGCCTGGAGAATCCCATGGACAGAGGAGCTTGGTGGGCTACAGTCCATAGGGTTGAACAGAGTTAGACACAGCTGAAGTGACTGAGCATGCTGCTGCTAAGTCGCTGCATGCGTGCAATTTATACGTTTCAGGGCTACTCTCAATTTGTCCCACCTTCTCCTTCCCCTGCCTGTGTCCACAAGTCCATGCTCTATGTCTGATGTCATATCTCTTTATAACTCTCTTTCCCAGTCCCAAGCCTCCTTCTTGTTTTATCTCTTCCCTCATTTCTAGCATTTTCTTCTCCATTGCCTCCGCCCCCGCACCCCTCCTCCAGGCTCTTCACTTTCTGTCTTCCCGTGTCCTTTGGCCTTTTCTTGGGCCTTCCCTTCCCACCAGTCTAGGCTTATCCACTTGTCTGGGATCCTCGTCCGTTTCTCCCTCTCTCCCTCTGCACACCCACCATCACCCAAGCATCAGCCAAACGGTTTCCGTTTAAAAAACTCTTTCGTTAACTGACTGTCGCTGAGTCCTGGGGCTCCAGCTGCTTTTTGTGAACCACAGCTCAGCCCCGGTTGACACCAGATGGCTCTTCTAGGCGGGGAGGGTGGGAGAGAGAGGAGGAAATAAAGATTGGTGAGGGTGGAAAGATTAAATTGTCACTCACCCTTCCTCCCCCGAAGCTACTCTGAGGCGTCAAGATAAACGCCTGCAAATGTTTTAAAACCTTGATTCCCGGTGGCCTGGGAGGCAGGTTCCCTTCCTGCCATCCTGTTCCTGGCCACACAGTCACCCAGTCTAATCCTGGGACCGTTCTGCCCTCTGGGTTTCCTTGAAAGATAAGTGGGACTATCATCTTTTCCCGTGACCCCTCCGGCGCTCTTGGCACTTGTGCAGTTAGGAATTAGCTGCCGTGCATCACAGCCGGGCTGGATCTGCAGAGCTAGGCCAGCATCCCTTTTACTGTGTGGGAAAAACGAGGATAAGGAAAAAAGCCTGAGGCCCAGATCATCAGGCTGGAGCTGTCGAAAGATTACCTTCCTCCCAGGCATTGTCCACACAGGCGGAAAATGCAGCTCCCTGGGAATCTGTCCCCGAGTGGCCTGTGGGAGCCTTGCAGGGAGCGGGTGGGGGGTGGTGGGAGGCAGGCAGGGTTTATCCAGGGCTCTGCTCCCCCAACCACACAGAGTCGCCTTGCAGCCTGGGCCTCTCCTCACCGGCTCAGCTCCCACCTGCACCGGGAGGCTGGATGCAGGTGGACATGAAGGGGAGGAGGCCACTGCCCGGCTGGTGGGACGCTTGGCAGGGGCCTGCCAGCTCACAGGTAGCACAGCCTGGTGCGTCTGCGCACTTGGGGCCGGTCTCCAGGGCCCACCTTTAGATCATCCATCTTCGGTTGACACGAGAGGAACGTTGCCAAGAGCTGGGGCTCCCCTTGCCTACCTAAGAGCGGGGGCAGCGTGGTGTTCCCCAACCCAGGCCCCTCTGTGGGGCCGGGAAGCAGGAAAGTGAATCGCAGGCATCCTTCTATTTCCAATTTCTAGATGAACCTGGAAAATCCACCGACATCACTCCGGCCTCCCTCCCTGGCCTCTCTGCTCGCCACACCGGGGCCACCAGGCCTGCCGCCATTCACATGCTCAAGCCTGCTCCGGTCTGTCATCAGGAGGCAGTTACGGAAACGAGCCTAGCACCTCAGCGCCCGGGACAGCCTCCAGAAAGCAGGACTGATCCGGGAGGCACCGGGCTCTCTGAGCAAGTTCCTCTCCCGAAGTCCTGGTGGGCTTTCTCCTTAGCAAGGACCGCGTGTCCCTCCCGGCGTCCCTGCAGACACGCTTCCACGAACACGGTCCTGCACAGGTCAGACCTGGTTGGAAAGCTGCCCCAGGGAGAACCACCCTGTCCATCTTTCCCTCCCTCGTGTGGTGTTAAAACACAGGCATGTAAAACACTCCTGCTTAACTGACCACATGTGTCCGCCTCACCGCCTGACGGAACCGGAGGTCTCGGAGTTATGGCCGAAGCCACCAAGCTGAGGACGGCAGGTTAGAAGCCGCCGTGGTCCCGTGAGAGCAGACGGGGTGCTGCTGGAGCGCGCCCTCTGGAGTCCAGCAGCAGAGGGCCCTTCCCGAGGACCATCCTACACGGCCTGGAGAAGCCGGAGGAACAGACTCCCAGCAAGGCGGCTTGCCGAGTGGCGACTGAGGGCTTCGGCGCACAGGGCTGCGGCGTTTCCCGCCCCCTCCCCGCCTCCGCCCCACGCCGTGCCCTGAACTCACGTGGTGTGTGTGCGCTCAGCCGTGTCTGACTGCGGCTCAGCGGACTGCAGCCCGCCAGGCTCCTCTGCCCGGGGAATTGTCTAGGCCAGAACACTGGGGTCAGGGAAGCAAGTCCAAGAGAATGCTCCTCAGAAACCTCCTCCAGCGGCATCCCTGCTCTGACCTCTACATTCTAGAAAGAACTTCCCAGGCATCCCTCCAGCAGTCTCCCCAGCACTGAACCGCTCATCTGCGGCCCAGGGGGGACATGTCCTCCTGGAACCCCCGCATCCCCATATTCCAGGAATGCAGGTCTCCCAGGCTCCCAGATTCCCTTCTGGGGCCTGCTCAGACCCGATCCAAGGCCCTCTGACCTGAGATGGACTGGGCTCAGCCCTGGACCCGACGACAGTGACAGAGGGGGCAGCTCTGGGGGGCTCTGGGCGAACCTGGGGATGCAGCCTGGGTGGCCACGTGTGTACGCTTGAGCCATCCTACACACACACACACACACACACACACACACCTCCTGTGTGTGCAGGATGGGATGAAGGTAGGAAGAACCACAGAGCGGGCTGTCTGCCAGGTGCGGGGTCTGGGATTGGGAGGAATGCCTCTCCCAGCTTCAAATTCCAAGGAGATGGGGAATTCTAAATTCAAACTGATCTTCCAGGCCAACACGGAGGTATATTTGTAAAGGAAGGAGGTAAGAAGATATTTTATTCAACAGTATCATTAGCTAGATTTGTAACTTAAAAGCTTGGACATTCGGCACACGGGGCTCCATGTGGACTCTTGCCCTGGGCCTTGTGGTACTGGGGGGCTGCCACTCAGGGGGACTGGCATGCCGACAGGAAGGGGCTGTGCTCCTGCTCTCTGGGTGGCTGGCTGGGAGCTACAGAGGAGCAGAGGCTCACCCAGTGCCTTGGGAGAGGGTAGCACTTCTCCCTGAGAGGCGGGAGGCAGATGTGGACCCAGAGCCGGGAGCATACTGCAAACAGGGGTGGGGTGGGGGCGGGGGGCTAGCTGAAAGAGTCCAGCAGGGCAGGGTGAGAGGGCAAGATGGTTGTGGGCAGCCTGCGTACCCTCCGCTTGGTGTGGCAGGCATGTGTGAGCTTCCTGTGGGTCAGGAAGGCCTTGGCACCTTCAGGGGACCCTGAGCATGAGGACTTCCTGTGAGGGTCAGGGGCTTCCTACGAAGATCAGGGGCTCCCTGTGAAGGTCAGGGGCAAAGGTGGGACATTGAAAGCATCCACACAAGATATGCCAGAAAGTTCTTCGATCCCAAGCTGGAACTGTGTGGGGAGGAGGGTCCTTGTTCAGGGTCCTCATGGGCAGCAGGTGATGCCTGTGACATAGAATATTCAAGAGATCACTGCTAAGAGAACAAGCAAAACCCCGGAGCACCTCCTCGTCCCCTCAACCCTGCTCTGACCCAGAAAGACCCAGAAGTAGGGAGAGGAGTGATGGGTGAGAAAAAGGGGAAGAAGATTCCCACATCCCTCATCACTTCTCACCCAAGCGGAATCGGCCTCAGCTTCAGGAAGAGGCACGTTTCAGTATGGAGGGACAGAGAAGTCTGGTCCTGGATGTGACATTTTAATGCCTGAAAAGCTCTTAATGGACCAAATAGGACTTGTTCTTATGGACGGAAGCAGCTCAGGAGGCTACCGAGTGAACACACGAGGTTGTATGGGGGTGGGGAAGGGGGGGCCTCACATTGTGAGACCTTGTGGTGGGGGAGGGATGACCTCTCTTCCTTTTGCACCCCAACAAGGTGATTAGCCTGATTATGCTCTCAAAGATCCTGTGTTTATAAGAACCCAACACCAAACTGGGGACCCCCTTTCCTTGGCCTCGAATCTGACTTGAACGTCCTTTTACAGGGAAAATGGATGCTGACCGATAGCAGGTCCTTGGGTATGAGTCACTTACGCTCTCTTTGTGTTGTCCTGAGGATGCTGCATCTGCTCATGGGGTGAGCAAGGGCCCAACAGACCCCTCATTTCCCTCGCCCTTCTCTTCCAGGTGATGTGTATCAAGCCCGTTCAAGGTGAGAAATGTCACTCAGTTTTGCATGAGTGCCACCTGTGCCTCAGTCTCCCCGGCCTTTTCTGGAATGGCTGCTGGGCTCTCTTCTCAGGGCTATGTCCCTAGGGTGAGCCTGGCCCTTTCTGCTGTGTCTTCAGTGAAATTTCACGCTCATGCTGAAAAGGGAAAAATCTGCTGGCTCAGCCTCTTTCTTTAGCTCTCACATCTGGGCATAAGATCCTCATGATATTTGGACAGTTAATATGTCCTTTTCTGGACACATGTGCTCAGTCGTGTCTAACTCTTTGTGACCTCCTAGACTGTGCTCGCCAGGCTCCTCTATCCACAGAATTTTCCAGGCATGAATACTGGAATGGGTTGCCATTTCCTTTTCTAATCAATGCTTATTGATGCATTATTTACTCTAGCATGATGATCAGGTAGCCAAAGATTATCTCTAGTACTAACTCTTTTGTTCTGTACATACGATTTCTCAGCTCAGTCTTGAGCACAGTGGGTTCACTGATTCCATCCAAGTTTGGGATAAAAATGGGCTTTGCCGAGTAAGGGTCACGGGCACTGGCCTGGACGCTCGTGTATCCCCTTTGGGGAGTATATTGTGCCTTTGGGGCTGAGTGTGGGGACAAAGGGAACATGCTCTCTTTTCCTTGTTACTTATTGTTCTCCATTAAAAGATGCCTCTTCATGCCTCTGGCCAGAGAGATGGTGTCTCACTGAGGAAGGCCAGCAACTGGCTTAGGCCGCGCCCGGGTGGCTGTTCTGCTCCCCTCGGGTACTCTCTCCACTGTGACCCCACTCGAACACCTCCCCTTCTGACCTCATGTTTGCCTGCTTGTATCTGAAGAAGGTGGTATCCCACTCAGGGGAGACTGCAGTGGAGACACAGTGGAGGCGCCCAGGGGCCCGACAGCCATCGGAGGGGAGACACCGACAGGGCGTGGTGATGGCTGAGCAGCCTGGGATCCCTCGCGGAAGACTGAAGGGTGGGAAAGCTGAGGGAGCTCCGTGGTCCCGCCTTGGGCGGACTCTTGTCCTGTGATGTGGCGGGGGCACTGAAGGGCCCAAAACGGGGGTTCCCTGGGGTTTCTTGGCCAGAGATGAAGCCTCAGCCATTGGGGTGTGCCTGCTTCTCAGCCCCTACCTCGGGGATGCTCTCGAGGGTGCGGAGATGGCAACAAGGCAGGTATATTCCCCTCTCCCCCAGCTGGGTAGGGCTGGAGGAAGTCAGCTCCCTAGGACGTGTATGCTGCTCTGATTCCATAAACGTGTGAGTGTGTGTGTGTGACTGTGTGTGTGTGTGTATGTGTGTGCGCCTGTGTGTGCTAGCCAGGGCTCTGGGAGCCAGAAGGCCTGAATGATGGTATTGTTGCACTTGAATATCTCTGAGGAGCTGTCTGCAAGAAAAGCAGAGATAAAGCTGAAATGTTAAACGATTCCAACAAAAGCTATTAGGGGTGAGAACGTCCTGACTCAGCACTAGTTGGCATTTTTTGAAGCTTTTTACAGACAACATATGGAGAAGGCGATGGCACCCCACTCCAGTACTCTTGCCTGGAAAATCCCATGGACTGAGGAGCCTGGTGGGCTGCAGTCCATGGGGTCGCTAAGAGTCAGACACAACTGAGCAACTTCACTTTCACGCATTGAAGAAGGAAATGGCAACCCACTCCAGTGTTCTTGCCTGAAGAATCCCAGGGACAGGGGAGCCTGGTGGGCTGCCGTCTATGGGGTCTCACAGAGTCGGACACGACTGAAGCGACTTAGCAGCAGCAGCACAGACAACATAAGGTAACGCTTTTTGAGGTGTGTTTCTTTTTGTTGTTATTGTTGAGGGTACTCCTTTTGATTTAAGCTTACTGGTTTTCATTGATGAGGCAGCTGCGTAACACAGAGGCTGAGGCACTGCTAGAAGAAGTGGGCAGCCAGTTGGAGGCCATTCATTCTCGGTTCTGGAGAAAGTGTGCACCTGGCCCTTCCGGGCTGGCTTCCGCTGCACGCGACCCCACCTCTCCTGGAAACTGGAGCCCTTCTCCGGGCAGCTCTGAGTCGCAGGTCTCCAGTAGTTTCCTCCCATTCTCATGGAGCTCTGGCTTATTAACCCACATGGCCCTTAACATGTTTTACAGGTTGAACCGTGGCTTAGATGGTAAAGAATTCTCCTGCAATGCAGGAAACCCAGGCTCAGTCCCTGGGTTGAGAAGATCCCCTGGAGAAGAGAATGGCTACCCACTCTATATTCTTGTCTGGAGAATCCCATTGACAGAGAAGCCTGGTGGGCTACAGTCCATGGGGTCGCAAAGAGTCAGACACGACTAAGTGACTAACACACACCACCTCTTCATTAATACACTCAAGTCCTAACCCACAGCAGCTCAGAACGTGACTTTATTTGGAGATAGGGTCTTCACCGAGATCATCAAGCTAAAATGAGGTATTAGGGTGGGCCTTAACCCAACATGACCAATGTCTTTATAAAAGGGGAAATTTGGAGTCAGACCCACACAACAGAGGGATGTCACATGGAAGATGAAGGCAGAGATCAGTGATGCTTCTACAAGCCAAGAAACACCAAAGATCGCCAGCAAACCACCAGGAGCTGGGTGAGAGGCCTGGAACAGATTCTGCCTTAAAGCCTCAGAAGAAACCCACCCTGTTGACACCTTGATCTTGGGCTCCGGACTTCTGAGAGGATGCGACAATACATTTGTGTTGTTTAAGCCCCTCAGTTTATGGGACTTTGTTTTGGCAGGCCTCACAAACCAAACCAATAGAACCTGGAATTCCCTCAATTCACTGTTTTCCTCCATCTTTGTAGATGATAGTTCCTTTGTAGAGATAGTTCCTCCTTTTATCTCTCCTTCTCCCTCTGCCCTTTCTGATCATATTGGATTAAACTGGGCTCTGGAGCTAGACTGTGTTTGACTCAAAGCTCTGTTATTTACTAGTTGTGTGTCTCTAACCATTGGGACGTAGCCTGTGTTTCTTCATCTGTAAAATGGAAATAATAAAAGTAATACCGACCTCATCAAATACGTGAAAGAATTGGTGCACAGCCGGCCTTGACAATGAGAAGGGTGCCGTCCTTGTGCCTGATCTGAGTCTGCAGGCTCCAAGGATGCTGAGGTGGACACCCCAACTTCACCCCGTGGTGCCAGTACTGAAAGAACAGACTTCGGGTTCTTATAAGACCTTGTTCCTGTTCAACCTTATCACACCTGGGAGTTTACCATCTAACTGGAGACAGAAAACATTTGTAGGGAATAGTTCACAGTGCAAGGCATTATGTGATTATAGGATCTTTGCACTGGTTCCGTCAAGTGGTTCTTGATCCCAGCAGCACATGAGATCCCCAGGGTGTGCTTTGAAAATAGTCCACTGCCTGGGTCCTGTCCCCAGAGCAGCTACACAGAATTTAGGAACCTCAAGTGAAGCGATGCATCTGTCTGTCCTTCCGTGTCCTATCGGCAAAGTTAGGGGGAGACTTGGATGGATGTCAAAGGGCTATGGTGAAAATGTATGAGATGAGTTCTGACGTGTAAATGCTTTTCTCTTGGTGCCTGCCCCAGAAGAAACTGAATAATTGTGAGCGCCCTTTGGTGAATAAATGTTCAAACATTCTCCCCAGTAGATGCTCCAGCTTTACAGTGTGCTTGCAGATTCCTTTTGCTTGAAGGACTGAGAATAGCTTTCCCCATCATCCCTCTCTCCTAAAGGCCAGGGCAGTTTGGGAGGGCTTAGAACCAGAGCTCCTTGTTGAGAAGGAGGATAGTTTGGCTGGGGGACCTCGTCCCAGGGAACGCAGGAGAAGAGCTGTGCTTGCCGTGTGAGGGCCGCCATGCTGTCAGTCATCAAAGCGGCACAGAACGCTTTGAATCTTCATGTTAAGTCTTGCATCACGTCTTCTGCTTTTATCTCCTTCCTTCTCCTCGCTTCCTATGCTTCTCTTTTGTCTCGCCTCATCCTCAGCCAGTGTGTTTAGGGTCCAAGGTCTGGACTCCTATGCCGGCCCTGCCATAAATAGCTGTCCAATGGTAGGTGAGCTTCTCAGTGTCTCTCAGCTTTGTCTTCCTTAGCCTTATGAATAAAAATGAAAGTTCCTTCTTCAGTGCCTCTGTTCGATATTTAAAGGGAAAGCAAAGAAGCACTTTCATCACAGCAGAAAGTGCTCAGGTGGCCTAACTCTGATGGTGACACACAGAGTCAAAGGCTGATCTTGGGGGCTGGGTCTCAGAGCCCATCTCAGGATGGGGTGGTGTGAGCTTGGCTAAGGTGACCGGGGCAGCACAGAGCCCTGAGAAGCCTGGCCTTGATAAGACTTTAGCTGAGCTATCTTCTCTTTCCCAAGAAGCTCAAGGACTCAGGCCAGTACAGCCTGTGCATTCACACTTTGAAAAAAAACACAGCGACAATAGCTGTTTGGGCCCATGTGTTAATCCCTTATCTCCTACCGCTGGCCTGTGCCAGCACAATCAATTGTTCCACTGTCTCATTTGGTAACTTGGAAACTGTGCCGAGGATCTCTGATAACCCTTTTGGCTGGAACTAAGGTTCTTTTGAAGGCGAGGATCAAGAAAAGGAAAGCAACGTGACATAGACAAGGCCAGGTGATCTTCTACATTTTGCCAGGAGGGGGTTGAGTTTTTGAAAGCAGGCCACTAGAAAGAGAATCCTGTTTTACTTCTTTTTCGTTCGTTCTCTGGGCTCACATTTCCAAGGGCTTTAATTTTCAAAACTTGAACAAGAAAGTGTGTTAATCTTAAACATCTCTCATTAATCACCACATACAGCCCAGTGGCGAGAGAAAGATGACTCACTTCCACGGCTGATTTCTTGGTAATGGGGGGTCAAGGCTTGCCCTTGCATTTCCCCTCCTGTCTAGCTAATGGAGAAAGCTTCCCCTTAGGAAGTACCCATCCTGGAGCAATTTTTCAAGGGAAAATTGCAGGCAGGAATAGCCACTGACATGAAAATATTTCTCGTAGGGAAACTCAGTGAGTAGAATAGCATAGTGATTATAAATACAGGCCTTACCTTTGAGAGTTGTAGGATTAAATTAGAGAACCAAATGAAACATGCAATTCAGTGTGTGACATATTAAACAGGTCTGCGATAAGTAGTAAATATTTACGACATTCCTTCTGTGTGCCAGACACTACCCTGACCATGGAACTTTTGCCTTAATGTAATCCTTACAATATTTTATGTGATAATTGTCACCATTTGCCCCTAGTTTACAAGTAAGGAAACCAAGATGCTAAGTGACTTGTCCAAGGTAACTCAGCTGCTAAGAGACAGAGTCAGGATTTATACCCATATTGTTACAATACGTTATCACGGAATTATGTTTCTTCCTCTGCACCAATGGCCTTCAGATCCCTAAAAGCAGATTAGTAGTTACTGAGCCGTAAGGAAATTAATCCAGCACCTCCACTGCTTCTGCTGACCAACACCTGAACTCTTCTCTAGAAACTTAGAATTTTACAACACTAGTAGGTAGAAGTACAAGGATTGCTTTACCTGGCCCCCACCCCTGCCCCCACAGCATTCCAGGGGTTAAGATGCTCTTTAAAGGATCTTAAAGAGATGCCCTTTCTGGCCCTGGCAAATGTTATCTCTCATATCACATTAAGCTGCTCTTTCGCCAACCAGGCAGTCCGTCCTGGATTCCCTATCAGTGTTGGGTCCTGGCGTAGTCAGGAGGATCTGGAGAATGTGGTGTGGATTCTGCAAGAGGGGCCAGTCCAGAGGTTTGTCCTGTGGGTTTGCAGGAGGGCTTCCAGAACCTGGGACTGGCAGGAGAGAGAGATTGCTTCATATCTGGGAATACTCCAGGCAGTTAAAAGGCAAGTTTGTTTTCATACAGTTGAAGAACACTATCCTCTAAAGAGAAAGTGAAAGTCGCTCAATCCTGTCTGACACTTTGCTACAGTCCATGGAATTTTCCAGGCCAGAATACGGGAGTGGGTAGCCTTTCCCTTCTCCAGGGGATCTTCCCAACCCAGGGATCAAACCCAAATCTCCCGCATTGCAGGTGGATTCTTTACCAGCTGAGCCACAAGGGAAGCCCCCTATCCTCTAAGAAAGTCTGCAAAGGTCCGAGACTAACAGTCTCTGTAAAGTGACTGTGTTCCCAACTGGCAGAATCTAGGATAACCCCATAGGGTAGGAATGATCCAGTTTGTGACTCCTAGGCCGGGCTTGGTCACCCTACAAGCCAGTCTGTCTTCGCGCCTGCATGGGGGCGATACTGAGCGGGGCAAGCATTCCGGAATACCTTAATGATGTCAGGACGCTTTTCATTGCTCATTTATGACTTAACAGCTCAGATTTGTAACGTGCTGCCCGTACTCTCCCTGTAGCGCAGACAATGCATTCTTTCAACAGCGTGCGGCTCCAAGGGAAGGGCGCTGCTGAAAGCAAAGTGCGGGGCCAGCGCCCCTTGGTGGGGACCAGATGCCTGGCTGCAGCGGAGCTGGGGGATGAACTCACCGAACAGCCACTTCTGGTTCCACTTACTCATTTCTCTGTGCTGAAAGGTGTCATATAAATGCTAAATAGAACAGAGAGAGATGGGGCCTATCTATTTGCATTTTGTCTAATATGAGCAGATGCAGATAGAATAGCGGCTTAGCCACGGCTGCTCACCTGCTCCGCCAGGTCATTTCCATGCAGCCCGCGTAGGTTCTGCTTCGGCGCCGCCACGGATGTTGTGGGGGGTGGTGCCAAAGGGCTCATACCCTCTGTTCTCAGTGGAGTCACACAATCTGGGGGGGAGGCAGGTTTAACCACAGGGACCATCTTAAGATACTATAACCCAGTACATGGTTAGGTGGGAAGTTGTGGGGGGAACCAGTGAAGAGCTGGAGGAGGCCACAGGAGGAGAGAGGACCAGGCTGAGGGTTGGCCTGGAAGCCCGCCCGGGGGCGGAAGGATTGGACTTGCCCTCTGCAGGCTGGTTGGGGGCAGATGGGCAGCGTGGTGAGCGGAGGCAGTCGAAGCACTCCACAGGGCCTTCACAGCTGCTGTTCAGCCCACACTCTTCCCGCTTCCATTTGGATGGTGGGCTGGCCTCATCTTTTAGGACTTGGCTTAAATGTCACATTTCCAAGAGGTCTTCCCCCGCTCTTCTGCCTAGTAACAGCACTATTTTCAATCGGAGCATCCAGTTTTTTCCTTCCTGCCAAGGAACTAAACATTTACTCTTCTTCATCCGCCAGTGGATGGTACCCACCACGCAGGCAGGGACCCTGCACATGTTTCATTCACTATTGTGCTCACAGGGAAGCACAGTACCTAGAGTCTAAGAAGTGCTCAGTACATGCTTGTTGAATGAATGAGGAACATTTGAGGAAAACCTCATTTAGCCAATGTGTGTGTTGGCCAAATGAATCCAAGCTCTTGTTTTATTATCCAGGAAGAAAATCTTTAGGTTCCATAGGTCCTGTCTTTCAGGAGGAAGAGTTTTCATTAAAGTGTACTACTACAACAAAGTTAGTATATCAGAGTAATTGACATAAGCATGCCAATCAAGCCTGCATGTTAAGAAAGAGAGTAAAAAAAAAAAAAAAAAATGTACCACCAGTTGCACTGGGGACTTGCACAAATGTGACATGTGGCATATACTACACTGCATGGCATTTGAGTCTTGAATCCTGCTCAAGGTGATTTATTACTGGCTGAAGCAGGGGATTCTTGTTAAAACAAGGCTTACCTAAAACATGGTCTCAGACATGGACTCAGAGAGCAGTATTACAGGGGAGGTCCAATACGGTTTGTAAGAAGGCGGTGGAGTACTCACCTCATTCTCTGTTCAACTTGCTTTGAGCAAACGGGTAGCCTGGGTTGTTCTCCTTTTTTAGAACAACGTTTTTGTTTGGTGAAGCTAAGGGGAGACATATCAGCTCTAATGCAGGAGACAAAAAAAGTTTTGATGGAAATATCCTTGGATAGTCAGTTGCCTATTCAAATTTAATTTGAGCTGCATATAATTTTCATTATAGAAATTAAAGGCTACAAATCAGTTCAGTTTAATTCAGTCATGCAGTTGTGTCCCATTCTTTGCGACCCCATGGACTACAGCACACCAGGCTTCCCTGTCCATCACCAACTCCGAGAACCTACATAAACTCATGTCCACTGAGTAGGTGATGCCATCCAACCATCTCATCCTCTGTCATCCCCTTCTCCTCCTGCCTTCAATCTTTCTCAGCACCAGGGTCTTTTCCAATGAGTTGATTCTTCTCATTAAGTGGCCAAATTATTGGATTTTCAGCTTCAGCATCAGTCCTTCCAATGAATATTCAGGACTGACTGACTTCCTTTAGGATTGACTGGTTGGATCTCCTTGCAGTTC
Source organism: Cephalophus harveyi (assembly GCA_006410635.1). NCBI lineage: Eukaryota > Metazoa > Chordata > Mammalia > Artiodactyla > Bovidae > Cephalophus > Cephalophus harveyi. The sequence continues at coordinate 1,105,892 of SJYT01050673.1, read as the reverse complement.
AAGAGACTCTCAAGAGTCTTCTCCTACACTACAAATCAGAAATATCCTCAAATTCCTTGAATGATTAAAAGTGATCTCACGTCACTTTTGTAAAATTTTTCTTAGGAGAAGATGGAGGTGAGGGTAAGGCGAGGATAGGGGGAAGGAATGTGACCAGAAAGTATAGAATCTGTGAATCTCTAATGTTGGTTCCATGCAACCCACATTATGCCATTTTTTATGCAGTCTCATTGGCAGAACCAGAAAGTTCTCATGTCTTCAAAAGTAGCTCTTCTCCACTCTCCCACCCTCTACCTTTCACCAGCCTAGGGAAGTCAAATTGCCTGTGGGAAAATGAGTTCTAATATTGAAAACAATCTTCTGATTGGATTGTGGCATATTCTCAAAGCTCCCATGCAGGAATCTTTAGCAGGATCTTAAAAATTCTGCAAACCAGGTACTTTATGATTTCTAAAATATGAAAAATAAAGCTGGTGGCTTAATTTAGTTGGTGGTTTGAGTTAAAAAACATTTTTGTCAGGCCTGCCTATGCTCTTCTTCTTAATGCTAACTAAGAATGAAGCTCATGTTTCTAATCATTGTGGCTGGGATGGGTGATGGTCCGAAGCTAGGCTCCACGAGATGCTCATTCCTGGACTGGCTCCCTCTTCCTCATGCCCCCATCCCTGACCTGAGTCCTGTTGCTCAGGCAGAGAGATACTGGTGCAGCCACACTCAGGACTGCTGGGAGGGGTCTATTTCTTTCCTACCCTTCTTTACTTCAGGGAGTTGTGTGCAGAACTTCAGTCCATCATGTTTGCATTCTCAGCCTACAGTGCATGTAACTTGTGCTAGAAGGGAGTTTTTCCCTAGCCAGACTCCAGGTCTTGAATACAGACAGATGAACCTGGTAAAGGACTAAAAACCACAGACCATTATATAATATAAATGCAGTCCTTTATAGAAAGCACTGTGATATAAAAATTTTCTTTGTTCTCTGAAATTGATTTTTCCCCCCAAGCTTCTTTCTATATTTGTGTAATTAGAAACTGGGATATTTGGCCAACCTAAGTTAATAAGAATGATGATTATGAATGATGTGCTCTCACTGAGATTTATTCATAAGATGTTGAAGAGTGGATATCAATAGTGGGTACCTCTGTGGATGCAGAGCCTGAGACTCATTCCTTCTTGCTCAGGACATCTAGAATTTTTTGATGCTTTTGAACTGTGGTGTTGGAGAAGACTCTTGAGAGTCCCTTGGACTGCAAGGAGATCCAACCAGTCCATTCTGAAGGAGATCAACCCTGGGATTTCTTTGGAAGGAATGATGCTAAAGCTGAAACTCCAGTATTTTGGCCACCTCATGCGAAGAGTTGACTCATTGGAAAAGACTCTGATGCTGGGAGGGATTGGGGGCAGGAGGAGAAGGGGACGACTGAGGATGAGATGGCTGGATGGCATCACTGACTCGATGGACGTGAGTCTGAGTGATCTCCGAGAGATGGTGATGAACAGGGAGGCCTGGCGTGCTGCGATTCATGGGGTCGCAAAGAGTCGGACACGACTGAGCGACTGAACTGAACTGAACTGAACTGAACTGCAGAAGAAAGCATTCCAAATGCCTAGATCCCTCAGCAGTGCAAGTGGAATCTCCAATAGGGAAACCAAAGAGACCACCTGCCTTCTAGCCTACTATCTTGAAGAACTGTCATGTGGTTACCAAACTTTAGGCTTATGTTCAGCATTAGGACAATAAGAATTATATGAGCAGATGGAGGGTGTAAGTCTCAGACAAGCTTTATTGTTTAGCCAGAGAATTAAACTGAAAAAAAAAAAAAAGAATAAAAAACAGATTAGTGAAATAGCGTAGATGATCAAGAAGCAAACCAGTGTATTTATTGAACTTGGTCATTTATACTAGAAGTGGTACTAAAAAAATCATTGGGGAAAAGATATGTTATTAAATTAATGGTGTTGGAGTGACTTCAAAGTAGAATAATATTTATTTGAATTCCCTCTTATACCACACACAGAAATAAACAGAAGAAACCAAATTATAAGATAATTAGAAGAAAATATAGATTTTCTTCACTACTTCAAGAATGAAAAGTAACAAAAAAAGTGTAGTGTATTAAGGAAAAGATTTATAGATTTGATAGTATTGAATTTAAAACTTCTATATGGCATAAGACATGAGAAACGGGGGCCAGAGGTAAGAGGTGGTGGGGAGAATTTGTACTAGATATAACAGGCAAAAGATTAATGTCTAAGTTATACAGAGAAAAATAAAATACATAAAAGAAAAAAGCTATTTTTAAAATGCTCAAAGAGAGAGAGAGGAAATTCAAAGAAGAGTAAACCAAAATGGCCAATAAACATATTAAAAAGCCTATCCAGGTTTTGGTATTAGGGTGATGTTGTCCTCATAGAATGAGATTGGAAGTTTACCTTCCTCTGCAATTTTCTGAAACAGTTTGAGTAGGATAGGTGTTAGCTCTTCTCTATATTTTTGGCAGAATTCAGCTGCGAAGCTGTCTGGTCCTGGGCTTTTGTTTGCTGGAAGATCTCTGATTACAGTTTCAATTTCCGTGCTTGTGATGCTAACGCATATATATGGAATTTAGAAAGATGGTAACAGTAACCCTGTATGCGAGACTGCAAAAGAGACACAGATGTATAGAACAGTCTTTTGGGCTCTGTGGGAGAGGGCGAGGGTGGGATGGTTTGGGAGAATGGCATTGAAACGTGTATATTATCATATGTGAAGTGAATCGCCAGTCCAGGTTTGATGCTTGAGACTGGGTGCTCAGGGCTGGTGCATTGGGATGACCCTGAGGGATGGGATGGGAGTTCAGGATGGGGGACACATGTACATCCGTGGTAGATTCATGTTGATGTATGGCAAAACCAATACAATATTGTAAAGTAATTAGCCTCCAATTAAAATAAATAAATTTATATTAAAAAAACCCTATCCACCTTATTAGTAATGGGCAAAATGCAAGTAAAGATAAGGAGATACCATTTTATACCCAATAAACTGGCAAAATGAGAAAGTTTGATGACATAAAGTATTAGGGAAGAATGGGAGTTTACAGTAGCTTATTAGTATAATTTATTAGTTCATTTGTACAGCCAACTTTCCAGAGTAGTCAGTAATTTTCAGTAAAACCTTTGATATATAATTTTATCAAAGGTATATTTGGGTGTAATTTGTGAGTCAGTATTTCCTACTTCTAGGTTCCTTTGTTTGTAGGGGAGAAGAACTGGAATCAACTCAAGTGTCTGTTGGGCTTCTCTGGTGGCTCAGACAGTAAAGATTCTGCTTGTAATGCGGGAGACCTGGGTTCAATCCCTGGGTTGGGAAGATCCTCTAGAGAAGGAAATGGCAACCCACTCCAGTATTCTTGCCAGGAGAATTCCACGGATGAAGGAATTCCAGCTGGGTCATAGAGAGCTGGACATGACTAAGTGACTAACACATTTACATTTTACAAGTGTCTGTCTGGTCAATATAGAATAGGAGTGATCTTCAACATATTTAGCCATAAACTAGGGTACAGGCATCAAGCAATCAAAGCAAATGTTGGCCATGGGCCTGGACAGAACCCTATCTGGTGGGAATAAAGTGTTGGGGGCAATATTTTCACAACAGGTAGGACTATCTTGGTAAGGATGCCTGAATATCAGGCTTGGGTTATAGAGAGTAGAAATCAAGGGTAGGGGCTCTGGATTCAGATTCTCTGGGGTTCAATCCTGGCTCGGTTGCTTATCAGCTATGAAACCTTGGGCAGATTCCTACTTCTTGCTTGCTTTAGTTTGCTTGCCATGTACTGCAGGGATTATCACCAGTCCTTTCTCATAGATTTGTTGTGAAGATAAACTCTTGGAATACTTCCTCATCTGTTTATTGAATAACCACTCAACATTGCTAGTAGGGAAGTGGAAATGAATAAATAAAACATATATTTATATAATAGAATATCATAGCAATCAAAATGATTGAACTATAGTTCATCATATGCATTAACCTAAATAGAATTCAAAAAAATTGTTAAATGAAAAAAGCTATAAAAATAACATATCTGTGGATGCATATGAGAGATTAAAATAGAGAAGTATGGGCCAGGAAGATAACACCAAATTAATGATATTATCTCTGGGGATTTCCAGTGAGAAAAATGAATCTCATTATCTCTTATTTAACTTATTATCTCTTATTTAATTTATATGCAGAATACATCATGTGAAATGCCAGACTGGATGAAGCACAAGTGGAAATCAAGATTGCCGGGAGAAATATCGATAACGTCAGATACATAGATGACACCACCCTTACAACAGAAAGTGAAGAGGAACTAAAGTGCTTCTTGATGAAAGTGAAAGAGGAGAGTGAAAAAGTTGGCTTAAAAGTCAACATTCAAAAAACTTAGATCATGGCATCTGGCCCCATCACTTCAGGACAAATGGGTAGGGAAACAATGGAAACAGTGACAGACTTTATTTTCTTGGGCTCTAAAATCACTGAAGATGGTGACTGCAGCCATGAAATTAAAAGACGCTTGCTCCTTGGAAGAAAAGCTATGACCAACCTAGACAGCATATTAAAAAGAAGAGACTTTACTTTGCCAAAAAAGGTCCATCTAGTCAAAGCTATGCTTTTTCCAGTAGTCATGTATGGATGTGACAGCTGGACTATAAAGAAAGCTGAGTGCCAAAGAATTGATACTTTTGAACTGTGGTGTTGGAGAAGACTCTTGAGAGTCCCTTGGACAGCAAGAAGATCCAACCAGTCTATCCTAAAGGAAATCAGTCCTGAATATTCATTGGAAGGACTGATGCTGAAGCTGAAACTCCAGTACTTTGGCCACCTGATGTGAAGAACTGAGTCACTGGAAAAGACCCTGACGCTGGGAAAGATTGAAGGCAGAAGAAGTGGACAACAGAGGATGAGATGGTTGGATGGCATCACCAATAGACATGAGTTTGAGCAAGCTCCAGGAGTTGCTGATGGACAGGGAAGCCTGGTGTGCTGCAGTCCATGGGGTCCCAAAGAGTCAGACATGACTGAGTGACTGAACTAAACTGAACTGATCTCTGCGGAGCAAGGGGAATGTGATTGGAGAGAGGTACAAAATAGAGTTCAACTTTCTCAGCAATTTTTTTTAATATAAAAAAATTTAAAGCAAAATGGTAAAATAGCTAGACATTTGTACTCTTCTGTATCTTTGATTTCTTTTTAAAAAGAAAAGAATGTTGTGCCGGGTGTCAGGAGTTCTGAGTTGCTCGTATTGGTTCTGCCTCTGTGTGTTGCGTTAAGTCACTCAATCATGTGACTGTTTGCAAGCCCATGGACTGTCGCCTGCCAGGCTCCTCTGTCTGTGGAATTCTCCAGCAAGAATACTGGAGGGTGTACCCGTTTCCTTCTCCAGGGGATCTTCCTAACCCAAGGGTTGAGCCAGCTTCTCCTGCATTGCATGCAAATTCTTTACCTTCTGAGCCACCTGGAAATCCTGGTTCTCCCTCTAATTAGCTATTATATGTAACCTTAAACAATCACTCAAACCTTTCTAGATTTGTCTTCTCATCTGGAAAATTAAGGTAAAAATATCATTTACCTTAAGGGTGTGTTTTTGAGAATTAAATGAGGTTTGGAGAAAGTTCTATAATGCTAACACTTTATTCAAATGTTAAGATAAACCTGGGTTGTTAGATCGATGATTTCTAAGACTTCTCTTGCTCTATGGGCTTGTAGTGAGTGCATAATATCCTCAGCTTTGGGGGACTGGTCCCTAGCTTGGAGCAGAGACTGCGGCTGCCATTCTCTTCCTCATCAGCAGAGCTATGATTTTATTCTGGGTGGTGATGTGCCTAGATAAAGAGATGCCTTTCCTAGTCTTCTAGGAAGACTTGGTTGCGTTTCTGAAAATATTCAAGAATTCTCCCTCAGCTGGGAGAGGTTCCTTTTTTGCCCAACCTTTCCCTGGTGGCTCAGATGGTAAAGCATCTGTCTACAATGCAGGAGACCTGGGTTCGATCCCTGGGTCGGGAAGATCCCCTGGAGAAGGAAATGGCAATCCACTCCAGTACTATTGCCTGGAAAATCCCATGGACAGAGGAGCCTGGTAGGCTACAGTCCATGGGGTTGCAAAGAGTCGGACATGACTGAGTGACTTCACTTTCACTTTCATTTTCTTTCTTAGAAAACAGAGACAATGGCTGCCTTCCAACAGCCATCCTGGATCACGAGGTGACCTCAGAGATTTAAGCCATATGCCAAGTCTGATGGAGAAGAAAGAAAAAGTTGCCATGCGCTCCTGATGACGGCGGGACTTCTATTTCGGTCTGGGGCTGCCCACTTCAGCCACTTCTTTTATGTGGGAGAAAGACTTGTGTGTTATTAAATCATTTATTTGGGCTACTCTTATATGCACTGACCTTTCTCTTAACTGGAACTTTTTTGTTATTCTGAAGATGCTTATTATCCTCCAGTGTGTTTTGAATAGATCAATTAGTAAAGAGAAAACAGTGGTATGATACCTGTCCCTCTGTTGGGAATGGAAGGAGAGGAAGTACTGAGTTGCTCTGCCTTTTCCACTCGCCTGTCTGGTTGCTATGAAGGGTCTCAAGGGTATGCCTATAGAGGTGAGGAAGTTCAAGGAAGGCTCGCGGTGGACCCAGCCCTGCGTACCTTAGCTGTGCATCTTAATTCCCATAAGGCTGTTCATCTTGCCCTCTTGGTCAGTCTTCCTCCACTAGTCTCAGATGAATGGCATTGTATTTGTTGCCCCCAGTCATACACAAAGGCAAGAAGACAGATGGAGACAAAATAGCTCTGCTGGGAATTAGAGAGACTATGATTACAGGTTTTGTCCAATCATGCAATTATGTGATTGAAAGCTTTCTGCAGCCTGATTCTGAAAATTGCAATATGCACCCTGTAGAGAAAATATTATACCAGTTATAAATGAATATTGATCAATACTAACCAGTAAGCAAGACCTCATCTAAACTCTGGACATATGGAAAGCTAGATTATACTTTTTTAATGCAGCAGGAAGAAGAAAGAGAGACATAAGATATTTCCCTTAAGCTTTAGTCATAAAGAGGACATAAAGAAGATTTATCAGTCCTTTGGAATTGTGTGTAATATGCAAGGTCCCAAATCAGAAATTTTCTGAAAGAATGTGAGGGCTGAAGCAATTTCACCCAAGATGCAGATATTGGTAAGGAAGTAGGTTTGAAAAGTCATTAAAAGAAAGGAAAGAGAGATGAAGATGGGCAGAGGGAGATAGAGAGGAAGAGAAACAAGAAGGAATTGAAGGAAAGAAGGAGAGTTGGTTCAGAAACCCTCCGATGAAACTTCTTCTACCTCCTGAGTAGATGGAAGCCCTTTGTTGGCATAGGACGAGTGGTCCAATGACATTCAAGGGGTGATACTTGAATTCAGGAAAGAGTCCAGGAGAGGTGAGTTTGTTCTAATTACAGCAGTGTTTTGATTAGGTTGTGCTCTTCTAATGCACTCAGCATGCCTTCTGTGCATTTTACACAGCTGGAGAGTTCTGTGCCATCTCCTAAGGATGTTGCAGAATCTAGTGCCTTCAGGAGGTAACTGGAACCTCGTTCTCGGCCTTATCTGGGTTTTAATCTGGATTCTGCTACTTATGAGAAGTGGGCCATGGGTAAGCCACTCAACTTCTTATAGTCCACTTTTCCTCATTCCTAAATATTGGGATTTTAACCCCTCTTGTGAAGAATCATTGGGAAGAATGAGTCATTTTGAGTGAAAATGCTTGGTAAAGGGATCTTCAATAAATGTTACTTCTGTCAAGTACCCTTCTTTCTCACTCCTGATGAGTCTTATTGGAGGTGCTCTGGGCTCTCCCTGCGGAGATGATTCCTCAGTCTGGTGTTGTGGGCAGAGAATAAGAGGCAGAGGCATAGGAAGGGCAGAGAAGCGGCAGATGATCAGCCTGTTGCCAGCAACAAAGGGTGCAAAGTGTGAAGAATTTAAAACCAATTGTAAAACTGACTAAAATCAAATTTGCTTTTCATTATCACCATGTGCCCTGGATTCTAAATAATGTGATAAAATATCTTCCCTGGGAAAAAAAAGGTTAGTGATCAAAATTTTGAATAATCTCTGAGGTTATATTGAGTTTTAAAGCTACACGTAAACCTCAAATCACAAGAATCCGCCTGCAATGCCAGAGACCTGGGTTCTATCCCTGGGTTGGGAAGATCCCCTGGAGAAGGAACAGCTACTCACTCCAGTATTCTGGCCTGGAGAATTCCATGGACTGTATATTCTATTTTGAACTTGCATCATGAGAGTTTATTTTTCCAGCTCCATCATACTTCATATTCCCGCCTTTAAACACTAGATTTGAAGTAAACAACAATTGCAAAAAATAAAGAAACATAATTTGAATTTCTGTCATACCCCTTGGACATTTTGAGTGTGTATTTGTGTCTAAAACTTGAAATAGTGAAACACTATAAACGTGTGCTGCATAATATTTTTGTGAAGTGCAAATTTTAGTTCACACATCACATATTTTCTGATTGTGAACAATGTCTTTAAAAGGAAATGTATTCTGCTTTAAAAATTATAATTATTTATTTTAAAACTAAGAAAAAAATCCAGTAAATAAAACACTAACACACACAGTTGTACCACTAAACAATTATACTTTTTGTAGACATTTGGATTTTAATATAATTTATTTAGACGTTACTGGGCAGTGCTTTATGTAAAATAACAAACATGATAGCATATTATGAAGAAAGGATCAAAGTCTCAACTGTAAGGTGGCTATAAAACTGAATAAATGGTGCTTTTTATCTTTCTATATACATGTAAAATAAACCTTTCTTTTTTACTGCAAGATTATAAATACAAATTATAATAAAGGAAAATTTTCTCTAACTATGAAAATTTTCCTGCCTTTTTTGGCCAAGCTATTTTTTGTTCCATTTCTACATTTTGATGAAAGTAATTTTGTTGAAAAGAGGAGGGGATATTAAAAATGATCTGCTCTTGCTATCAGATACATGACATGTCCATGCATTGTGGTCTCCTTTTCCTGAACGCCCTGAACTTACTGTGCCAGGTGGGAGCCAGAACACAGGGCTTCCCAGTTGCTTGAAGAGAAAACTTTGTCAGGCTTGGGCCACTGGCTTTTCACCGTCCTGTGGGCTCTAACCTTAAGGAAAATAGCAGCAGTAGTCAAAATAAATAGCTTCTCCAGGCATCAGGCAGATATTTCCATCAGCCTCTCTCCCAGATGGCCCAGACTCAGACTTCCTTCAGTCTGGGTCAGATGATCTCACAGTCACCCTCTCAAAATCCGCCCACTCGGCCAAGTGTGCGGGAAGGATCATCCACATTGTGACCCTTTCTCCGTGAAGTTCATTGATTTCTCCCTCTTATGCTGTGCAGGCTTTCCCCGCCCCTGCCAGTGCCCTTTTGACACTGAATTAAACTTAACTCTAGCCGGGGAGGAAGCTCTGGGTTGAGTTGGACAGCCCTGCAGTACCATCCATGAGACCATCTGCTGCTGCTGCTGCTAAGTCGCTTCAGTCATGTCCGACTCTGCGACCCCATAGACGGCAGCCCACCAGCTAGGAGGAGTTAATTATGCTCTAACCCTTTTGCTGCTTGGAGCTCCTTAATCTCCCCTGTTCCTCCACTCCTTTTCGTGGAAAGCTGTTTAGTTATTTCTAGCTGAAGCTGCTCATCGCTTGGAAGAGTCCCCTAGGACTCAGCTGTTCACCAAACAATAACCAGAGCTCTTTCTGCTCCTGCTGGAAATGCTGTCCTTTGCTGGAGACCTATCTATGGAAGATCTGAGCCTGGATTTGCATGCAGGCAGAGCAGTGCCCTCTGTCCAGTTGCACTGGGCCAGGCCAAGTCAGTGCAGTGAGTCACTGGCAAACAGCAACTACTCTATTGCCCCATGTGTCATTAACATCAAATCCACATCAAACCTGGTTCCTTTCTGAAAGGCCATATTTACAGCACATTAGTAGTTAGGGCAAGTGAGAACAAGTCTATTGGGGGCAAGTATGCAATCCATCACAGTAATTAAATGGGTTTAAGGGCAGCACTAATCTGGAGAGGTGCAAAGAGTTCTGACATCCTAACAAAAAAAGCGAACCCAGACAAGGAAAGTTCCCATTCACTGTCTCTGTCGCTCTTTTGGTCTGTCTCTGCTTCCAACTTCTCTCTCCATCTCTGTTTTTCTCTGCATTCTGTGTCTCTTTTTCCAGCAGATGCCTCTTTTTATAAAATCCTAAAATCCTTCTCCAATATAATGTTATAAAGTCTAACAACTTAAGTAAATTCTTCCAGAAATAAAAACAAAACAACAGCCGATACCCCGTTGCCCTTACTTTTAGCATTCCCACCTTTTATTTTTGGCCCCCTTGTCAGCTGCAGCCAGAGTGATGTCTAGGTGGGTAGATTTTTCTTCACGATTTCAGCATAGTCTGAGTACCGCCTCCCATCTCTGCTGCTGCCTGCCGTGGTTCAGTTTCTGTGGTTCATGGGCAAAATGTCAAGACACTCAGCTGATCATATTAGCCTCCCACCCCCTTCTGAGAACCTGAGCTTCACCATAAAATGCTGATCTCTTGTTCTTAAAAAAAAAGCTGCCAAAAAAGAATCTTATGTTCTGAGCATGTAATTTCTACCTGCACACTGGTGTGTATCGTGGACCTGGGAGCCAAGAGGTCCAAGGGCTGGGGTTCCAGGCTCATTATACACAGCCATGAGAAGCAGCTGCCTGCAGAAGGCCTGGCAGCTGTTGAATACCCAGAGCGACCATGCACACCAGTTTAGGCCCGGGAATGAAGAAGGGGACCGTGGCCAATTGCAGCCACAGAGGGCATTGGAGGAGGCAGGATGTGATAACCTCTGATGCACCTCTCTGCCTCCCAGCTTCAAGGGAGATTGTGATTCTTCCTTATTCTTTTTTTAATTACAAAATTGTGTATGTCATAATGCCAGCCAAGGCTGGCTTCCAAAACAGCTTTGAAATTTGCCTCCATGGAAGAGGTGACCCCAGGAGGGAGAATACCAACGCAGTGAGTCACATTTCTGAAGGCCCTGCCCTAGGCAGACAAGACAAAGCAAGAATTTAGCATATTCAAAAAATACTGGATCGATTTATTTTCTATAAACATATATTCCATGCTACAGCAGTCATGGTATACCAGAGGAAGGGGGTGTATTTCTTTCACCCTTCTACTGAAGTAGTATGTTTGACATTGGTGCAGGAAGCTCCCTTATCAACAAAGGACCACAGAGGGGTTCTGCCCATTCACAGGGGCTCTAATCAAGTAGATGATGTCTGGGTTTTTTATGACATTTCTTAACCATGAATTGCCACTTGGGCAATTTCATTTTTTCCCCTTTGTGTGCTAAGTCGATTCAGTCATGTCTGTCTGACTCTTAGCGGCCCCATGGACTGCAGCCCGCCAGGCTCCTCTGTCCGTGGGGATTCTCCAGGCAAGAATACTGGCTGCTGCTGCTGCTAAGTCGCTTCAGTCGTGTCCGACTCTGTGCGACCCCAGAGACGGCAGCCCACCAGGCTCCCCGGTCCCTGGGATTCTTCAGGCAAGAACACTGGAGCGGGTTGCCATTTCCTTCTCCAATGCATGAAAGTGAAAAGTGAAAGTGAAGTCGCTCAGTCGTGTCCGACTCCCAGCGACCCCATGGACTGCAGCCTACCAGGCTCCTCCGTCCGTGGGATTTGCCAGGCAAGCGTACTGGAGTGGGGTGCCATTGGGTTGTTATGCCCTCCTCCAGGGGATCTTCCTGATCCAGGGATCGAATCCATGTCTTTTATGTCTCCTGCATTGGCAGGTGGGTTCTTGACAATTAGCGCCACCTGGGAAGCCCCAAAGTACTAACAGGCCTGATTCTACTTAGTTTCTGAGATCAGATGAGATTGGACATGTTCAGGGCGGTATGACCATAGATTTTTTTTTCCTTTACCGTTTTAAAAATCACTAACTGTAGCATACACGGAAAAGTGCACAAAATACAAATGTGTTGTGTAACAAAGAATAAACACCAAGTCCCCAGGATCGATTTCAAGGAACGGAGCACCATCTGGACCCTAGAAGCCCTCACATGCTCCCACCAGCCCTGACAGCCTCTCCTCTTTTTTGCCTGCTATGGTGATCACAGCTGTCATTTTTCTTTATAGTGTGACCACCTATGGGACACATCTATATCAAATCCCTAGACATTACGTTTTAGTTTTGCCAGCTTTGGAAATTTTTATGAAGAAAATCATAGAATAGATATAATTTTTCATCTTTGCTTCTTTCATGCTGCATTGCTTACAAGCGTCATTAATGTTCAGTACATCACTGCTTTGTGGCGGTATCCTGTTGTATGAACATGCCACAATTTAGCTATTCCTCCTGGCTATTTACCCAGTGCTGTAAACATTTGGGTTTGTTTGTTTCCTGGTGTACAAGTTCCTCTAGGGTTTTTATCTAGAGGTGAGTTATGGCTTGATGATAATATAATATTTAATCTTGAAGGATCAGGAGGAGTTTATAAGTCACCTGCAAGACAAAGGACATTCCAGGCAGAGGGAACAGGGGGCATGAAAATGAGCTTTGTGTGCTGTCATTTAGAACAACCACATTTCCTGTAGATGAAATCAAACAATTTTTACTTTGAGTCTCTCTTTTAAACCAAAGTGATTTCAAGATTCTGTCCCACAAGCTGAAATGGCACAGTGTATCTACTGCAAGCTGGTATGAGTCACTATTCTGAAAGTATCAATTTCGCTGGTATTAAAAAAAAAAAAAGTGCTTGTATTAATACAAGCAAGGCTTTGCCTCAGATAGCCTAGGTTATGGGACACATATGTATCAAATCATGTGACCAGGAAGAAACAGGTCTCTGTGTTAATATTATCAATGGATTATTTGTGTACCTGTGCAAGAACAAATGTGAGTTACCTTGTTAAACGGCCATCCTTTGCGTATTGCTGAGCAGAAGCAGCCAGACCATGAGGACAGACTATAGTCACGTGTAACGTACACAGTAAACCTCAAGGACCTTTGACTTAATAGAGACAAGAAACTAGACATTTCTAATGCCAAATGAGTACATGCAAGATTAGCATCTGTCTGGTGGGGAAAAAGACCACAAAGCACTTGAACACCGATATGGAGGCCTTAAATCCCTATAGACACCCTTTTTTTTAATTGTGTAAACTTGGATGGGTTCTTCACTGTCCTCAAGTCTCAGTTTTCTTATCTGTAAAATGAGAAAAGAACCTCACAGAATTGTTTAACAGGATCTCATCAAGGGAGATTACGTATGTGAAAGTGGTCTTTAAATTGTGTAGCACATTACAAAGATTAGGTGTTTTTATTATAATTCCCTCATAAGGCTATTGCAAGGTTCAAAAGAGATCATGTGTGTGAAATCCCTTGGAAAAGTACTTGGAAAAATTGGTCTGGAAAAGTACATGTATAAGATGGCAATTGAAGTAATAGTGCCAGAGCTTTTAGCTTTGGGTGGCCAGAGAGAGTATAAGAAGTATATGAAAGAGGGTATAAGAGCATTTATGGAAAAGCAAGGTTTAGAGCATTTATGGAAAAGCAAGGTTTAGAACATTTATGGAAAAGCAAGGTTTAGAGCATTTTTAAAAAAGACAAGTGATCAATTCAATAAAAATGGAAGATGAACCCTGGAATTTTCTGGAACAGAAACATCAATGTCAGTGGAGCTGTGAACAGGAAATTATTGTTCAGATGAGTCCATGTGCCCTTTTACATTTAACAGGGATTTTTGATGATAAGAAAGAGAGACTGACTCATATTACAGTGAGGAAATGGAGATTCATTGATGGGTATATGTAGGCAGAAATCCGTACCATCACTTATGGGAAATTACAAAGACCTAAGTCTTATGGAGAATGGAAGAACCAGCAGAAACTGGAAGGTTATACAAAATCAAAAGCAACTTTAGGAGCTCGAGTATCTTGTTGCCCTAGAGCAACCAGGGGGTCTAATTTCCTGCTGTTCAAGCCGTTCCACAACCAATGAGCTCAGCCTGTGTCCTGTGCATCGTGCGGTCTCTAGCATCCCAGGCTTATCTCCGGGGACCCATGCTCCTGTTGCCCATGCTTCCCCTTGCCTTCAGCTCTTGTCCCTCTAGGTTTCCAATCTCTCTTTCTCTCTGATTTTCCATTCAGACTCTTTAGGAGAGAGGATCCAAGTGGCTCCATTTATCCTCGCTGTCTTTGCCAGATGTGATGTTTGTATCAGGCCACCTCAGAGACTGGCTGCTCATGGGTCAGGCGTCTGTACCAAGACCAGTTTACCTGGGAGGTAGGGTCACGTGATATGGACCCAGCAGTTTATGCATCAAGACCCCTTAACTGCGGCTGTGGGTGGGACCCTCTTGGAGTGGCGTGGGGAGGGCAGGGGTCTGTTGGTGGGTGTTCTTCAGCTTCGATACTATGTGAGGACTGGGAGTTTCGTGGCTTACTTCCTGTTCCTCAGTGAGGAGGAGCAGTGGCTTGAGTAAGGCACCCTTTGCAAAGGATGACGGTAAAGGAGATGAAGAAGGAAAAGGAGGAGAAGCAGAGAAAGAACAATGTAGGGATTTTGAAATACCTTCTCAAGCCACCATGAAAAGAGACATAAAATGCAAGTTTTAAAGGGTCAGGAACAGGGACTTCCCTGGTGGTCCAGTGGTTAAGATTCTGTATTTTCAATTCCGAGGGGTGGATTTGATCCCTGGTTGATAAACTAAGATCTCACATGCCACATGGCCAAAAACTGAAAATTAATTTAAAAATTAGACAGTAAAAATGGTCAGCAATGGATGCTTGGCCCAAAATGAGCATTGTTTTGGGTTCTGGTTATTAAAGTAAGTTGGAGAAGGGAATGGCAACCTACTCCAATATTTTTGCCTGAAGAATCTCATGGACAGAGGAGCCTGGCGGGCTACAGTCTGGCGAGCTACAGTCTGTGGTGTCACAAAGAGTTGGACACAACTGAGCAACTAACACTACTACCAAGTTCAACTGCAGCCATGAAATTAAAAGCTGATTGCTTCTTGGAAGAAAAGCTATGACAAACCTAGACAGCAGCTTAAAAAGCAGAGACATCACTTTGCTGACAGAGGTCTGTCTCGTCAAAGCTATGGTTTTTCCAGTGGTCATGTACGGATGTGAGAGTTGGACCATAAAAAAGGTTGAGTGCCGAAGAATTCATGCTTTTAAACTATGTTGTTGGAGAAGACTCTTGAGAGTCTTCGCCTGAGAAATTTTCCCTTGGACTGCAGGGAGATCAAGCCAGTCAATCCCAAAGGAAATCAGCCCTGAATATTCATTGGAAGGACTAATGCTGAACCGGAAGCTCCAATACTTTGACCATCTGATGCGAAAAACTGACTCATTGGAAAAGGCCCTGATGCTGGGGAAGATTGAGGGCAGGGAGAGAAAGGGGCGGCAGAGGATGAGATGGTTGGCTAGCATCACTGACTCAATGGACATGAATTTGAGCAGTCCATGGGGTTGCAAAGCGTCAGACACAACGGAGTGACAGAACGACAACAAAAGTTCAATGTGGCTTCTCTGACACGGTTAAGAGTCTCTGGATTTTGGCATAGAAGGACACCTTGAGGTCACCCCCTCTTCACTTTGCATGGTCCAGCCCCTTCTTCTCAGAGAGGTGGGAACAGGGCTCTTACAGGCAGGGAGCCCTCTGCCCTGTGATGTGGGAGCGGGAGTGATCGTGACAGAGGAGACGCCCTGCCATGGTGCTGCTCGCTCTGGTCAGTTGGCATCCACTTGGGCATGTCTGCAGATGGAAACACGATTGGTTTGAAGAGCTGGCCCTTCCATTTGGGGCAGCTGGAATTCTTGTCTTCTGACTTGAGTGAGGTGGCCTTTGTGCTCCAACAGACCTGCCCACGACAGCCCTTGTCATCAGGAGGATGTTATGGAGAAGGTCTCAGTGATAGAAACTTTCTTCCGGATTCTGTTTCCTTCCCAAAGGGGGCTGGGAAGAGGGAACACTTTATATGCCTTTTCTGTAAGGAGTGGTGTATTTTCTAAGATTTCTCTTCAGCCCTGTAAGTTTTTACACTTTATCTCTCTGAGTCCCATTCACACCTCTGCTTGGCTCAGCCACAGGCTTGTGGCCCAAGGACCACAAACAGCAAAAAACCAAACAACAACATCAAAAGACCCCATGCATCAAGGTCGATTCAGTCACGTCCTACACTTTGCAACCCCATGGACTGTAGCCCACCAGGCTCCTCTGTCCATGGGATTCTCCAGGTAAGAATGCTTGAGTGGGTTGCCATTCCCTCCTCCAGGGGACCTTCCTGACTCTGGGATCAAACCCACATCTCTTAATTCTCTTGCACTGGGAGGCAGGTTCTTTACCAAGGCTTCCCATCAGCTTAATCAACCTCCCAACTTGTCCTGGGCAAACCTCTGTACAAATTTTGTATTCTGCCAACAAACAACAAAAATATAGCCACTGAAGTTTTTTTCTTAAAAAAAACAAAAATTCATGTATTGTGGAGGCACCTGAGATTCTCCTGGTTCTAAATTTACAAATATCATAATCAAATACGAGTTGGATATCTGCTGTGTGAACCGGGGCAAATTACTCTGTCTCTGGGCTTCGTTTTGTTTCTTGTCCACTATTTATTTTTCTTAGCCCCGTGCCTGGCTTTCAGAAAGCGTTTTAGTAAGCATTACCTATTATTATAATATTACATACCATTTTATTTAGTCATCACAAGAACTTTATGAAGCTCAGAGAAATCAAGTAATTTGCTCGAGTTCCAGGAGGCAGTAAGTGATAGAGTCTGAATAGGGAACCAATCTTCTGACTTGAGTGAGGTGGCCTTTGTGCTCCAACAGACCTGCCCCCGACAGCCCTTGTCGTCAGGAGGATGTTTTGGAGAAGGTCTCAGTGATAGAAACTTTCTTCCGGATTCTGTTTTCTTCCCAAAGAGGGCTGGGAAGAAGGAACCCAAGTGTATATTCTGGGTCTGAGTCTCCTCACCCCAGATTCAGGAACTCCCTGAAGCCCCTGCCTCCAGGGCCCTTTCCTTCTGGGGGGGGGGGGGGCAGGGGGTCCTCTTGAGCCTCAGTGTGAGGGTCAGCATGATCCTAGACTCTGGAGGTGTTTGAGGAGCATGCCCCTCTTCCACCCCTTCCCCGGGGTTTGGACCATTTGCCAATGCCTACAGGCCCTCAAGCACAGACTCGAGGCTCCTTACCTTGACAGGCAACCGCACGCTCATCAGCTCTCACTTTCTTCATGCTAGGGTGGCTCACGTGCACACAATTACTCAGTAAGATTTATGGAAGGCCCTGCGTGAGACCTGACAGGTTTTATTTCATAGGTGATGAGAAAGGTGGCCCTTCCCAGTGAGAGGCCACCATTCCTGAACCAGTCTCACCGACTTGAGCTCTGGAGGGCCCAAGGGGTGGCGCGGGCAGGATTTTATTGGCCTGCAGATAGGCAGCTTGGCGGCTCCTCATTTTCCCCTTCACTCACAGTCGTGACAGTGGAGTCTGTGCCCAGATGCCTCTCAGAGACTCATCTGACCACAGGTACCCCAGGAGAGAGCAGTCAAAACTTGGGTGAAAGAAAGAGAATTCGCTGAAACTAGGAAGAGCCGTGGAAAAAAGGACTGTGGTGTAGGTTCATCCGGAACGTGTGTCGCCTCAGGAGGCGTGCAGAGCGCTGGCCTCAAGAAGAGAATGAGGTGGGGTGGGGCAGGGAAGGGTCTGTGCGCCCGGAAATCCGCCCCAGTGCGCACATGGCCAGACGCAAACACCTACCACAAATGTCTCCTTAGAGGCCCCCACGAGTTTATTATTCAATCACTCAATTAGTTGGCTTGCTGGTCTTACTCAAGAAAAGATTTAGACGGTTTCCACATCCTTCCATAGACCACAGCTAAATGACCAGGTGGGAAACCGTCTACTGCCTGACCTAACTGCCAAGCACCCCATGAACCTTCCAGACAGAGCGGGATTTGTAGCAAAGGCGTTAGCATCATTCTCCCCACAATCACCCCCAGCCCCCAACAGAGAAGCAAACACCTTCACCCTTGACCTTGGCCTTCCCTTGTTGCTTGCTTCTCTTCCGCCACACCTAGGCTTGATATTATTTATCTTGGGTCTTCTAGTGAATATTGGTTGGATTTTAATTTGTATGAAGTGCAATTCAGGAGACGCAGGCCTTGCAGGTTTCAGACCTCCTTAGGTGTGGGTTAAAGTAAAGCTCTGGGCTTGTCTCATGGCCAAAAGTTCTCTAGAAGCCTCTGAGCTTAATCTGAGGAATCGAGTAGGTTGGTTAGCCCCTATCTGATGGGTTTTTATCAAAACGTGATAAAACAGGGTCATGAAGAATGGTAGACTGAGTTTGCTACGGTTCTGTGCTGGGGTCTGTACAGGTACACCAGGCCATAACTCACTGCCGTGTGACGGTTTTTATTAGTCTGCTTTAGTGCTCTTCTGAGGAGCGAGGGGAATTGCCCCAGACAACAGATGTGAGAGCCTTTTTTTCTTCCTCCCTGTCCTGTGGACAGGCCTAAGGCTCCAGGCTGGTGACTCATTGTTGTGGTATTATATGCCTCAAGATTAAGTGTGTGCTGTGGGAAGTGTGGGGCAGGATTTATCAGGGAGAGTTCTTCCTTTGAAGTATCAGAGCAGGCTACTTTGCTGATGGTTTCTGGAACTCGGCCAAACCCCAATACGCTGTGAAAATCGCTGTCTTAGGCTTTCTTGGCACATGAGCACATTTGCACTTGATTCTCAGACCTCCACGGCTTTCTGCTGTTTCTGAGGTGAGCGTTCTTGGGAACCAGGGCCCAGGGCCAGATTGTAACCTTGCCTGTGTGTGCCCCTTCACACGCCCCATCCAAACACAGTTTTGATGGCTCCAGATACGGCTGGTGACACCAACTTGAGTAAGCATATCCTGGAGTTCCAGCATGCAGGCTGGCTTCGAGGGGCTTTTAAGCGTTTATGTATGAATTTCTCTAACCTGCATTTCCTTCTGCCCTGCCTCCACTTGCATAATATTGGTGCTCAAGGCTTTTCATGGCAGCAGTGCCTCCCTCAACAATGCGTCTTTCCTTTCCAGCTTGAAACTACCAATACGTGTGTGGAGAAAAACCTCAGTGATGCCATTATAACTCTACCAATAAACAAATTAAAAAAAAAATCCATCTCTCTCTAGTGAAAAATCCATCATCAATTTGTCTGCATCTCCCTCCTCTCATGTCATAATAGTTATTAATTTTGAGAACAAAGGACATAAAAAGCTAATTATGTTAGGTTCCCAGACACCCTTCCAGAGGTTAGTCTATCAGCCACACTTCTCATCATCCAGCTATGTGTCAGAAAGAGCTCCCTCGTAAATGCAGATTTCCCAATCCACTCCCCATTTCAGGTTTCCCTCCAGCCTGGGAACCAGACTCTGCCCTTCCTGATTTAAATCTTGCCAACTGTGTTGGAGAATCTGGATGTAACCTGGCCGAGCATCTCTCTTTCTTTCAGCTTTCTGAGGCAGACCCTTTTAAAAAAAGGCAACTTAATATGACTGGACTTGAATCTTCGAGAGGGCTTAGGAAGCTGTCAGGTCCATGTTCATCGACCTCTTGGTTGAAAACATAATTGAATGCTGTTGCAGGTTGGGTGCTGTTAGGTATTGAATTGTGTCTCCTCTTCCATTTATATGTCCAAGTCTTAACCCTCAGGCCCCTAGAATGTGACCTTTTCCACAGATGGGGTCTTTGCAGAAGTTATCAAGAGAAAATGAGGCCATTAGGGTGGGCCTTAAACCAAGACAACTGTCCTTGTGAAAACGGGCAATTTGGAGACAGACCCACACACAGGGAGAATGTCATGTGAACATGAAATGGCCATCTGCAAGTCAGAGAGGGAAGCATGGAACAGATCCTTCCCTCACAACCCACAGAAGAAACCAACCTTGCCACCTCCTTGATTCTGGATGTCTAGCCTCTAGAACCGAGAAAATGAATTTCTGTTTTTTTAAGGTACTCAGGCTGTGGTCTTTTATTACAGTAGCTCTAATACAGGGACCTTGGGCAGAGACAAACATGAAGGGAGTTGTAAGGGAGCACTCTTGGGGTAGGTGCCTGTGGAAGAGAAGAGAAAGAAGCAGCCCAGGGAAGAGGGGCTTTTGGAGAGCTGATGGCGTCCCAGCGAAGGCCTCCACTAACTCACGCCATGGGATGCCCTGCATCTGGTTTGGCCCTTTGTGGCTGGGACATGGGTCTAACCCTCTGTATGCCCCCGTCAGTCCGTCACTAAGTGAAGAGGTGTGACCTCAGGTGAGGCAGTTTTCTTCAGCCAAGGCAATTCCTGAAGAGGGCCCACAGTTAAAGATGACTTTACATCCTTTACCCTCCTCTTGTGGCAGCCCTGTGACACCTTCTCAGCTGGCCTTCTTCACCCATTGGCTGTTTTCTGGAAATACTTATTGGGCATCAGCCATGGACGAAGCCTTCCTGGTGAAAGAGTCTGCCTGCAAAGCAGGAGACCCAGGTTCTATCCCTGGGTCTGGAAGATCCCTCAGAGAAGGAAATGGCAATCTCATGAACAAGGAGGAGCCTCGTGGGCTATAGTCCACGGGGTCGCAAGAGTCAGATACAACTGAGCGACTAACGCTTCACTTCAACGATGGATAAGAGTTTGTAAAACATATAGTGGAGGGGATGTACATGCATGCTCAGTCACTTCAGTCATGTCTGACTCTGCGACCCCATGCACTATAGCCCACCAAGCTCCCCTATCCATGGGATTCTCCAGGCAAGACTACTTGAAAGTGTTATTACGCCCTTCTCCAGGGAATCTTGCTGACCCAAGGAATGAACCCGCATCTCTTATATCTCTTGCATTGGCAGGAAATATTCTTTACCACTAGTGCCACCTGGAAAGCCCAGGGGAGGGAATACTGTGAAGCAAAAGAAACATCGCTGCTGAGAAAAAGTTTATCTCTACTAAGGAGTCCACTTTTACAAATAGAAGTGAAGTGAAAGTCGCTCAGTCTTGTCCGATTCTTTGTGACCCCATGGACTATACAGTCCATGGAATCCTCCAGGCCAGAATACTGGAGTGGGTAGCTATTCCCTTCTCCAGGGTGTCTTTCCAACCCAGGGATCAAACCCAATTCTCCCGTATTGCAGGCAGATTCTTTACCAGCTGACCTATCAAGGAAGCCCACTTTTACAAATAAAGTAACTACATTGCAGGAAAAAAAAAAAAAAAAATCTATCAAGACTTCAGATTGGCAAACCTAAGCCATTTCAATAAACAATCCCCTTCTTGAATCCTGAGGTGACACTCTTGGTAGCATTCCAGTCAATGTCTTATTATTTGGAACATCATCTGACTAGATTGAGAAGTGATTGGAGTAAGGTCTCTTGGAAGCGGCTCCATGTGTCCTCATGGGAGGTGACTGAGCAGGCTTGGTGTCTTCCACATCACTCGGCTTTTCAAATACAAAACCATCAGTATGTTGTAGTCCTTCTGCTGAAGCATGTGGTGGTGTAATTTCTCCACAGACAGCTGAAGTCAACAGCCCATGCGTGGTGGTTCAGCACAGGCGAGGACAAAGTGGTATGCGGCAAGAGTTGTCACGAAAGATGTCTGGGACTTCTCTCGGCTCTGCGCCTGGAGCCAGATCTCAGATTACAGGGCAAACTCCAAGGTGTGCCAAGTCTAACAGACCAAATTCTTCTCACCTGGAAACTTTACCCACTGACCAGACCCCGTCAAATTAAGAGAAATTGTGAGCATTTTGTCAAACCAGGACTGCAGTTAACTGACTTATAACAACCGTCTTACATATTATTCTAGCCATCTAATGCTTTCTTCAAATCATGGGCTCTTTAGGAATATGTCCCCAAATTATACTTCTGGTTTCAAACTGTAAGCTGAACCTATCCCTTTTTCTTTTGCGCCATCACTCAGCACCACAGAAGCACGAAGGCTACCGTGTTTTCCTTAGTGATGCATCTGTTACAAAGGGGAGAGGGTGGTTGGAACCGGCAAAGAAGGGGCCGGGGTCCTCCCTATCCCTAGAGGGCCAGCTAGATTCCACCTGTGAGAGGGTGCCCTGAGGCCATAACAGCTTCCTTTGGCTCACCTCAAAATCTTGAAGGGTGTTCTGTGCATTGGGCCTGTTCCCTTTTAACTCTTAGAAAAGACAGCTATTTTTTTTCCCCCAAAACATCTGGAAAGTTTCCCTGTGAGAGCAAAAAAGGGAAGGCAGTTATGTGGTGCTGCAGTCATAGATGGGCTTAATTTGAAACTATTAGTTTCATTAGCCTTGATATTCTAATTACATCTCTGCATTTCACCCCACTGCACTATTGCTCAAACAAGTTGGCTCAGGAAATAATTGCCATGTTTTTGCATAAAGAATATGCAAAACAAAGGGCTATTGTGCCAGGGATGGAAGGAGTGTTTTTGATTGTTTCTCATTCCCCTCGGTGTTTTCAATAGAAACCAACCCCGGCTGTTCGGGACAGCCTCCAAGGAACTGGGAGCTATCGAGGGTAGCCCTGCCAGGGTGTGGGCTTATCCGACAGATTTCTGACTAGTCATGGCTCTGTCAGGACTTTAGGACAACATCTGTAAAATTCTCTTAGGCTGCTAGATAATCTGTTGTCTATTTCTCAGAGGTCCTTTCCTGGGCAGAGGTTCCTCAATGTTGCCAAAAGCTCCATGGAGTGTGAGAGCCACCAGGAGATTTGACTTTCACTTTATATGTCAGAATGATGGGGCAACAATGCAACACTTTATATTTGCAAGTTGATGGGATTTTACAGGGTAGTTAATCCCTGGGCTGCCAGGGAACCTCCATCAATTCCACTTTGAAATGAGGGAAATAGGATATGAAAAAGGAAAGTAAATTTCTTAGAATTTTCCCATCCAAGATTCCATGTTGACATAGAATTCCAGAATGATGGATTATTCCAGCACATGTCAGGAATGTTTCAACACTGAGAAGAAAAATCCTCGAGTGGTACATGCCAATAAAGGAGAACTCTCTGCCTCCTGGGAGACCCCTGTTCTCTAGGAGGGTCAGCCTAGGGCATTGTTTTCTGTGGTCATCAGACACACTCTTTAGACATATTAAGGTTCTGCAATCTCTTCAGCTTTGGACTTAGTGATGTTATGAAATCAAGAGACATAGAAGTAGTGGTGCCTAATCTTTCCATCCATCTTGTTGGACAAGAAAGGATCATATAAATGGGTAAATTAAGGAACAATATCAGATAGAATATAAACCTGTGCCAAATGTCTAGTGATAAAGAGTTTCTTCTCTTGTCACCAGAACAGAGAAAGGGCAGAGAAACCCAAGCCTCAGAGTAACCAGGGGAGGCTTCTTAAATGAGGAAAGAATGAACCTGTGGAGAAGAGAAGGAAGGTCTAATAGATCCTTGATTTTTGTAAGCTCCCAGTTCCACCAATTCCATGATCATATTTCATTTCTTTCATAAGCTACAGCCAAACACAAGGATTTTTTGCCTCTGCAGTGACAAGCAGAGAACCATGGGGCCGTGTTGAGATGCAGATGAAAGCAGGCTCGCTTCTAATTGAGTGGCTCATGTGTCTTCCCCTGGGTGCAGGGCTCAGACGGATGGCAGAAAAGCGCAGGCCATGGAACTTCCAGGCTGCTTTCAGATAGAATCAGGGTTCTACTGCATTTAAAGATGGGGAGATTTGGTGTGAGGCACAGAGGGGTGATTGATGGAGAGTCTGGTTGGACTAAAGGTGAAAGCTTGTGTAAGAAAGCTACAGAGAACCAGGTTTGCCAGAAGGGTGGTAGTTTAGTACTAAAGAGCATTGAAGTCAGGCACAATGCACAAATTCAGGGGTAATTATTAGGAGTTCCCAGGTGGCTCAGCGACAAAGGGTCTGCCCTCAGTGCAGGAGACACAGGTTCAATCCCCGCCCGGGTCAGGAAGATCCCTTGGAGAAAGAAATGGCAACCCACTCCAGTATTCTGGCCTGGGAAATCCCATGGACAGAGGAGTTGCAAAAGAGTCAGTTACAACTAAGCAACTCAAAAACAACAAAATTATTTTTATTGGGCAGACTAGTGACATGCACAAAGGTGTCTGGTAGAAATACTTGAATGGAAGTGGCACACTGAAAGAATTGGAGGGAAGAGAAAACTAGAGTCAGGCAAATGAGTTAGGATGCAGATGGTATGAGAGGGCAGAGACAGCAGAGACAGAAAAGAACGGGCAAATCAGCAAGATTTTGCAGGCAATAGGCTTGGTGGCGAATGTACCAAGACTGAAGGAGATGATGAAAACGGAGGAGGAGGAGGAGAGAGGGTGATGGTTTGAGGAGGACCCTTCAGCTTCGCAATACTAAAAAATGGTTTTCCACCTTCACAAGTGCTGGGTGATGTTCCATGGGAAACATACTCCATGATCTCATAAAAATTTTTTTTAATTTAAAAAATTGTGGTGAAATGCTCATAACATACAACTTACCATCTTAACTATCTCTTGAGTGTACAGTTCAGTAGTGTTGAGTACATTCACATTGGTGTGCAAGTAATCTCCAGAATTCTCATCTTGCAAATCTGAAACCCATTAAACAACTCCCCGTCTCTCTCACCAGCTCCTGTCAGCCACTCTTCTACTTTCCATCTCTCTGAGTTTAACTATTCTCTTACACTATTTGTTTTTGTGATTGGCTTATTTCACTTAGCGTAATGTCCCCAAGGTTCATTCATGTTGTAGTAGGTGTCAGAATTCCCTTCCTTTGTAAGGCTGAATATAACATTCTATTGTATGTATATACCATGTTTTCTTTATCCATTCATCTGTCTACTAATGGACAGTAGGGATAAACTTCTACCCTTGAACTATGGTGAATAATGCTGCTACTAACATAGTGTGCTCTATTCTTTTGAATATACCAAAGAGTGGAATTATTGCATCATATGGTAATGCTATATTCAACTTTCGAGGCACTTCCATACTATTTTCCATAGCAGTTGCACCATTTACATTTCCTCCAACAGTGCAAAGAATTCCAGTTTCTCCACATCCTTGCCAACACTTATTTCTTTAGTTCTTTGTTTTTATTTATTTTTAATAGTAGCTGTCTTGATTGGCAGGAATTGGCCCATGGTTGGATATTAAGGATGTGTTATTTCTTTCACTAGCTATAATTCTCTCTGCCATTTAGGAAAGCATTTTGGACTACGTGGGCTTACGAGTGACTCTGAAAGGGTGAGAACGTTGGAAAAAGAAAGTGAAAATGTTAGTCGCTCAGTCATGTCTGACTCATTGTGATGCCATGGAGAATATTGAGTAGGCTCTAATTTGTAGAGGAACTCATTCCCACACTTTGGTATATCCACTTACAAGCATCAACTTATTTGTGACACTCTTAAGTTATTGCAACATAGCAGTCAGTTTGAATTGAATTTTCAATTCATAATGGTTTCATCTTACACACCCACTGCAAACAACACACTCTCCCCTGAATTGGCGTTGCAAAAAGGAAAGCAAAAAGACAACAGAAAGCCCATCACGGAACAAGATTTTATATTGTCCCAAGTGGTTCAATCAGTGACACTTATTGGAAACAATGTCCCTCTTCATCTACAGAAACTCTGCAGCCCAAGGTTTGGAAACCAGGCCAGAGCATCTATCATTCCTGTCTTATGTAGGTATTTAGTGATTATATCTTGAGAGTGATTCCTACTTGTCCCGGTTGGTCACACAGTAGCATCCAGAGAAGAAAAGTTATAGCCATGAAAAATTTTAATTTTTTCTGAGGTTTCATTTATATAAATGTTTGCTTATTTTAAAGAAAATGTGTATGTGTTTTCCAGCAAGGAATTGATGTCTGTAGACCACTTGAATAGTATTCCAAGTACTCAGTGGATCTTCAGGCCCCCCAAGGGCCACGGAAAGCTGAGGATTCCAAATACTGGCCTCCTTGACTATGGTGGGAATGATCTCTGTTCATCTCCAAGGCAAACCATTCAATATCACGGTAATCCAAGTCTATGCCCCAACCAGTAACGCTGAAGAAGCTG
Source organism: Cephalophus harveyi (assembly GCA_006410635.1). Taxonomy (NCBI): domain Eukaryota; kingdom Metazoa; phylum Chordata; class Mammalia; order Artiodactyla; family Bovidae; genus Cephalophus; species Cephalophus harveyi. The sequence continues at coordinate 1,079,795 of SJYT01050673.1, read as the reverse complement.
AAGTTGAATGGTTCTATGAAGACCTACAAGACCTTTTAGAACTAACACCTAAAAAAGATGTCCTTTTCATTATAGGGGACTGGAATGCAAAAATAGGAAGTCAAGAAACACCTGGAGTAGCAGGCAAATTTGGCCTTGGAATGCGGAATGAAGCAGGGCAAAGACTAATAGAGTTTTGCCAAGAAAATGCACTGGTCGTAGCAAATACCCTCTTCCAACAACACAAAAGAAGACTCTACACATGGACATCACCAGATGGTCAACACCAAAATCAGATTGATTATATTCTTTGCAGCCAAAGATGGAGAAGCTCTATACAGTCAACAAAAACAAGACCGGGAGCTGACTGTGGCTCAGATCATGAACTCCTTATTACCAAATTCAGACTCAACTTGAAGAAAGTAGAGTGATTCCTACTTGTCCCAGTTGGTCACACAGTAGCCAATGGTCTAGCGGTTTTCCGCTAGACCTAAATCAAATCCCTGATGATTACACAGTGGAAGTGAGAAATAGATTTAAGGGCCTAGATCTGATAGAGTGCCTGATGAACTTGGAATGAGGTTCATGACATTGTACAGGAGACAAGGATCAAGACCATCCCCATGGAAAAGAAAAGCAAAATGGCTGTCTGGGGAGGCCTTACAAATAGCTGTGAAAAGAAGAGAGGCGAAAAGCAAAGGAGAAAAGGAAAGATATAAACATCTGAATGCAGAGTTCCAAAGAATAGCAAGAAGAGATAAGAAAGCCTTCTTCAGCGATCAATGCAAAGAAATAGAGGAAAAGAACAGAATGGGAAAGACTAGAGATCTCTTCAAGAAAATTAGAGATACCAAGGGANCACCCTTATGGCAGAAAGCAAAGAACTAAAGAGCCTCTTGATGAAAGAGGATAGTGAAAAAGTTGGCTTAAAGCTCACCATTCAGAAAATGAAGATCATGGCATCTGGTCCCATCACTTCATGGGAAATAGATGGGGAAACAGTGGAAACAGTGTCAGACTTTATTTTGGGGGGCTCCAAAATCACTGCAGATGGTGACTGCAGCCACGAAATTAAAAGACACTTACTCCTTGGAAGAAAAGTTATGTCCAACCTAGATAGCATATTCAAAAGCAGAGACATTACTTTGCCGACTAAGGTCCATCAGTCAAGGATATGGTTTTTCCAGTAGTCATGTATGGATGTGAGAGCTGGACTGTGAAGAAGGCTGAGCGCCGAAGAATTGATGCTTTTGAACTGTGGTGTTGGAGAAGACTCTTGAGAGTCCCTTGGACTGCAAGAAGATCCAAACAGTTCATTCTGAAGGAGATCAGCCCTGGGATTTCTTTGGAAGGAATGATGCTAAAGCTGAAACTCCAATACTTTGGCCACCTCATGTGAAAAGTTGACTCACTCCCTTGCTGGGAGGGATTGGGGGCAGGAGGAGAAGGGGACGACCGAGGATGAGATGGCTGGATGGCATTACTGACTCGATGAACGTGAATCTGAGTGAACTCCGGGAGTTGGTGATGATCAGGGAGGCCTGGCGTGCTGCGATTCATGGGGTCACAAAGAGTCAGACACGACTGAGTGACTGAACTGAACTTGACTATGGTGGAGTAGCAGAAAGACAGGTCTTTGGCCAGGGCATCTGGGGACAACTTTTTCCCAGCAATTTCTCTTCTAGATCAAGGGGAAGAAGACAAAACTTGCAGGTAAGATGATGTCAAAAAGGCCAAGAATACTCCAGCGCTGTGATCCCCAACCTTTTCTGAACCCAGGGAGTGGTTACTTGAAAGATAATTTCTCCATGGACTCAGGGGAGGGCGATGGTTTCAGAGTGATTCAAGAACATTATATTTGTTGTGCCCTTTATTTCTATTATTATTACATCTGATCCACCTCCAATCATCAGACATTAGATTCTGGAGGCTGGGGACTCCTGCTCTAGTGAATCTCTGTCTGAAGGATTCTCAATATTGCTCTACCTGAGTACTTCGTATCTGTAGTCAACAGTGCATTAGACTTTGGAACACATACATCACCATGTGTAAAATAGATGACCCAGACAAGTTGGATGCATGAAGCAGGGCACTCAAAGCCGGTGCTCTGGGAAAGCTCAGAGGGATACGGTGTGAGTGAGGTAGGAGGTGGTTTCAGGATGGGGGGGGGGGCACATGTATGCCTGTGGCCGATTCATGTTGATGTATAGCAAAACCATCACAATATTGTAAAGAATTATCCTCCAATAATAAAATAGATTAATTAATTGAAACACACACAAACAATGCATTAGATAGTTACAATTAGCAGTTTTTTGTTTGTCTTTGTCTTCAACTCCAGTTTGAGTTTTTAAAAAAGACCTGAAGACACCCAGAAACTCAAGGCTAAGCATTTTACAGCAAGATTCGGGGCTGCGAGATGGTGTCAGTTCTGAGAAACCCTTCCGTTACTTACCTAGTGCTCAGAACCAGCTGAACAGCAATCAGAAGGGGGAGTTTCCGTGCTTGTAGGGCTCCTTCTCCCATGTGGGAGCCTCACCAGCCTCCCAGCCCCACAGACGACCTTCCTTCTTGAGGAGGTGGCCTCCCCCGCCCCACACGCAGCTCTCCATCGGATTGCTTTTCAAAAACGGCTTCAAAATTTCCTCTACCCAGTTTTTCCTTTTCAAACTTATAATTTCCTTTGGGAAGCCATTCCTGAGAGGAATGGTGAACACACACTCAAGAACCACTGCCCTGGAGAAGTGGCACAGGGCAGTGGCGAAGAGAGAGGGGGGTTTGGGTCAGACCACCTGTGTTCAAATCCTGAGCTCCCCGCTTACTTGCTGTGTGACCTTAGGCAAGCACGTGACCCCTCTGGGCCACTGGTTCCACCTCTATGAAATAAGAGGAGTCATACCGCCCAGCCCCAGGGTTGCTGTGAATACTAAAACGTGGGGCGCTCTTGGAAGAGGGTCGGCACACTCTTACAAAGATGTGTCCTGTAAGTTATCATTGCCCTCCTGGGCCCTGAGCTCTATTTCCTCTGTCCAGCTCACAACCCAGCGCTGTGACTTCCACTTAACTCACACTTTTAATTCTTTGGGTTCTATTGGGGTGAAGTCTTAAGGTTTATTTGCTCTTAAAGTCCTTAACATATTATTGGCTGCCTAACCATGAAATGGCCTCTTCAGCCTCCTCTCAAGTTACCCTCCTTTTTTTCACTTTCTCTCTTTTCTCCTTTTCTGTTTCTTTTTTTTTTCTTCTTCTCATTATTTTTTAAACAATTTTATTTTATTTTGGCTTCATCATGTGACATGTGGGACCTTTGTTCCCTGACCAGGCATTGAACCTGCCTTACCTGCATTGGAAGCATGGAATCTTAACCACTGGGCCACCAGAGAAGTCTCTCTTTTCCCCTTTTCTGTTCCTCTCCCTTCCTCTTTTTTTACTCTCATACCAGAAGGCATTGCAACCTTTCCTGCTCCTTTATGCCCCAGCATTCCCGAGGAAACAGAAGTTTAGCTCCCATTATGCTTTCTTTACTTGAAAACTGTAGAATTTTAGCTTTACTTTTTTTCAAATATGCTGTTTTTTTTTTCCTTTCTATGAAAGGAAATATTGCTGCACACACAATAATGTATATTTAATAATGTGCATATTTAATAACATATAAAACTGGATATTTATACATTTAGTTCAGTTCAGTTCAGTCTCTCAGTCGTTGTTCCTCTCCCTTCCTCTTTTTTTACTCTCATACCAGAAGGCATTGCAACCTTTCCTGCTCCTTTATGCCCCAGCATTCCCGAGGAAACAGAAGTTTAGCTCCCATTATGCTTTCTTTACTTGAAAACTGTAGAATTTTAGCTTTACTTTTTTTCAAATATGCTGTTTTTTTTTTCCTTTCTATGAAAGGAAATATTGCTGCACACACAATAATGTATATTTAATAATGTGCATATTTAATAACATATAAAACTGGATATTTATACATTTAGTTCAGTTCAGTTCAGTCTCTCAGTCGTGTCTGACTCTTTGCGACCCCATGGACTGTAGCACGCCAGGCTTCCCTGTCCATCACCAACTCCCAGAGCTTGCTCAAACTCATGTCTATAGAGTCGGTGACAGCATCCAATCTTCTTATCCTCTGTCGTCCCCTTCTCCTCCCACATCTTTCCCAGCATCAGGGTCTTTTCCAATGAGTCGGTTCTTCGCATCAGGTGTCCAAAGTACTGGAGTTTCAGCTTCAACATCGGTCCTTCCAATGAATATTCAGGACTGATTTCCTTTAGGATGGACTGCTTAGATCTTCTTTCAGTCTAAGAGACTCTCAAGAGTCTTATCCAACACCACAGTTCAAAACCTTATACATAGATCTACTTTATCTTTGTTTAGAATTGGCCTAATCTGAGAGCCAAAGGCAGCCGTGGTGGCCCAGGAAGTTCTGGCAAGAGAAGAAGCCTGATGGCTCTTTATGGAGTCTCTGACATAATCTCTTAGAGTCTTGAGACTCTTGCCTGCCCCTCCCTGTACCAAGTACCCCCACCCCTGCAGGGTCAGTCAGGCCCTGCTCCAGGATTCTTGGAGGTCCTACCACTCTACATGCCCTCGGGTCTGTTAGGAGCCCTGCCGGGCCAGCACCACCTCACTCAATGTGCACAGCTCGCAGGCTGGGTGCCATGGCAACTGTCCTCGTAAGTGTATACAGGTGGCCAGATAAGGCGGTGACAACAGCCCTCGGTGCTGTCACAGGGCCGTGCCAGGCAGACAGCCAGGCTTGCATACCCTGGTGCCCACTCCATCCAGGGGCCCCCCGTCGGGGGAAAACCTGGGCTATTGAGCTGGGTCAGCTGAGACGCAGCCCCAGGGAACCACAGTGCTGGGAAGGAGAGGAGGACGGCAAAGCTCTCTGGGAGTTTCCAGGCCGGGTTAGTGCAGAAGCATCTCAATGACTCAGACTTCTTGTTGCAAACCAGGAGCCCTGCCGGGGAAATGAGCTCTTGAGCAACCCTACGACAATCGCGCCTTTCTGCAAGGTGGTGGCTGTATTGCCAGCACGGCTGGGACACAAAGCTCACGCTCACTTGCACAGTCTTGTTTGAAGTAGGCCTGGCTGGGGTTTGCTCTCCTTCTTGGTTTCTAATAAATTTAACTCTGCCCTTCATTTGGCCAGACAACTTCTCTTTCTCCATTACTCCTTGCTCCTCCCCTTTGCCCTGCTTTTAAGAATCAAGGACATTGGATTCCTTGTTTGTACTCTGAGAATGCAAGGTGGCACCTGAAATACTGGATAGATATGATACATCTTTCTGAAGCTTCAGTTCCAATTGTTGTTGTGTCTGACTCTTTGTGAGCCCATGGACTGCAGCACGCCAGGCTTCCCTGTCCTTCAGCATCTCCCTGTGTTTGTTCAGACTCATGTCCATTGAGTCAATAATGCTACCAGTTCTAAGTACATAAGTGATAAAATAGTATTTCTATGTTAAAATATGTGGACTTATTACAGCAAAGTGGGAGAGTTCCACAGGCTTTCAGGTGAAACTTTAGACTAAGGAAGTTATTCTCTTGCTGAAGGCCTTGGGCTGAACTTCTGGGTGACGTGTGACTCAACCTGTCCTTCGGAGATTTTGGTGAGAAAATCTGAGAGGTGCTCCTTGTGACTTGGTGATCCCTGATCTTGGTTGTCTCTACACCTGTTCTTCAAAGAGCAGGGATTTCTTGTGGACCACATGCCCAGCAAAATTGAGAGACGAGGATTTGGAGAAAAGCTGAATAGATCCCAACCTGATACAACTTTGGATGCATAATTATGTCATCATATTATTCTCACCACTGTAGGCAGTGTTGATTTGATGTAATGAAAGAAATACAGATGGCGCAGAGACAGTGGTAACATCAGCTTGTCTTTACTTTGAGAACCAGTAATCTTCAGTATGGTTCTATTGAATCACGTAATTTTAATCTTCTGCACTTTCGGAGCATATAAACTCACAAGCGTGTGGATTTATATTCCAAAAATGTGTGTTCATTTATGATTATATTCTGTCCAAATGCAGCTATACTGTACCAAGAACTTTTTAACATGTGGGAAATTTACCAAGAGGGCAAGTGGGAGGGTCGGCACAGGGTACCAGGGAGCTGGTAACTGGGTGGTTCACGTACCACTTGAATGTTTTTTGCTTTAGCAAAAGCTCTAGATACTTCTTTTGGCCACGCCTACTAGCCAGTCACGGGCTTCCCTGGTGGCTCAGTGGTAAAGAACTTGCCTGCCAATGCAGGAAACGCTGTTTCAATCCCTGTGTCAGGAAGATCATCTAGAGAAGGAAATGGCAACCTGCTCCAGTATTCTTGCCTGTGAAATCCCGTGGATAGAGGAGCCTGGCGGACTACAGTCTATTGAAAAGAGTTGGACACGACTCTGTGACTAAAAAACAGCAACAATAACTAGCCAATTATGCTCTGAGGTTCGGTTGTAGATTTTCACTGGAGAGGAAGAGTACCCCTCAGTGACAGGGAGGATTGGCAGGCACTCCATTGATGAGCTGGGCAAATGCTGGCACCTTCGCCTTCTGTAGACATGGGAATTCTGCAGACAGGCTGCTGCTGCTATGGATCCTGTGCACAGAGGTATCTCATTCCTGGTTCTTGCCTCCCCCCCACCCCATGCCTGGCCCTGGCAAAGCTCTAGTCTTGGGGACGTGGCTCTTGGAGAGTAAAAGGATACATACTGAGCTTCCAACTTTTCAGTCATTTACTATTTAACTTGATCTTGGGAAGAAACTTAATTTTTTGGAGTATTATTTTGTTTACTGGGGGGATATGATATCTACCTTAACAAACAATGATTAGTTTAGTTTTAAAAACTAAACAATGATTTAGTTTTTTTTTTTTTTTTATTGGGGTATAGTTGCTTTACAGTGTTGTGTTCGCTTCTGCTATACGATGAAGTGAATCGGCTCTAAGTACACATACACCCCCTCCCTCTTGAGCCTCTGCCCCACCACCTGTGACTGTCTTTGAATGAGATAATGCATATGTATCACCTGAGCACAGAACCTCGTGCATATGTGGCTCAGCTGGTAAAGAATTCGCCTGCAATACAGGAGACCTGGGTTTGATCCCTGTGTTAGGAAGATACCCTGGAGAAGAGAAAGGCTACCCACTCCAGTATTCTGGCCTAGAGAATTCCATAGACTGTATAATCCATGGGGTGGCAAAGAGTCAGACACAACTGAGTGGCTTTCACTTCACTTCACTTCACTTCCAACAATAGGTGAGCCAAAATCCTCTACCTAAAACTCCAGTCAAATAGTAGACTGAATTCCCGCATATTCTGAAGGCAGGAGAGAGTGTGTCATCTACAGACACCCCGTGCCTGGTCATTGCTCTTGTGATTTACCAATGAGACCCAGGGATGAGGCATTAGAGTAATCTCATTCTAAAACTTCTGCTCAGCAAAAGTACAGCCATCTTTAAGTGGGTAAAGAAGCTCAAAGGGCTTTAATTTGCCCTGTGAAGTGTGGATTGCACCAGTTTATCTTTTAGAGAAGGCATGCTGCCACCTCCATGGCATCAGTAACGAGGCCGTTGCCGTCTGAGAGCGGCTCCCTCCTGATCGCAGGTGGAGCTGCGGGCCACACAGCTGTGATTCATCTTCCGTTCAGTTATCTCAGTGCCTCCCTTGGTTGGTCATTGCTGTCGCAGAGAGGGGCAGTGGCAGAGAAGAAGGGGTTGGAGGGGAGGGTAATGGCACGCCGGGCTCACTGCTGTGTTTTGTAAAACCATTACTCTCTATTACCCCCGCTTCTGCATGATATTTTCTACTCAATTAATTCCTGGAGATATCACCAGAAACTGATGTGTGCATACTGAATAAGCTTGGGATTTTTTTTTTTTATGTTGTTATTTGCCTAGATAATATTTTTGCAGACAGCAGTATTATGTTAATTGCTCATTTGGGACATAGAATAGCTGTCCTGAAACTATCCTTTTTTGATTTGGTTCATCTGTTCTTATCACAAATGCCATTAGCAATGAGAATCAAGAGCTGAGGATCCTACTCCAGCATATTTTTCTGCATTGAGTATGGAGAGGTTCACTCATCTTCTGGTTTCCAGTACTTTATAGAAAGCATAGGGATGAGAACGGAGAAGGCAATGTCACCCCACTCCAGTACTCTTGCCTGGAAAATCCCATGGACGGAGGAGCCTGGTAGGCTGCCGTCTATGGGGTCGCACAGAGTCGGACATGATTGAAGCGACTTAGAAGTAGCAGCAGCAGGGATGAGAAGTGATCATTGGAGAAGACAGACTTGTTGAGACCCCCGACGTGGTGTCACTATGGCAGATAAAACACGGTGGTGGGCACCCGAGACCTTGGGCATCGGGGCATTGATGTCCTTCCTTGGTTTCACTGCCCTGTAATGCAGGATTCTATAAGTTTTGTGAAGTCTTATCAAACCTAAGCTGTTGATTGCTGATATGAAATCATGCTGCAGGTGGCCGTGGAGCAGACCACGCATAGCTGGGTGTTCCCATTCTCTCTGGAAAGCCAGAGGGACTGAATGTGCGGATGGGTCATTCATTCACCCCTAGCCCCTGGGCACGGTCCTTGGCGGTCTTCCCGGTAGACCTCTGCAACAGCTGTTTGGAAGATTGAGCCCACAGACATCAAAGACCACCAACCTCATCGCCAGTCATTTCTCCGTGATAGATTTTTTGCTCTTTTGTCTCTTGCTCAGTTGCTAAAGTCAAGTCTTTCTTCCCGTTCTTGAAGGACTCATCAGAGCCTGAGAAGTCCAGAGCAGCACATTCGCCCACATCACCCTCTCCTTACTGGGCAGGTTTCTCCTTTGAGTCAGGAAAGCAAGAAGGTTTTCTCTCGGAGATCCTCTCAGTGTCCCTCTGTTAAGGTACTGGCTTAGACTTCGGAAGAACTGTTTAATCCTCTGAGCAGTTAGCACCTTTTTAAAATTCAGACCTCTTTCAGACCCTGGCCTGCGTAGCCCTCTGAAGTGCTTTTGTCAGGATGGTATATCAGTCTTAGATCATGTTTTGCCAGCTGCTCAGGCCAGCAGCACAGAGAAAACACGGAGGCATCTGGTTCAGAGGCTCGCATTTTTAATCTGAGTAAAATCTCTCTGAAAAGACCTCAGAATACAAAGAGCCAATCAGTGCATATGATGTCAGAATGTTTACTGTTTCTGTCTCCTCCGGACATTTTCTTGGCATCCTGGTCTGATCTTCTAGGTGTGTCTAATTGTTTTAAAGGCCCAGCTGTGTGAATTTGACTTGCCTGCAGAAAAAACAAAAAGCCATATCTTCCAACGTCAGGGAACAATCTTAAACTTCCCTCTTAGTTCTCACCATTGAATTTCTGCGAGGCCTCTGACTTTAAAGCCTTTTGGCAACTAATAGAAAGCCTTGTTTTCTCGTTAGCCTCAGAGGCTGGCTTTTGATATCTTTGAACTTGTCCTGAAGAACAAGGACCAAGTAGAACAGGCCTCATCACTTAGACTTTTAAGCACTTTCCATTCATATCTCAGAGCTAAAAGGGAGGGGAAAAAGAGAAGAAAAGAAATCTTTTCTGACTCTTCCCTTTGGGGATGCCCATGTGACCCATTCCTGCAAGCTTTTGTGGGGACGTTGTAGCCAAAGATAGTTTCACCTCTGACAGCAATTTTGTTGAGACACAACAGACTCATTTTCCTGGAGCTGAAATAATTATTTCAGCATTGATGTTCAAGACGCCCTCTGAGACGGATCTCAGGGAGGGAGGAAGCTACTATTTTTAGTTATGAAAAATATCAACATAAGATGAAGAGACTCAGATTGTGGCTAAGACTCTACTGTTTCTTCAAGATATTCAAGATCAGTAATGTCAAAGATACTCACTAAACAATAGGAACAGCCCGCTGGGCAATGTTCTGACACCATCCAGTACTCAAGTGATGTAAGGGTGCTGTCAAAGCCCATCCAGGGGAGATGCTTTATGAAGAAACTTCCTCCCGAGAACTACCTTCTTGAGTCAGTAGACTACAGTCCTTCTCCCTACCTCCTCATCCCTCGTGGAAAGCATTCAAGGTGTGTGAGGCTGGGGGACTCTGCTCCAAGCCTTGGGACTGCCTCCAGCTGGCAACTTTCCCCATCGCTGCCTCCCCCATTCCTACTGCTTCCAGAGATGGCCTCTCCTCTGGCTTTGGAGACCAGCTCCAACACTACGCAGACAGTGATTCGGACATCAGTCTTCTCTTACTGACCTGATGAAACTGCTGGTAAAGCACTTACAAAGTATTGAGTTGGCCAAACAGTTTGTTCAGGGTTTTCCATCACCCAAACAAACTGGCCAACTCAAAAATAGTCTCTTCTCAATCATCAGGACTCACACAAGGAAGTAAGGGCATGGAACAAAACTAGCATTCAACCAACTAGCAATCACTCCCCAAACCTTTTGCTTTTCAATGGCTGTTTTTTATTGGCAGAATAGAATCCTTTCTAACATCACAGTGCATACAATCCAACCTGTCCTTTCTTAGACTTTCCACTGGATATCATTTTCATTTTTGCAGTTGTTAAGAGTCAAAGAAGGCTCTTGGAAACATTTATCTCAGGAGTGCTGTGTCAGTTACAAGTAACAGAAAACTCAAAAAGGCTTAAGCAGGAGAGGGAATCTATCAATGAAAAGTAGTCAGGCCTTCAGGAATGATGGACTTGAGGACTTTGAGGCTCTGATGATGTAATCATGACTATTACTGTCATCATCACATTTTGACTTCATCTTTCTGTTAATTTAAAACTCTCAATTTCCTGTAATTGCTTGGAGTTAGCTTCAAAGCTGATAAGCAAGAAGAGTGACTATCCCCCTGATAGACACCTCAGAAAAAAATCTCAAAGTATCTCATTGGCCCTGTTAGGGTCACATGCTCATCCTAAGCCAGTTAGTAAGGAACACAGTGATTTCTTTGGGTGGCCTGGGTCACATGTCACAATGAGCTTGGGGTAGAATCATCTCTCCTGAAACCACGTGGACTGAAAATAGCAGGTGAATGAGTTTCCAAATGAAAATGGGGACTGTTTCCACAGGAAAGGAAAGTGGAAGCTGAGTGTGACAAAGGGCACGCGATCCATTAGCGGCAAAGATTCCTCTAAGCAACCACGCCTTCTCAAATGGTGCTGACTTCACGGCAGACACTGGACTGAGTCTGGGTGTAGGGAGAGGAGAGGAAGGGAGGCACGTAGGTGCGTACAGCAGAGACTTTGCCACTGAGGAACTCGATGTCTGACGTTTTGCTTAGGCCAACACGTCTGTGTCCATGACAGATGTCAAGATGTTATTAACGGGTCCTTCTTGTTGAGCCTGGAGACAGTGTCGGAATTCTTCCCAATACTGTACTCTGAGCAGCTGCCACAAACCAACAGTGACCATTATATGAGATTGATCAGTATTTGGTGAATTGGACCAAATAAACAATCTCTTTCAAGTGGGTTTGGGTAAATGGGCTGGATGTAAGTTGGAGGCTGAGATGACTGATCAGCAGTTGACCACCAGTCATTAGTCTGGAAACCCCTGAAGCTGGGAGAAGACAGTAAGTAACTAGTTGGCTGTACTTCACAGCTTACAGACATCTATCATCTATCTTCTACTAAGTAGGTCAATGAGTGCATGACAATAATTTCTTTTCAAAGGTTCTAAAATAATACTAGATGACAATAACAGTGGGTAACTAGGATTACTTTTGTGTATTTGCAGTTTTGTTGGGTAATCTCTTTGTGCATATGTATGCCAAGTCATTTCAATGTGCCCAACTCTTTGTGACCCTGTGGACTGTAGCCAGCCAAGCTCCTTTGTCCATGGATATCTATATGGGATGGGTCAAAGAAAATTCTTATTTTTACACCACTGAAGCAGAAGTCATCTAGCTCTCTACTCTCAGTGTTTAGAACTCACACTCAGTTCATACCAGTAGAGTAAAATGCCAAATCTGCCACATATAGTGGTACATGAGGCCAGGAAGAAGGATATAGAGTACAAAAGTGTGACAAGATGCAGAAATATTTTGGAGATTGGTGCTTTCTCAAAACTCTGAGGCCAACCCTGAAGACATGTTAACTGAAAGAATATGATGTGATGAACTAAAATGGTCTTAAATGTTAGAAGTAACCACTTCTTAACTAGTCAACAAATTCAATCAACAAACATTTACTGAGCTTCTATTATGTGCAAAATATTCTTAAATATTTTGTGAGATACAAAGAGGATAAACTTGCCCCCCTTCAAAGAAAGAGGGAAACAACCAAAGTGAAGATACAAGATTTACACAAATGAAAACTTAAATAACAATAAAGCACTTAACACTAGAAAGCAATAATTATTGAGATGAGTAGTCAGTAAGTGGTTAATTGCCAATTGGAGTATATGAAGAATAATATGGGAGATTTTTTAGGAAGGTGTGATCAATTCACACTGCAGAATGAAGAACCTCATTACTAAGGAAGGGGGAACTGGCCTTCATCTTGGAAGTCAGGATTGGTTTTGGAAGCCAGTTTTGGTGGGGAGAGCAGCCTACAAAAAAAGCAAGATGAGTGGAAGGAGCAAACTATATTTGAACCAGAATGAGTAAATAAATTTGTCTAGAGTTGGCATTTTGTGTAGAGAAGTGGAGGGTAGATGAGGTTTTAAAAATATTGAGTTGGTGTAAGACATTTTAGAAAAACCTGAATGAACAGTTTAGCCAACCTAATATATTGAAGTCAGTAGTGGCTGCCAGGCTGAAGGTTTTAGATGTAATCCAGTAAGCAATGGGGAATTATGGAAGGTTTCTGGGTGGCAGAGCAGCATGGGTGAACTGTCTTGGGAACAACTAATTTGACATAGGGGTGAGGATACAATGGAAGCAACAGATATTGGAGCTAAGGAAACCATTAAGGGGCCTTTTCCAATAATACTACGAAAGGTTAAAGGGTTCAGTTTAGCTTTTTGGCAGTAGACCTATAATCTTTACAGTGAAATAGAAACAAGAGGTGGTCACTAATGAGATATTTTTCAGAGAGGAGGAAGGAGACCTCAATTTGAGGTGTTAGTTCCAGGAGATTAGAATTTGGAGGAAACTGGAGAGGAGACAGTTGTGGGCTCAGATGAGAAACTGAGGCCTAGATGTTGAAGTTCAGGTGAAGGCCCAGTGACAAAGTACAACATCCAGCTCCTCCCTGTGTTGTTGGCTGGAGAAGTTTCAGCTCAAAGTTCAGGCATCCTCTATGTGGAGAGATATTTGAGTTAATACTTACCACCCGGCTTCAATCATGATCAACACCTGACCAACCTCATTTCATTTGCCACATCACTACTGTCCTCTCCAGCACACATTTTGTTGGATGAGGAAGTGTGCAGGCTGACTTTTCCTGTGTCTCATTGAGAGTCAACACTTGTCTACCTAGCAAAGAGCATCTTATTTGTGATAAAATTGATGGACTGGGGTTTGAGGAAATAAGAAGCAATGTTTCTCTTTGGAATTTTCAGGCCACTTGTTTATGACTACAACAAAATTAATTGGCCAATAGATCCTATTATTGGACCTTAAGACAGTATATGCGTTTTATATAAGTACTTCTTGAGAATCCCTCTGCTGAGTTCAGAGACTCATCCAGCTTTCTCCATTAGCCCAGGCACAAAGCTATGACAGGTGTCTTTGAGCCCACAGTCACTCAGATCAGAACCCACTGTGGAAAATGAGCAGAAACACACAGCTTTGGTCTCAAGAGAGGTAGGAGGCAAAGTTAATTGACTTCTGCTCTTCCTTCTTTGCCCTTTCTTAATCTGAGGTATCCAGAATCATAAAGAGAGAGAGATCTATTCACAGGAAGTCCCCAACTACACTCATCCCTTCCAATGATTGTCCAACTTTCCATCTCGGTACGTCTACCTTTTCTAGAATTCCTCAGGAATGACATCATCTGACACATAGACTTTATGTCTGACTTTTTTTCTTTCAGCATAATTCTTTTGAGATTCAGCCATGTTGTTGCATGGGTCAGTAGTTCATCCTTTTTATTCCTGAGTGGTGTTCCATCGTTTATCCATTCCCCGGTTGAATGGTTTCCACTTTTTAGCCATTATGAATAATGCTGCCAAGAACATTCATGTAAAAGGTTTTGCATAGATCTGTATGTTCCTTTCATGAGAATAAATACCTAGGCATGAGAATGTCATTTGTATAGTAAGTGTATGTTCAACTGTTGATGAAACTGTCCATCTGTTTTCCAAAGTGGCTGAATCATTTTACACGCCCAACAGCAAGGGATGAGGGCTCTAGCTCCCCATCTCACCAACCCTTTATGTAGTTACTCTTCCTTATTTCAGCCACCCTAATGGATATGAGTAGTCTATTGTTGTGTTATTTTCATTTCCTTGATGAGTGTGATGTTGAGCATCATTTCAGGTACTCTTAGGCCATTTGCACATCTTCTTTTGGTGAAGTGTCTCTGTTAAATCTTTTGCCTGTTATTTTTATCAGTGTTTGTCTTATTATACAGTAAGAGTTCTTTTCATGTTATTGATGTCCTTTAGCAGACATATCGGAGATGGCAATGCACCCCACTCCAGTACTCTTGCCTGGAAAATCCCACGGACAGAGGAGCCTGGTAGGCTGCAGTCAATGAGGTTGCTAAGAGTCGGACACGACTGAGTGACTTCACTTTCACTTTTCACTTTCATGCATTGGAGAAGGAAATGGCAACCCACTCCAGTGTTCTTGCCTGGAGAATCCCAGGGACAGAGGAGCCTGGTAGGAGGCCGTCTCTGGGCCACACAGAGTCAGACACGAGTGAAGTGACTTAGCAGCAGCAGTAGCAGCAGACATATGTTCTGCAATTATTTTTTTCAGTCTGTGACTCATCTTTTCATTTTTTTAACAGTCTTTCAAAGAGCAGAAATTTAGATGAAGTTCAATTTATCATTTTTTTAAATGGTTTGAAGTTTTTGTGTTCTAAGAATTTGCTTATGCCAAAGTCATATTTTCTATCATGTTTTCTTGAAGAATTTTATGTTGCTTTAGCTCTTACATCTAGGATTTATTTTGAGATAATGATTTTATAGTATAAGGTCAAGGTTGAGATTCATTTATTTGCATATGGATACCCAGTTTTTTCCAGTACCATGGCTGAAGACTCTCCTTGAATTACCTTGACATACTTGATACTTTTAAGAGCTGAAAGTTTACTTTCTTTTTTTTTCAGTTATGCCAAAATGTCTCTTTCAAAAGGACGTGACAAAGTTCTGTGTACCATTTTTTTAAATTAGAAAATTATTGAAAATGTACCCAAAGATACAAGGAAGATTATACAAAATTATTTACAATAATGGGAAACACTCTAAATATATAGCAATAGGAAGCAAGTGAAATAAATTATGGCACAGTCATGTAGTGTAATATTGTAGACCCTAAGAGTCTTAATGTTTATCTACATATATGAACAGGGAAAGATATTCATTGTAAGCATTAACGGAATACACAAAGATCACAAATAGAATGTCTGATGATACATCTTTGCAGAAACCAAAACAACAATAAAAATTATAATCACTTATGCATATAGAGATGGATTTACCTGGTGGCTGAGACAGTAAAGAATCTGCCTGCAATGTAGGAGACACGGGTTTGATTCTTGTGTCAGGAAGATCCCCTGAAGAAGGGAATGGCAATCCACTCCAGTATTCTTGCCTGGAGAATTCCATGTGTAGAGGAGCCTGGTGGGCTACAGTCCATGGGGTCACAAAGAGTTGGACACAACTGAACGACAAACATACATGCATACAGAGAAAAGAAAAATATAAAATCGTGTAGTGTTTATTTTTGGATGCTGAGATTCCAGACAATTAATGTTTATATTTCTCTTTCAAACAATCTGGATTACCTTTAACACCAAGAAAAAACATTTCTTTACTAAAAAGAGATAGGTACTCAGCAGCAGTGTTTAAGGATTCCACACATATATATATGTGGCTTAACATAACACTATGTAATATTCTTACCTTAAATACTCTTAATGGTGTGAACTTTCTGGAGAATCAGATTCCAGCAGAAATCTGGTATGCTCAAGCTAGAGAGACCCACAAAAGGCTTACTAAAGAGAATGAGGCATTTGAATCTTCATTTCCATTAAAATGCAAATTAGAATTAAAGTTTTCCATATGGTGATGCATCTAATTTTCTACCATGCTCCTTCTAACCCAAATAAGAGATAATTTCTGTTTCTAAATTCTTTAATGATGTAATTCCTCACAATTATAAGACTATGTAATCCACTCTATTTTTCCATCAATAGTGCAGATAGATGCCTCTGATCTCTCATGCAGCCATATGGTGTGATGAGACATGAATCTACTTTTAAAAGTTTTATTTTCCCAGAATACATTCTGCCTCCAGCTACATTACATGCACATTATTGCTCTGGTTTTTAGAGGTGGCTCTCGGAACTGTTACTAAATCCAGGACAGAGTTAGACTGGAATGTTCCAGGAAGGCAAGGATCTGTAGTCCACGGCCCAGTGCCTGGGTCCCAGCAGACCCCCAGAAAATGCCCGTGGAGAAAATGGATTGAGAAGAACATGGCTGCTCGTTTAAGAACCAGGGTAATTTCATACTTGGATGATCAAAGAAGATGTTAGTCACTCAGTCATGTCCAACTCTTTTCAACCCCCGAACTGTATGTAGCCTGCCAGGCACTTCTGACCATGTCATTCTCCAGACAAGAATACTGGAGTGGGTTGCCAGAAGATTCCCTTGAATCTTCCTGACCCAGGAATCAAACCTGCATCTCCTGCATTGTAGGCAAATTCTTTACCATCTGAGCCACCATGGAAGCCTGATCAAAGAAAAGATGTTTCTAACTTCAGGGGTCCTGGATTACATCTTTTATAATGTGGAAATATTAGAATCCTTAGCATTGTCTTTTTTCAGTTCAGTTCAGTTCAGTCGCTCAGTCGTGTCCAACTCTGTGACCCCATGAATCGCAGCACGCCAGGCCTCCCTGTCCATCACCAACTCCCGGAGTTCACTCAGACTCACGTCCATTGAGTCCATGATGCCATCCAGCCATCTCATCCTCGGTCGTCCCCTTCTCCTCCTGCCCCCAATCCCTCCCAGCATCAGAGTCTTTTCCAATGAGTCAACTCTTTGCATGAGGTGGCCAAAGTACTGGAGTTTCAGCTTTAGCATCATTCCTTCCAAAGAAATCCCAGGGCTGATCTCCTTCAGAATGGACTGGTTGGATCTCCCTGCAGTCCAAGGGACTCTCAAGAGTCTTCTCCAACACCACAGTTCAAAAGCATCAATTCTTTGGCGCTCAGCTTTCTTCACAGTCCAACTCTCACATCCATACATGAACACTGGAAAAACCATAGCCTTGACTAGACGGACCTTTGTTGGCAAAGTAATATCTCTGCTTTTCAATATGCTATCTAGGTTGGTCATAACTTTTCATCCAAGGAGTAATCATCTTTTAATTTCATGGCTGCAGTCACTATCTGCAGTGATTTTGGAGCCCCCCAAAATAAAGTCTGACACTGTTTCCACTGTTTCCCCATCTATTTCCCATGAAGAAATGGGACCAGATGCCATGATCTTTGTTTTCTGAATGTTGAGCTTTAAGCCAACTTTTTCACTCTCCTTTTTCACTTTCAACAAGAGGCTTTTTAGTTCCTCTTCACTTTTTGCCATAAGGGTGGTGTCATCTGCATATCTGAGATTATTGATATTTCTCCCAGAAATCTTGATTCCAGCTTGTATTTCTTCCAGTCCAGCATTTCTCATGATGTACTCTGCATAGAAGTTAAATAAGCATGGTGACAATATACAACCTTGATGTACTCCTTTTCCTATTTGGAAACAGTCTGTTGTTCCATCTCTAGTTCTGTTACTTCCTGACCTGCATACAGATTTCTCAAGAGGCAGGTCAGGTGATCTGGTATTCCCATCTCTCTCAGAATTTTCCAGTTTATTGTGATCCACACAGTCAAAGGCTTTGGCATAGTCAATAAAGCAGAAATAGATGTTTTTCTGGAACTCTCTTGCTTTTATGATGATCCACCAGATGTTGGCAATTTGATCTCTGGTTCTTCTGCCTTTTCTAAAACCAGCTTGAACATCTGGAAGTTCACGGTTCACGTATTGCTGAAGTCTGGCTTGGAGAATTTTGAGCATTACTTTACTAGCATGTGAGATGAGTGAAATTGTGAGGTAGTTTGAGCATTCTTTTGCATTGCCTTTCTTTGGAATTGGAATGAAAACTGACCTTTTCCAGTCCTGTGGCCACTGCTGAGTTTTTCAAATTTGCTGGCGTATTGAATGCAGCACTTTCACAGCATCATCTTTCAGGATTTGAAATAGCTCAACTGGAATTCCATCACCTCCACTAGCTTTGTTTGTAGTGATGCTTTCTAAGGCCCACTTGACTTCACATTCCAGGGTGTCTGGTTTACCACATAACAAACTTTACTACTCTTTTTTTTTTTTTTTTATGTGAGGAAATTGATACCCGGGTAGAATGTATCAGACCTGGATTCATCCCAGGTCTTCTGTTTAAAGACTTGTGCACATGCTTAACTTCTCCTCCTCTTCTTTTCTGATAGTCCCCAGCCCCAAGTATTTCTCACCTCCTACTGCAGCCTCACTCCAAAAAACCAGCCAAGAAGACTCTTAAGCAATAGAGGAGAAACTGTATGTGGACCAGTACAATGTAACTAAAACATTTCAATGCACTGTGGTTTGTCCATTTTTCTTTATGAAAGGTGTAGAAAGACCACTGAACTAAGGGAAGTGAATCTGGCCACTGTGTAGCTAAAGGCACGCTAGACAAAATTTAAAGTGCTAATCAATTAACTAACTTAATGAATATTTATTGCATACATACTATGTGGCAGGCAAATGGTAAAATATATGACATTATCACTTACAACAATGTAACACAGGAATTCGGTTGTGGGAAACTATTTGGCATAAACACATACTGAGTTCTTTGATGACAAGAAACTTTCATATGTAGATGAAAAAGCTTAAAGTTATTCATATAAAAATACATGTAAAATAAGTAATATATTTATGTGATGCTTTATAATTTTCAAATAATGTGTTTATCTGATTGGATCTACAAAAATACCTAGGATGAGAGAAACAGGTTTTACTCCATTTTCCAGAGAAGGAAACTGAGGCTCAGAGGGCCAAAGACCATCTCTAACTAGGAAGTATATGATCTTACATTTCCTGTACGTCTTAGGTGTTTCTGAAATTTATTTTAATGCTTTGTTGGGACAAGCTCATTTTCTTAATTTAAGAGAGGTGGGACTATATCTGTTTGCCAAAATACGCAGCCAGATTAATAACTAGCTTGGCAGAATCCCCCCTGCCAGACTACATGTGGCACGCTGTAACACACAGTAGTTGAGGGGCCACAACAAGACAGCTACCTTGTGATTACCCAGGGCAGCACTGCTGGGGGAGAGGCAGACACTGGCACAGCACATGGAATGCATTTTTAAAATTTAAAAGTGCATAAAACAACCTAAGGAACTGTGTCCAATCTGATCTGTGCAAATGCATGCTCTGCTCCCGAGCAGAAAGAGAACTCAGAGGCATCCACCCCTTCTGAGAACGCCTTTGGGAAAGTATCAGGGTGCTGTCGTACTTCAAGCCCGAGCAGTGGCTGCCAGAAGTGACTTGTCAGAAAAGATTCCATGTCATTGACCTACCTCCACGGTACTTGTCTTCTGTACTGCATGTCACAGTGAAGAGGGGGAAAGCTGAGGGAGGACATCATTTGGGAGCCAGAAAGCTCAGATCTGATGGCAGCAGGTGGAAGTGCTTCTTAGACTTTGAGCAGTCTGGGTGAGTATGAAAATAGCTCACTGGGAGTTGTTAATAAAGATGGACATTGTTCCCAGAGAAGTGTTCAGGTCAAGATATGATGGCTGGGGGTTAATGACCTCACAACCAGAACCTCTGCCTCTTGCTACTATTTTATTTTTTTTAACTTTTTATTTTATATTGGGGTGTAGCCAGTTAACAATGACATGTTAGTTTCAGGTGGACAGCAAAGGGATTCAGCCATACATTCAGTTCAGTTCAGTCGCTCAGTCGTGTCCGACTCTTTACGACCCCATGAATCGCAGCACGCCAGGCCTCCCTGTTCATCACCATCTCTCGGAGTTCACTCAGACTCACGTCCATCGAGTCCGTGATGCCATCCAGCCATCTCATCCTCGGTCGTCCCCTTCTCCTCCTGCCCCCAATCCCTCCCAGCATCAGAGTCTTTTCCAATGAGTCAACTCTTCGCATGAGGTGGCCAAAGTACTGGAGTTTC
>SJYT01050673.1:1001474-1057128 GCA_006410635.1 Cephalophus harveyi | reverse complement strand
ACTGGAATTCCATCACCTCCACTAGCTTTGTTCGTAGTGATGCTTTCTAAGGCCCACTTGACTTCACATTCCAAGATGTCTGGCTCTAGATTAGTGATCACATCATCATGATTATCTGGGTCGTGAAGATCTTTTTTGTACAGTTCTTCTGTGTATTCTTGCCACCTCTTCTTAATATCTTCTGCTTCTGTTAGGTCCATACCATTTCTGTCCTTTATCGAGCCCATCTTTGCATGAAATGTTCCCTTGGTATCTCTAATTTTCTTGAAGAGATCTCTAGTCTTTCCCATTCTGTTCTTTTTCTCTATTTCTTTGCATTGATCGCTGAAGAAGGCTTTCTTATCTCTTCTTGCTATTCTTTGGAACTCTGCATTCACAGAACGGTCTGAGGAATGGGGAGGCATTTTATTTCAGGGAGTGGTCAGAGGGGTGGAGCCCTTTTCCAGGAGCAGCAAGTTTTCTTGTTTGAATAGAGCAAAAGTCTAAGGAAGAAAAAAGCAGGACACAAGAGAGATTGGTAAACTGGAGCCAAATTACTGATGGTTTTAGGTGTCAGGCTGAGGAACTTTCACCAGACAGTGGGGAGTTGACGAAGGACTTTTTCATGAAGACAGAGGCAAACAAGCCTGCATGTTAGAGTGACTCATCTAACTGGTGTACTTGATGGATAAAATAGAGAAATGCTATGATGGCAGAAACGAACTGAGTGGGAGGCTATTGCCTTAGACCGGATGAAAGATCACGTGGGCCTGAGCTAAGCAAAGTGATGCATAGATTGAAGCTATTCAGAAATTAGAAGCAACAGCCTTGGACACAGACTGGGTGGGTGATGAGGCAGAGGGAGAGGATATTATTGGTCAGTGGGAAGGGGATAAAACAGGAGGAGGTGTATGTTTCAGGAAAGACACAGCAATTAGAGCCTGGGATGTGTATTAGTTTCCTAGGCTGTAAAATGCCACCGAGTGGGTGGCTTAAACAACAGAGATGTATTTGCTAATAGTTCTGGAGGCTAGAAGTCAAAGACCAGGGTGTTGGGCAGGTTGGGTTTCTCCTGAGACCTCTCCCCATGGGCTGCCTGCCTGCTCCCTGGTTCCTCCCATGGTCTCGGCCCTGTGCAAGCATTCCTGGTATTTCTCCGTGTGTCCCAATTTCTGCACCTTACAAGGGCACTGGTCAGGTTGGATGGGGGCTCACCTAACTGCCTCATTTAACTTAATCACCTCTAAAATGCCTCTCTTCAAATACAGTCAAGTTCTGAGGTAGGGCTTCAACATATGAATTTGGGGGTGGGTGGGAAAGAAATAGCTTTTAACAGGACACAGAATTTGAGATGCCTGTGGACATCCCAGAGAAGGTCTGGTAGGTGGTTTGCAGTATAAGTTGGAGCTCAGGGGAGAGGTCAGGGCTGGGCATGGGAAAGTGAGTGGCTGGAATCAAGTGCATGAGCTGAAGTCAGGAGAGAAGATAAAAAGATGAGCTCTCTCTAGAGGTTGTGATTATAAAGATAATCATAAAATCATAAGAGATTCCATGTATTGAGAAGGTTTCTATGGTATCTGCACTGGTATGCTTGAAACAACTTGGAAAGAATGATGATTATTTTTATTATTGTTGTTATCATTTGCTTTTGTTTTATAGAAGAGAAAGCTGAAGTCTGGAAAGGTTAAGCAATTTTCTAAGGTCTGAGTCTAAGGTCTGATAGCTCCCAAGTACCAGAACGAGAATATAAAAGTTAGTCTGTTTGAATTGAAAGATTTGTGCCTCTGTCCAGCATTGTACCAAGCCACTCCAGTATTCTTGCCTGGAGAATCCCATGGACAGAGGAGCCTGGAGGGCTACATTCCATCAGGTTGCAAAAAGCCGGACCCAACTGAAGTGACTTGGCACACACTGCACTGCACTAGCTCTAGGAACAGCAAGGAGAAGAAAAAAGAGAAGGGGCAGGGGCAGAATCAAAAGAGGAGGGGGAAGATGAGGAGGAAGAGAATAGCAGAGGGACAGAGAAAAAGATGGTCAGAAGACAGAAGAACCAAGCCGAAATGGTAAGCTGGGTGCCAACGGCATGGCCAGGGCATAGCTGAGAAGGTCAAACACGACAGCAAGATGAGAAGGAAAAACACATTGGTGGGCTGGGGGAAAGGGAGGCTGCTGGCACCCTTTGGGAGAGCTGGTTTTCTGGAGGATTGGAGGCAGATGACAGATGGTGTGTGTTGGGCAGAGGATGGGAAGTGGGAAGAGGAGGTGGCGAGCCTCGTCATCACTGGAAGGAGGGAGAGAGCTCTGGTGGAAGGGGAAGCAGAATGCAGGGAAACTTATTTTTAGAATGAGCCAGAAAGATTGAAAAATATTGGTAGGCAGATAAGGGAGACACAACTTCCAAAGACAGGAAAGGGGAAGTCATCTAAAGAGAAGTGGGGGTGGCAGGATGGGTCTTCAGCTGGAAGATGGCTTTGGAAAGGAACAGGAACTCTTCCTTTGATACAAGAGGGAGCAATTAAGGATGGGTGATGTCATGGACAAACCAGGAGGTTGGATGGCTTGGAACAGAGGAGAGTCAGCTTCCAACAAGAATAGAAGTGTCTGAAGAAAAGTCACCAGCCAGAATGTTGAATTCATGGCCCATAAGCTATGTCAATTCAGAGATGGTCCATTTTTCTTGGGCTAAAGCTTGGGCTCGTCCTGAAATGGGAAGGCAAAGCAGAATCTGAGAATGGACCCAGATGGGTTCAATTGAAGAAATTATTGGGCTGTCCAGGATCAATAAATATTTGTACACAGTGAGAAACATTCCCAATCAACTAATACTTATGGAAGGATCTCGAGGTGAAAAGCATGGTAAATTCTTGGGGGACAGATTTTACAAAGGTTTCCCAACTCATCTTCACAGGTAAATGAATTCCATCTTTAGCCCCTGACATGAGGAGGAAGCAGTGTAGAAACTGGATGGGGAGTGGCTCTATGCTGGTCCCTGGCCTTCTCAACATTGTCTATAGCTGCTTATGATTTGTTCAACTTGGCATGAGTAATAAGCAAATCATCCAATAAAGAGACTCAGCTTCTAGCAATCTAACTTGGCAACAGGTGAGCCAATTAATTAGAAGGTAATTTAATAACACTGCTTTTAAGTTGTCCACATGCTGTAGCAGAGGATTCAGGGCTTTTTGAAGTGATGGGTATTGTCTGAGAAAATGAAGATATGAGTATAGTTCACAGTGTGGGTGTGAGAAGGATGCAGAACTCAGCTGTCCTGTAAACCTCCCCCAAGCTCCATGAGAGTGGTTACTGCTGGTTAGTCTCTTGGGGATGCCTGCTCTGTGGGCAGTGGAAAAGCTGGTTTCTTCCAGAGAGTCTCCTGTTGGTGGACAAGGAACCCAGCTTACATGCTCAGACCCAGCATGAAATGGCCATTGAGGTGGTGGAAGAAGAAGGAGGTTTCCGCAGAAGTTGCAAAGCCACATGGACCACATCAAAACCCAAAGAGAGCATGGCCAAGCTTGGCACCATCTTCCCCATGGGCTGACAGCAGTTCACACCGGTGTGTGCCTCCTTGAGGACATCTGAGACTTGGCTTCTTGGGTATTCACATGCAAATTAGTGCTGTAGAACTTGGCTACAGATTCCTGGGGCTAGAGTCCTAGCCTGGACCATGAGTTACATAGGGAAGCCTTCACAGCCAAAACCCAAGCTTCAGAGGCAGCAGATACCCTCCCCTCACCTTCAGTTCCATACATATTGAGCATTTTAAAGTAGGAATTTCCTTAAAGATGACAAATGTCACAGTAGGAGTTTCAACAAAATTCAGCATGGATCCTCTGGGAGGCAGGATGGGGAGTGCAGGTGACTGGATAAACAGGCTTCAAAATCAGACTCTGCCACTGTGGTTATGGAATAAAGGCTCCATAATTTAAAAGTAAAGTTCTGTGTTTTTTTTTTTTTTAAGGGACAAACAATATAAAAAGAGGAGCTATTTTGAGACCATTTACTCTCTCCCCAGTGAAAAAGAAGAAGAAATCCATTGCACACTCCTGTTACCCTTCATTCCAGCCCCTCCCAGGGGTAGGCTCTGTCTGGGTTTGCTGAATGAATAAATGAAAAAAATCTCTCATGGAGTTGCTTGTTTTGACTCATTGGCAAACATCCTTGAAATGGCTTACCTTAAGAAACACAGGTTCGATCTACTTTAAAGACATTTAAATGAAAAATAAAACCCTGAAGTTGATCAATATAGTGTGAAATGGGGTGGTGGCATCAGAGAAATGAGTATACCAGAAATTCAAACTAAAGGTTTTCCTGGTGGCTCAGATGGTAAAGAATTGCCTGCAATGTGGGAGACCTGGGTTTGATCCCTGGGTTGGGAAGATCCCCTGGAGGTGGGCATGGCAACCCACTCCAGTATTCTTGCCTGGAGAATCCCCATGGACAGAGGAGCCTGGTGGGCTACAGTCCACAGGGTTGCAAAGAATTGGACATGACTGAAGTGACTGAGCATGCATATAGGGAACTATATTCAATATCTTGTAATAACCTATAATGGAAAAGAATTTGAAAGGAATGTATACATAGAATATAATATATAGAGAATGTAAATATAGTGAATATAATATATATATAGCATATATATATATAACTGAATCATTTTGCTGTACACCTGAAACATTATAAATCAACTATACTTAGTAAAAGTTAACCAACAAGACCCTGCTGATAGTACAGGGAACTCTATTTTATAATACTCTCTAATGGAAGAGAATCTGAAGGTATGTTTATAACTGAACCACTGTGCTGTACACTTGAAATTAACATGGTATTATAAATTAACTGTACTTCAATCAGCATCTTAAAAAACAAAGACATCACTTTGCCGACAAAGGTCTGTATTGTCAAAGATATGGTTTTTCCAGTACTCATGTACAGATATGAGTGTTGGACCAGAAAGAAGACTGGGCACCAAAGAACTGATGCTTTTGAATTGCAGAGCTGGAAAAGACTCTTCAGATTTCCTTGGACAGCAAGGAGATCAAACTAGTCAATCCTAAAGGAAATCAACCCTGAATATTCATTGGAGGGACTGATGCTAAAGCTGAGGCTCCAATATTTTTTGGGTATCTGATGTGAACGTTCGATTTGTTGGAAAACACCCCGATGCTGGGAATGAGTGATGGCAAAAGGAGAAAAGGATGGCAGAAGATGAGATGGTTAGATAGCATCACTGACTCGATGGACATGAACCTGAGCAAATTTCGGGAGACAGTGGAGAAACCTGGTGTCTTGCAGTCCATGAGGTTGCATAGTTGGACACAGCTTAGCGACTAAGTAGCAACAAACTTCAATCAAAAATATGTAGACAGATAGATAGATGGTGCTCAGTCGCTCAGTCCTGTCTGACTCTTTGCAGCCCTGTGGACTGTAGCCCACCAGGCTACTCTGTCCATGGAATTTTCCAGGCAAGAATACTGGAGTGGGTTGCCACTTCCTATGTGTGGGAATCTTCCCAACACAGGGATTGAACCTGCATCTCTTGTGTCTCACGCATTGGCAGGCAGATTCTTTACCACTAGCTCCACCTAGGAAGCCATATGTATATATATATATATATATATAAGAACTTAAGGATAACTAAAAAAAAAAATGCGTCTTTACATTTAATTCCTTTGAGTTGTTGCCGGGGTTGAAGAGTAGCACGAGGGCTTCAAGCAGGGCAGAGACTCCCTCTGTTAAGTTAGGGGAAACCTTCGCTCACATCCAGGACATAAGGAAAGCAGACTCTGCTGCTTTTATGACTGTGGCCGTCCCACAGTGGTATGTGGTCCAGAATCTTACTAGAGTGCCTGCCCGACGCTTGCTGTTGGAGAGATGACATTTGGAAAATGTCCCTTCTATATTCACAGCTCTCCAGTGGTTTCCCCTCGCACATTTGGACTAAAATCCAGTCTTGACTGCGGTTCACAGGGCCCCACAGTGTTTGGCTGGCAGCCACCTCCCTGCTCCCTCTGCCACCCACCTCTAGATGGCTTCCCTCCAGGCACGGTGGCCAGCGGTCCCTCTGTGTGCCAAGCACACTGCCCGCTCTGGCTCTCCTCTCCTCTGGGGCGCTCCTCCCCATCCATCAGCTTGTCTCAGCTCCTCGCCCTCTAGTATCTACTCAGTTTTTCCTCTTCACTGCGCCTTGGCCTGACTGCCTTATCTCTCCAACCTCACCAAGCATTGTTTTCTTCTTCAAGGCACTTACCACTAACATTATTTTATCTGTTGCATGACTTGGTTTGTTGTCTCTTTCTGCACTTGAATGTAAACTCTGTAAGCGCAGGGGATTTTTTTTGCTCTGTTCACTGTTTAGAACAGTATGTGCCCAATAATTGTTTTGGAAACAGTAAGTCAATACTTCATATCTTTGTTCATCTGTGGATGATAAAAGGCCCCAAAGAGGTCAGTATATAAAGACAGGTTGTCAGGGGCTAATGTTATGTGACTAGAGACACTTGTGTGGTGAGGAGAAGCAAAGGAAAGTGAATTGCAGTACTTTTTACTCTCCTCCTATGTGAGAAAACTCTGGAGAATCAGGAAGGAGAACAATAGAAATGTAAGATGGTAGCATTAAAATTTCCTTAGAAAAAGCTTTCTGGACTTTTCATTAACAAAGATCTCTTTTTAAATTTATTTCAGGACTTCCCTGGCAGTCCAGTGGTTAAGACTCTGTGCTTCTAACGCAGGGCATATATGAGCTGAATTCCTGGTGGGGGAACTAAGATCCCACTGGCTATGCAGTGAGGCAAAAATAAATGAAAAAACAAATAAATAAAAATTTTTTTCATGTATTTTGTTGGATGTTCCCACCAAAACCTTGTGTGTTTTCAATAATGATCCATTGATTTTTCTCAGTTATACTAACTAAAGAAATACGTAATATCCATTAGAGCATCAGATCAAAATGAAAGTAACCAAGGGTCATTGTGTGACTCTGAGATAATTCCTTCTAGAAGCAAAGGCAGCACTTGTGCAAGCTCAGCTCCAACAATTAGATGATCTCCACCGGACTCTGAATTTTTGAAAATAGCTCAAGGGCCCCCGCTAGCATCTAGAATACTGTGACTCACCCAAGATCATAGCAAATTGTTGGCGATATTATTGGTGTCATGACTAACGTATACTGTAGTTCAGTTCAGTTCAGTTGCTCAGTCGTGTCCGACTCTTTGCGACCCCATGAATCGCAGCACGCCAGGCCTCCCTGTTCATCACCATCTCCTGGAGTTCACTCAGACTCACGTCCATCAAGTCCGTGATGCCATCCAGCCATCTCATCCCCTTCTCCTCCTGCCCCCAATCCTTCCCAGCATCAGAGTCTTTTCCAATGAGTCAACTCTTCTCATGAGGTGGCCAAAGTACTGGAGTTTCAGCTTTAGCATCATTCCTTCCAAAGAAATCCCAGGGCTGATCTCCTTCAGAATGGACTGGTTGGATCTCCTTGCAGTCCAAGGGACTCTCAAAAGTCTTCTCCAACACCACAGTCCAAAAGCATCAAGTCTTCGGCGCTCAGCCTTCTTCACAGTCCAACTCTCACATCCATACATGACCACAGGAAAAGCCATAGCCTTGACTAGACAGACCTTAGTCGGCAAAGTAATGTCTCAACTTTTGAAAATACTATCTAGGTTGGACATAACTGTAGGTGATCTGTTTATCTCCAAGTCATGTATGAACAATTTCCCATGGAGTCAAGTCACGTGTTAGCTCTGCTCCAATTATTTACTTAGAAGCCAAGAGTAAGAATAGCTACTATTCATTAAACACAAACTACGTCTGTTTGGTTTATGGTTTTCCTAAGTTTGGGGGAAAATTTAGAGTGGTTTTCCTAAATTTTCTATGACTCCAAATAGCCTTTATACCAAGTACCATTACTCTCAAGTTAGTGAAGATAAAGTGTAGGGAGAGGTTAGTAACTCACTCAAGTGCTCACAGCTAGTTGGGGCAGAGTCAGGATTTGAACCGGGTTTTCTGCTTGAAAGCTCAGGTTCTTCGTTATACCTCACTGCCACTACACCCAGTGCTGGGTTCTTACACATGACTCATCCTTTGTGAGATTGTGCCCTGGAGAGGCAATCCTATAAAATCATTTCAATGATGGAACACTTGCCCCCAAGTAGACTGGTCACAAAAAGCACTGCCTTTTTAATTCACTGTGTGCTGAACCCTAGAGAGGGCAGGAGACAATTGTAGGAAAACTGTCTGGGAAAGTGGGTGGAGGGCCCTTAGAGCCGGATGACCTCTTCAACTCAAGTTGTTTCTATAATCACCCAGGTCCCTTAATTTTCCACAGTTTCTCTACCTACTTCCTTAGTTCTTCCTTATCTTATACACACACAGAATAAATTATTTGTGCCTTCATGACCTGGGAGTCTTTCTAACTGAGAATCCCATTTCCTGGCTATTTTTGAGGACTGACTGTATAATCCTCCATACAAGATCGCCTCTCTGAGCATTGGCAGATGGAGAGCTTCTCAAGCAGTGGTCACAAATGTTTAGAAGCTCTAAAGGTCATGTCTCTTGCCTAATGGATATTTGATTTCTGATAATGGACTTGTGACAAACACCTATCATTTGAATACTAATTACTATGATTTATTCAGAATTCTCATTGGCTGCCTTAGAAGCTGATATTCCAGAAAGTCCCTGCTGGGTGAAAGACATGGAATCATGTCTGGCATTGAGACACTAAAAGGAAAACAGTACACTTTGTTCTTTTGGCAAGCTCCCATTTAGCTGACAAATCTGTTGAGCTGGAGAAGCTTTGTTTAAGTAAGGAATAAGGAATGATTTAATTCATGTGACAGTCTAAATATGATATTTCCAAGATGGGCTAGGAGAGAGATGTCTGACCTTTTTTTCCTCTAAAAGAAGGGAAAATTGTAGCTTGGTGGGAAAACCATGAACTTTATAAGTAGAAAGACCTGGATTTTTAATTCCACTGTCACTGTTTGTTATTATTATTGCTGTTGTAAGTAGTAATAACAAAAAGAGTCTACCTGACTTTGCACATATAGGCAGTATCTTAGTTGCTTGCCTGGATTATTTTATTTAATCACTACAAAAAATCCTCTGAAGTTTTATCATGAGGTATTACTCGTCATCTTTATTTTATAAGTGAGAAGGTTGAGGCTTAGAGAATGCATCAGTTAGGGTCCTGGCAACAAATAGAATTGAATGCAGATGGTTCCAATGTGCAGCCTTTCCTAACAGAGGTGGGGCAGGGATAAGGGACCCAACAAAGGATGCTGAGGCAGTGAAGACTGCAGTCTTAAAGATTTGCTACCAGCCTTAGTGCTGAGGGAACAAGAGAAGGAAGCAGATGCCAGCCTGTGGACGACTGCTGCCCTGTCGGGAACCAATGGCACGGAGTGGTGTAGGGTCGGGGTAGGGGGATGCCGCAACAGCCAGAAATGTGTCATCAGATCAGGGAGGAAGTGGGAAGATCACCTCAACCTCTTTCTCTTCTCCTCTTGGATCTCCAGTTTATGCCTCTCGCTAAAGGATTGAACACTCTGAAGAAACACATTGGATTCTACCCAGAATTCGGTTTGGGTGTTGAGACCGGTGATACCTTACATATACCAAAAGTTTACGAAGAGGTTGAGCTCACATAATGAGGATTTCAGCAAGAGCATGGTGGCCTCCAAGCAGGTCCAAAAGCAGAGGAAAGAGACTGGCTTGGTATTTTTATAGAAGTTATGGGCTGGGATCAGAGTGAGGGTTTAAACTTCTGGCAAATACCAA
Organism: Cephalophus harveyi; assembly: GCA_006410635.1. NCBI lineage: Eukaryota > Metazoa > Chordata > Mammalia > Artiodactyla > Bovidae > Cephalophus > Cephalophus harveyi. The sequence continues at coordinate 1,047,360 of SJYT01050673.1, read as the reverse complement.
GGGAGAGAGTGCCCTGGCTTTCTAATTAGCTTGCCTAGTTGAGGGGCAGAAAGAGAAGAGAGAGGAACAAGTCTTAAAAGTTCAGATCCTTTATAATAAGATGTCAAATAGAGATGCACCAAGAGAGAGAGTTCAGTGTTTTGCTCTAAATCACTTAACTATTAAGTGATGGACTGGGTTTTCAACCCAAATCAGTCTCTTAACCCAAGCTCATGTTTTTTAAAAAAGCATTTTAATTGCAATACAGTTAGTTGATTTACAACGTTGCATTAGTTTCCTCTGTACAGCAAAGTGACTTAGTTTTATACATGCTGCTGCTGCTGCTGCTAAGTCGTCTCAGTCGTGTCCGACTCTGTGCGACCCCAGAGACCGCAGCCCACCAGGCTCCCCCGTCCCTGGGATTCTCCAGGCAAGAACACTGGAGTGGGTTGCCATTTCTTTCTCCAATGCATGAAAGTGAAAAGTGAAAGTGAAGTCGCTCAGTCGTGTCCAACTCCTAGCGACCCCATGGACTGCAGCCTACCAAACTCCTCCATCCATGGGATTTTCCAGGCAAGAGTACTGGAGTGGGGTGCCATTGCCTTCTCCGAGTTTTACACATACATATGTATATATCTAGATCTATATATTCTTTACCATTATGGTTCATTGTGCATGCAGGCGTGTGTTTGCTCAGTGGTGTTCAACTTTTTTTGACCCTTTGGACTGTAGCCTGCCAGACTCTTCTGTCCATGGGATTTTTCCAGGCAAGAATACTGAAGTGAGTTGCCATTTCTTCCTCCAGGAGATCTTCCTGATCCGGAGTTTGAACCTGCACTTCCTGCAATGGCAGGCAGGTTCTTCGTCACTGAGTCACCCCCAGGTGACAATGGTTGGTCACAGAAAACTGAATATTATTTCCCGGTGCTATACAGTATGAGCTTGTTGCTTATCCATCCTATGTATAACAGTTTGCTTCTGCTAATCCCAAACTTCCACTCAAACTCATGCTTTTAATTATGACATTAAGTGGTTTTGTGACCTTGATTTAATTACTTAAGCTTTTTGAGTTAAAACCTCAGTCTTCTCCTCCATGACATGGAAATCATGTCTCCCTGCCTGGCCCATGGCAGGTGCTGTTTCATGGCGTTTGGAATCATTGCCTTTTTGTTCCCGTTGGGGTTGTTATTGTTGGCATTAATTTCCTTCCCCATCTTGCCTGACTCCAACAGGGCTTCTGGATACCCTAGGGTTGTTCTAGCATGTCTTTTAAAAAGTCTTAAAAAAATGGCACAGACTTTATTCCCATTTTCCCAAGGAACATATCCTTGAATACCATACTATTAGCACTTTCTTGAGATAAGGTTGAGAAGACTCTCTTGCCAACTGAATTAACAGACAATCTTACCACATGTTTCCTTGGAGTGCTTCAGAAAGGAAGCTGCAAGGCTTTCCGTCAAGCAGACACCAGAGCCAAGTGACCCGGGAGGTCAGAAGTGAAAGGGTGTCTCCCACTCTCCTTGGTTATCAGCTTTGGAATACCTATCATCTTTTTAAGGTTAGAAGAGGAACGAGATGGGTATTTTTACCCCCAGTGATTCTTGAAGGTCATGTGGTTCCAGAATCTTCTATTTTTCCAGTACTACTCCACCTCACCCACTCTACAGGCTAAGAGGTGTTTTGTACACAGTCTCTCCTTAACTCATCTTTGTTGAATTCAAGGTATCGCATTAAAGACTGATTTTTGAACCAGTGGGACACCAACTAAGTTACCAATACTTTATGAGTTTTTCTTTAAAAAATGAAGCCAAAAAGATAAAGTATAAAAATAAGTACTGTTTCAGAACAAATTTTTTTAGTAGCCATCTTTGCACATGTGGGAACTGAAATCACTCCTGAAAAATTCTAGGGCCCCAGACAGCATGCATGTGAACTATCGATCCATCAGGTGATGATACTGACTCACAGCCTGGAACTGGGTAGGTCCTGAGCCTGCAAACGCCAGTCCTTTCAGCCAAGAAGCTGAGGATATAAAGGAAAGATATGGCTCATACAAGAACTTTCCTGGAAATTTCAAGAATCATTGTTGGAAAAAGAATCCTGGCCTCTGTCCTTCAGCTAGCTGTCCTGTTGGGGATGGGAACAGATGCTACCCTGGCTACAGAAAAAGCATAATGTGAGTCGTTTTCTTTTTGCTTTTTAAACCAGAAAACACCATCTACTGCAGGCCATGGCAGAACAGGTGGCATCCATTCGAATTGGAAATGAGGTCCCCAGATGAGAGACACTGGGATCCACCGTGGCCGGCCCCGAGGGACAGGCTCCCGGTCAGAGGGCTCATTGTTTCTCTCTTTTAATGAGCAGATGCCCAGCTCCCCATGCCACTTTGATTCCCTTAAGTTTATTAATTATCCTTTTGTGCGCTCCCCTTTGCACAATTTGCTTTTGATGAACCCCGAGCATTCCTCGTGACCAGACAGGGTTGCCTCTTGAGGAGACGTGGGCTTTGTGTGAAGCTGCACGAGAAGACATGGTCTGGGGTGGGATGCTTCCACAGAGTCTGTGTCACCTCCTTGGCCCCAGCCCCTCACGTGTAGGAACCTTTAGAACCGGGGTGAGGTGGGACGGGGTGGAGAGTGGGGAGCAGAGTTAGGGCTCATAGGTAAAGACAGCAGGAGAGTCTCCCACTGTCTCCTGACTGGAAAAGGCAGGACTGAGGGGGTGGATAGGAGAGCCAAGGGGCAGTGCCTTCCTGACTCCTCCTTCTGTGTCCAGTCTCCCCTCGCCTCTCCCATCATGGCACGATGCCCGCAGCAGCCACCTGCTCCATGCAAGGCGGGGGCGGGGGGGGGGGCGGAGTTGGAGGCTGGGGAACAAGATCCAGGTTTCAGACATCCCGCCTTTCACCCAATTTCTCATCTTTTCTCCCTGGTGGCTCAGATGGTAAAGAACCTGCCTGAAATGCATGAGACCCGGGTTTGATCTCTGCGTAGGGAAGTTCCCTGGAGAAGGGCATGGCAACCCACTCTAGTATTCTTGCCTGGAGAATTCCATGGACAGAAGAGCCTGGTGAGCTACAGTCCATGGGGTTGCAAAGAGTCAGACATGACTGAGTGACTAACACTTGCACTTTTTGACCTTTATATACACACTCCTCAACAACAATAAAATCCAAACTTAAGGGCACTCTGGGCTCAGAGAAGCCTCCTTCTGTTGGAGGGAAGCTCTGAGTCAAAGCATTAATGCCTCCCAATGTTGTGGTCCATTTTCTTGCTAAATAAATAATATACATATATTTGCTGCCACTGCTGCTGCTAAGTCGCTTCAATCGTGTCCGACTCCGTGAGACCCCATAGACGGCAGCCCACTCGGCTCCCCCGTCCCTGGGATTCTCCAGGCAAGAACATGGGAGTGGATTGCCATTTCCTTCTCCAATGCATGAAAGTGAAAAGTGAAAGTGAAGTTGCTCAGTCTTGTCCAACTCTTAGTGACCTCATGGACCGCAGCCTACCAAGCTCCTCCATCCATGGAATTTTCCAGGCAAGAGTACTGGAGTGTGGTGCCATCGCCTTCTCCGATATATTTGCTAGTTTCCCCAATCTGTGTGCATGTGCTCAGTCACCTCAGTCATGTCTGACTCCTTGGACGATAGCCCACCAGGCTCCTCTGTCCATGGGATTTCTCAGGCAAGAATACTGGAGTGGGTTGCCATGCCCTCCTCCAGGGGATCTTTCCAACCCAGGGATCAAACTCGCATCTCCTGCATTGCAGATGGATTCTTTACTACTGAGCCACTAGTCTCCCCAAATCTTGTGTGCATATAACCAAAGCAGGGTGCAGTGGATTTCAGTTATTATGAAAGAGCTTGTTTTGGAACTACTGGGAACAGGGAGAGTCTTTTTATTTTTCAGAGCCACTCAAACGAAGCCAAAGGATCTTGTGATAGGCAGTGAGGCCCCGAGGAAGAAGAAGGGGAGCTGATATGTACCAAGAGTCCCAAAGTTTTCATGTCTTTGGATGTAGTAGTTACAACCCTAGACATCTATCCTAATGAGGAAATATTCAGAAATGCTGACAAAGATTTATGTGCAAAAATATTGATTGTGATAGTGTTGCTCCAGCTGAGAGAATAATCCAAGAACTGGCAAATAATTTGTTTAAGAGAGAAAGCTATCTTGGGTTAGAGTCACAACTTATGGAGGTAGTTATGGTCAAAAAGATGAACAAGGCTCTCTAGTGAGGAATGGGAGCTGGATAAGGAGATAAGCAGACTGCTCTGCCTGTGATGTTTCTGGGAATGTGAGGGTTAGGAAGAGCGGACAATAGAATAGTGGGAGAATGAGCGAGCATGTGGAAGGGGGAGCAGTGGAGTTGTATAGAAACGTCTGGGCTTACGGGTGAGTTGAAGGAGTGGGTAGTCTGCAGGAATCTGTTTCAGTTTATTTGAATGGGGTAAAGAGGAAAGGAAAGGAGGCAAGCTGGATACGGGAGACAGAGTGGTGCCCTTGGTCCATGGGCAGAGTTCTGATGCCTGAGCAGAGATATCATTTTCACAGGGGAACTCTGTTGTTGTTCAGTTGCTCAGTTGTGTTCGACTCTTCCCAACCCCATGGACTGCAGCACACCAGGCTTCCCTGTCCATCACCATCTCCCGGAGTTTACTCAAACTCATGTCCATTGAGTCAGTGATGCTGTCTAACCATCCCATCCTCTTCCACCCTCTTCTCCTCCTGCCCTCAGTCTTTTCCAGTATCAGGGTCTTTTCCAATGTGTCAGCTATTCATATTAATACTAAAAGCTGGGTGCTATGACCAGTACCAAGGAAATATTTCATGCAAAGATGGCCTCAATAAAGGATAGAAATGGTATGGACCTAACAGAAGCAGAAGATATTAAGAAGAGGTGGCAAGAATACACAGAAGAACTGTACAAAAAAGATCTTCATGACCAAGATAATCACGATGGTGTGATCACTCACCTAGAGCCAGACATCCTGGAATGTGAAGTCAAGTGGGCCTTAGAAAGCATCACTACAAACAAAGCTAGTGGAGGTGATGGCATTCCAGTTGAGCTATTTCAAATCCTAAAAGATGATGCTGTGAAAGTGCTGCACTCAATATGCCAGCAAATTTGGAAAACTCAGCAGTGGCCACAGGACTGGAAAAGGTCAGTTTTCATTCCAATCCCAAAGAAAGGCAATGCCAAAGAATGCTCAAACTGCCGCACAATTGCACTCATCTCACACTCTAGTAAAGTAATGCTCAAAATTCTTCAAGCCAGGCTTCAACAATACATGAACCATGAATTTCCAGTCCAAACTGGTTTTAGAAAAGGCAGAGGAACCAGTTATCAAATTGCCAACATCTGCTGGATCATCAAAAAAGCAAGAGAGTTCCAGAGAAACATCTATTTCTACTTTATTGGCTATGCCAAAGCCTTTGACTGTGTGGATCACAACAAACTGTGGAAAATTCTGAGAGAGATGGGAATACCAGACCACCTAACCTGCCTCTTGAGAAATCTGTATGCAAATCAGGAAGGAACAGTTAGAAATGGACATGGAACAACAGACTTTTCCAAATAGGAAAAGGAGTACGTCAAGGCTGTATATTGTCACCCTGCTTATTTAACTTCTAAGTAGAGCATATCATGAGAAATGCTGGGCTGGATGAAGCACAAGCTGGAATCAAGACTTCTGGGAGAAATATCAATATGCAGATGACACCACCCTTATGGCAGAGAGTGAAGAAGAACAAAAAGCCTCTTGATGAAAGTGAAAGAGGAGAGTGAAAAAGTTGGCTTAAAGCTCAACATTCAGAAAACTAAGATCATGGCATCCGGTCCCATCACTTCATGGGAAATAGATGGGGAAATGGTGGAAACAGTGGTAGACTTTATTTTTTGGGGGGTCCAAAATCTCTGTAGATGGTGATTGCAGCCATGAAAAAAAAGATTCTTACTACTTGAAAGGAAAGTTATGACCAACCTAGATAGCATATTCAAAAGCAGAGGTATTACTTTGCCAACAAAGGTCTGTCTAGTCAAGGCTATGGTTTTTCCAGTGGTCATGTGTGGATGTGAGAGTTGGACTATAAAGAAAGCTGAGCACCGAAGAATTGATGCTTTTGAACTGTGGTGTTGGAGAAGACTCTTGAGAGTCCCTTGGACTGCAAGGAGATCCAACCAGTCTATCCTAAAGGAGATCTGTCCTGAGTGTTCATTGGAAGGACCAATGTTGAAGCTAAAACTCCAATACTTTGGCCACCTGATGTGAAGAACTGACTCATTGGAAAAGACCCTCATGCTGGAAAAGATTGAAGGCAGGAGGAGAAGGAGATGACAGAGGATGAGATGGTTGGATGGCATCACCGACTCAATGTACATGAGTTTGGGTAAACTCTGGGAGTTGGTGATGGACAGGGAGGTCTGGAGTGCTGCAGTCCATGGGGTCGCAGAGTCAGACATGACTGAGCGACTGAACTGACTGAACTGAACTAGGACCAGCAGCATCAGCATCACCTGGGAGCATTTAGGCCTCCCATTCCTCCCCAGGACCTCACGAGTCGAGCTCTGCGTCATAACAAGGTGCCGGATGTGCACAGTTGTGTGCACACTGGAGCTTGGGAAGTGCCGCCCTGGGGGAGCCAGCACATCCAAACCCCCATCTAGGTGGGGCAAGCAGCATCTGCCCACCTCTACCTAGAGAATTGCCCTGGGCAGGGACACATACTGAAGGGAATCGAGTAGGGCTTTGAATTCTCATGCAAGAGGTGGCAGTTAGAGCATGATCCTCAAGTGATTTTTTTCAGATGCAGGAAACCAGTGAAAGGATTGAGAGAGAAAGGTGTGTTGCGATTATTTGGAGAACAAGCATACATTATATTTGGAGGTTTCAAAACCAATACAGGTTTGAAGAAAGGGGAAAAGGGTCTTGTGTTACCCACAAACCCTCTTTGGGTTAGTATATCAACAGGACCTTTTTGTAGCCAGAGGCTGGAAAGGCCTTGGGAAGACTTGATAGTGTGCGCAGCCAGCAGGATCTTTACTAGAAGCAAATATATCAACAAGGGCATAGGATACAGTTGGGCTTCCCAGGTGGTGCTAGTGGCGAAGAACTGCCAGCCAATGGAGGAGACACGAGAGGTTTGGATTTTATTCCTGGGCTGGGAAGAGCGCACGCCATCCCTGGAGGAGGGCATGGCAACCTACTCCAATATTCTTGCCTGGAGAATCCCATGGATAGAGTAGCTTGTTGGGCTGCAGTCCATAGAGTCACAGAGGTGGACATGACTGAAGCAACTTAGCATCCACGCATAGTCAATAACGTTTTTTCCTAATACTTTTAGGAAAATAGATTTAGAAAGAAACAGACCTCAGTTTACCTCTGTGTAATTTTGGATTTTCCTTTCATACATTTTTGTACTCTGCAAGTTTTCTGCAGGGATTGTAGGTAAATATAAGTAGAAAAATGCAGTGAGATGGAAATCATGCCTGCCTCCTTCACATTCTCCTGTGTTTTCTAAAGTTTCTCTGTCCCCCAGATATTCACTTGTACTCAGGAGGGAAATAAGAAGATGCAGGGGATGTAGCATCAGAAGAGCTGTGTTCCAGAGGGACCCCTGCCTGTCCTAGCTGTGCCTGCCATGGTGACATGCCCTTATCTCACTCCTATGTGAAGCTGTCTCTTATACACATCTAGATGTGTATAAGAGACAGGCTATGACCAGTACCAAGGAAATATTTCATGCAAAGATGGCCTCAATAAAGGATAGAAATGGTATGGACCTAACAGAAGCAGAAGATATTAAGAAGAGGTGGCAAGAATACACAGAAGAACTGTACAAAAAAGATCTTCATGACCAAGATAATTGTGGGAAAGATACTGGGCATGGAGGACCTGTGAACTCTACTTGCTACGTGAGTGGGAGAGCTGAGGTGCCCTCACAGGGCCAGGCAGAGTCCCTCCTCAGAGCTCGTCCAGCTGCTCCCCTCGGCCTGTCCAGGGGGTGGTCAGTGGAGAGTGTCTGCCTCAGGCTCCTTCCAGGGAAAGCTTCGAGTCTCTGAACAGGGCTTTCCTCTCCACAAAAGAGGCCAATGTGACAGAGAGAATTCCTGAAAGTTTCTTAACAGAGGCGGTCTGTCAGGCAAGAGCAGCACCCCTCCTTTATGCAACCAGGCTCAGGCCGTGCTGTTTTCTACTGAGTCCTCGTCTCCCAGAATGACAGTGGCATCCTTGAGACAAGTTCTTTAAGTTTCTATATGAAGAATGATGATCTGAGTTTCAGACAACAACAAAACCCAAAAGGATAGACTTCTGAGATCTGTAGTAGGTCTGACTAATGAATAAATCTAGAAGGTCTAGAAGGCCAATAGATGGGAGACCCTTCTTTGTACACTGACTGAAATATTTTGCTGGAGAGCTTCACGTATGAAGCCCTTGGTCCTGAAAGTTTGGTGCATAAGTCCTACGGGTGGCTGTGACAAGGAGCCACAGACTGGGGTGTGGCAAGGCACTTGTTGACCTGCAGACTGGGGTGCTGTGATTCAAGTCAGTCAGTAGGCTGATCAGAGTGCCTGGCTTCTCCTACTGCCAGCACAGATGTGAGGTGGAAACCTGAAGGGCGCTGGCTGAGGTGCGACTTTGCAGGGAGATCTCTCATCTGGAGATCTAATGTCTGATGACGTGACGACAATGCAAGCAACCTCGTGACATCAAAGTCCCACTCTTACATTTTGCAAAAAAAAAAAAGAAGTGGAGAGAGAGAGACTCTAGGGCAGGATCAGATCTTCCAGTTTTAGGAAAATATCTCATTTTGCGGATATGGAATGTCAGGCCTTCTATTGAACTAGGACTATAAGCATAGATCTCTGATTTATTTTCTAATAGCCTTGACCTTTATCAAATACAAGCCAGGCCATTGGCTGGCTTCTCTGCCCTTGTTTGTGTCTTTGGTTTTGACAGACAGTAGTCAATGTGGTGGCCAACAAACGGTGGCTGGGCCAGCTGTCCCCGGGGTCTGGCCAGGCGGTTCTCTTCCCTCTCTGTGTCCATGACTGTTCGTGGGGCTCAGCTGGGCAGAGACTCAGAGAGGCAGCTGGGGGGAGGGGTCTGCCGGTTGGTGGGAAAGAAACCAGAGACCCTTGCTGGCATACAGACAGACTATAACTCCCTGCCTGTCAAAGCGAGGAGGGCAAGCCAGCCCTTCCTTCCCTCCCCACGTCCTTGCCTATCAGTGTGCATGCTGCCCTGTAACCACTGACTCTCTCCTTCCAGGATGAATTTTCACTAGTTTGCACTTGGTAAAAAAAAAAAAAAAAAGGTAGTAAGTTCATGGTCAAGGGGACACAGTGTATTTTGCCATGGACAGGGCTTGAAGGCTAAACTCTAGCCTTCTACAGCTTGGGGAGAAAATTCTGGTGCACAAGAAAAGATCACACAAAAAAATATTCCTAGCTATATGTTAGCGAGTCATTACTTTCTAAGGATTGATATGGGTGCTCTATATGTAAAATTTGAGAATCTAATGTAGAAGGATATGTAAGTATGACAACGTTATTTATTTCCATTGCTTAGAAGAAGCAAGCCCTTCATTTCCGGGGGAAGGAAGGCCCCTATGGATCTTCTGATGGCCGAGCCTTCCATCCTTGAGGAAAGATAAACCAGCTCTTTGATGGGCTATTGGCTTCATAAAGCAGCCAGCGCTTCTCCCCTAGAGCCTCTAAGCCTCCTTGTGAAACCAAAGCATAGAAAGATAAGCTTTTTTCTTTTTAAGGGTTGAGAAACAAAGGCTGAAGGCAGAGAAGAATGGAGTGCTCCAGGAGTCAGGGTAAGGAAGGAGGGGGTGGTTAGTATATTCCAATGGTGATAAAATCTGAGCCCATATGTACCCAGCACTCTAGAAGGTGCTGGAGTTGGGAGGGAGATGGCTCAGGGCTTCATGTGAGTGCTGGAATTCAAAAGCGATGAGTCCCCCAAGGTCAGCTAGGCACAGAGGTAGTGCGGGCACTGGCAGGACCATCTGCCTTTGACAGAGCTGTGTGAGCGTGGCCAGATGCCTCTTCAGAGGTCAGCCCAGTGGGCTGGTAAGCTGAGACCTCCCCCTCCCCGATCTCCTTGATTGGATTCCTGGATTACCAGGTCAAAGGGTCAGAAACCACGATAGCATGACAGATTCTAGACTGCTCATGACACGGGTGAGTGGAGAGCGGAGCTTGGATTTGACATGATTTAGGAAGAAAGGAAACCGCCACCACCACGACTACCACGGCAGTCCAAAACAGGCAAAAGGAAACTATGTTTGGAATCAACACACATCTGGTAACATTATAGAGAAAAACAAAGGGATAATAATGAAATTAATACGGGGGGAGGTAGGGTAATGTGGTGGGCAGTAGGCGTCTAGGTAGAATTGCAAGATAAAATACAGGATGCTCAGTTCCATTTCAATTTCAGGTAAACAATAAAAGATATCTTAGTGAAAGTATTTCCAAATATTGCATGGGACAAACTTATGATTTAAAAGTCACTTTTTTTTTAATCTAAAATTCAATTCTTGTATTTTTATTTGGCAAATCTGGCCATTCCACTTCTAAGATATAGTGATGTTCTGTTTCTTGACCATAGCTATTCTATTTTTTTTACTGAGAAATGTACATCTGTTTTATACGTTCTTGTGTATGTTATTTTTCATATTGAGTTTTTGTGTAAGGGTTCTCATAGCTGGTGAGTAGTAGTATGAATTTGTCAGACCCCAAAAATGCCTGTGTTATGCAACAAAACAACAATGTAGGTCAAAAGCTCCTGGGGCTCACAGGAAACTTGTGAGGGATGGTCAAGTCAGTCTGACAGTGAGGTAATGAGTAAAAAGTTTTCTAGAAAAGACTAGAAGGAATCAACAGACACCACCCCTGAGAGGACACATCTGTTAGACTATCTGACAAGGATTTTAAAGCAGCCATTATAAAAATGCTGTGGTAGGCAATTATGTCCATGTTTGAAATAATGAAAAAAAACTTAAAAATCTCAGAAAAAAGAAGATACAATGAAGAAACAAGTGAAAATCTGAGTAGCCAAAAATACAGTAACAAAACAAAAAACTTAATGGGGCCCAACAGTGGAATGGAGAGGGCAAATAAAGGGATCTGTGAACTTGAGGGAAAAAATAATAGAAATTACCAATCTGAGCGATGGGGAAAAGAGAGGTTATAAAAGAAAAAATGAGTAGAACTTTTCAGGGACCCATGAGATTATAACAAAGGATCTGACATTCATGTCATCAGAATCTCAGAGAGGAGAGGGTGGAAGGGTCTGAAAAAGTACTCAAAGAAATGATAGCTGAAAACTTCCCAAATTTGGGAAAAATTGGGAAACACACAGATTCAAGAAGCTGAGAGAATTTCAAATAGGCTATATCAAAAGAAATCTACACCATGACTCATTATGATCAAGCATCAGAAAACTAAAGATAAAAACAAATAATCTTGAAAGTAATGAGAGAGAAATGCCACTTTTCCAAAGAGGAAAAACGATTTCAAAGACAGTGGATCCTTCTCAGAAATCATGGAAGCCAGAATGAAGTAGCATATTTTTCAGGAGCTGAAAGAAAATAACTATGCATTCTCCATCCTGTGAAGTTATCTTTCAGGAAGGGAAATTAAGACATTCTTAGATAAAGGAAAACTAAGAGAATTTATCGCCGGCAGACCTACCCCCACAAGAATGGCTCTCAGAAGTTCTTGAAACAGAAAGGAAATGATAAAAGAAGGAATCTTGGAACATCTGGAGGGAAAAAAGAACAATGGAAAGAGTAAAACATATGAGTGAATATAATAGACTTTCTTTTCCTTAAGTTTTCTGAATTACATTTGTCAATCCAAGCAAAAAGCATAACATTGTCTGATGTGGATTTCAATGTTTGTAGAGGAAATAACTGAGAACATTATAAATAATGGCCGGGGTGAGGATAACAAAGAGACTTAAAGGGAGATAAGATTTCTGCACTTCAGTCAAACTTGTAAAATGTTAGCACCAGTAGATCCTGGTGGTGATCTGTACTTTGATTGTGATGGTGGTTACAGAAATCTAAGCATGTGGTATAATGTAATAGAGTTATACACATACATGGTACTGATGTCAATTTCCTAGTTTTAATATTATGTTATAGTTATGCAAGATGCACCCACTGGGGGAATTAGGTGAAGGATAGATACATGGGAACTCTGTCACATCATTGCAATTTCCTGTAAATCTGTAATTATTTCAAAATTAAAAGTTTGAGATAGAGAATGAGCAGAAGGTTATGATTCTTGTTTTTTTCTGGTGTAGTTTGACTCTAGGATGTGTAGAAAAACTCCAAGTGGTTGTACGATGTCTGAATTAAGTTCTGGCTGGAAAGAGTACTCCACTGATTGAACTGAGGCGTCTGTGGGTCAGCCCGCAACAAGATGAATCTAGGTCTGAAACACATGCTGGTTTCCTGTGCCTTTCAAGGGAATCAATATATTGACTTTCATTTACCTAGCCATATGTGGTCAGGACACAGTTTATCTAGTCTCTATGCATCAAAAGACACTGCACTGAGAGGGCTAATTGAGAGGTCACAAATCCAGTTTTCCTAGGGAAGAACAGGGCACAAAATAGAATGTCTCTTTCTTTGGAATTTCCTTCTCTTCCCTCTGGCCTTCACCTTCTGCTTACATAGTTTGGTTTGTCCCGGTAATGTACACACCATGGGCATCAAGCCTCTATAAGTCTTCTCAGCGCTACCTCCAAATTCTCTTTCAAAATTTCCAGCTCTTTTCTTTGCCTATTGCCATTTTCCTTGTCTAGGCACCCTCAAGGCCCACGTGAATTGCTTCAATATTTTCTTGGTCTCCTTCTTCTGTCTTGCACCCTTCAAATGTGTTCTTCACCCATCAGTCCGAGTGACATTCTAATAGTGTACAGCAGCTCACATGACATCCTCACCCAGCACCTCTGATAGCTCCCTTGCATTTGGAATAAAATCTCCACTTGTTACCAGGGCCTTCAAGATCCTGCGTGACCTGGCCCCTGCCAGTTTCTCTAACTTCATTTCAGTGATTCTTGTGGTCTTAGGGACATTGGCTGCTTTTCTGTCGCTTCCCCAGCCAAACTGTTTCCCACCTGAAGCTTCACCCTACTCCTTGGAACAGGCCTCTTGCTGCTCTTTGTGCATCTGATTCTTGCTTATCCTTGTGTTACAATTGCAATGCCCCATGTCCACGGGGCCTTCTTTAACTCCCATCTCAAGCAGCTCCCATGTCATTGATTGACTCCCCATTACATCAGACTGTTAATTTTCTCCATAGCATATATACTTTCCAATGACTCTAGTTGGTTTCTTGGTTATTGCTGGTCATTCTGCTAGAAATTAAGCTGTATGAGGGCAGGAACTTAGCATTCCTATTCACTGTGGTAGCCTCAACTCAGTAAATATTCACTGACCTCCTACACTATTGTGAGAATGTAAATTGGTGCAGTCTCTATGGAGAACAGTATAGAGTTTCCTTGGAAAACTAGAGTTACTGTGTGAACTTGCAGTCCCACTCCTGGGCATAATCTGGAGGAAACTGATTTGAAAACATATACGCATCCCAGCATTTGTGGCAGCACTATTCACAATAGCCAAGATACAGAAACAACCTAGATGTCCACAGACAGATCAAGAAGATGTGGTGTTTATGTGTGTATACACACACAGTGGAGTATTACTCAGCCATAAAAAGAATGAAATCATGCCATTTGCAGCAACATGAAACAAACTAGAAATTGTCTACATCCTTGGCCTTTACAGAGCCTTTTGAATTGTGTGCCTCCTGTAACAGATGAGAAGCAGCAGGCTCCCTCGGGTCACCCTGCTGGCAGCAGGCAGGCTCTGGATTCAGATCCAGGAGCCTGCAGTCCAGATGGGACAGTTCAGCCTCTCAGCCTCTGGCACAGTGCTTTGGAGCAAGTGTCACCGTTTTTGCCTGCAGCTGGGTAGCTCTCACTGTTTGGCCAGAGGCAGGGATTGCGGCCATTCTGTACCGGCTCTGCCACCTGAACTTCAAGAAGCAAAGGAGAGACTTCCCTGGTGATCCAGCAGCTTATACATTGCATTCCCAATGAAGGGGCCCAGGGTTGATCCTTGGTCAGAGAACTAGATCCCACGGGCTGCAATTAAGATTTCCCATGCCATCACTAAAGCTTTGGCATGCTGCAACTAAGACCCGGTGCTGCCAAATAAATAAATGATTTTTAAAAGTTTACTATTAAAATGAAAGAAGCAATCCAGACAGGACAATTTAAGGCGATGAAAGAGAAACAGAGGCAGGAATGTAGATGGAGAGTAAATAAACGGAAGCGTCTTTTAACAGAGCTGGCACCCTGGAGGTGTCAGCTTGTCAAACTCCAGCATGTTCCACTCCATAGAGCGACCGAGCAGGGCCTGGTCCATTTCCTCGAGAGTCTTTGGTTCTCTGTGGCCCCTCTGGATGCTCTGTGCTCTGAAACCCGGCCGCCTGCTTGCTGGACTGTATTTTCCTGTGCCGGCCTCTGCTTCCATGGTCGTTTTGAAAAGGTTGAGATAATGATGAGAGAATTTCAAAGGCCACTCTTGGTAGTCACTCTCCTCTTGTTTCAAAAGAATCGTGGTATTCAAGTGACTAACAATCTCAGTTTCCCCAAAGCATCCATCGGAGTGAGAATGTTACCATAGAAATTCCACTTTCATCTACCTTTAATCACGTGGCAAATTACCTTATTAACCACCAGGGAGTCTTGTCTTATTACTGAATTAAGCCATCTCTTTCTTTTCTTATTATTAAAACCACATGGGTTTTAACTTCTGTGTGGTTGTAGATTCTTTCTCCCTTCTTTGGGTGTCTGCAGAATAATAGCTGCATGAAAGAATTTCTGTGATTTTGTGTTGACGAGTAAGGGTTAGCAACATTAAATACAAGGGGTGGGAGGGAGCCTTGGTGGAGTCTGTCTGGACAGGCTCACTCTGGCCAGTGATGTAACGGCCACTTGGGTGGTATGGAACTCTGAGATGTGTACCGGTCACTTACTGCTTTCTCTCACCCAAACATCTGGAATACCAAATCCTGTCATTAGACAGCCCACATGTTAGAAAAACAAAAGGACAGGAATAAAAAAAAGAAAGAAAGAAAGAAAACCCAGTGCCCTCCAAATGGCTGGAGAAAGTCTCATTATTGCTGGTAGGAAATTAGACATGTAAGGTTATACTTCAAAGCAACTATTTTTATTACAAGAGGCTCAATGTTTTGATTTATTGGGCTTTAGAGCAAGATTGCAACAAATATTTCCACCTCAAAGAAAAGAGGAATCAGGCCTCTGAGCAGTCTACTAAGTGGACTGAGCAGCCTAGGAAGTAGCTGAAAAATCAAGTTTGTTGCAACAGGAGTTGGAATGATGAAAATTGTATGCATCTGCTCAGCCCCTGGAAAAGGGGCTGCTTCAGCACACATGCATCAAAGAAATGATGTCATCATGTGGGAATTTTCTTCTCATCAAAGGTCAGTAGGAAAATTTTGTAAAAGGAAAGAGCTGAAATTGTTAGAAAGTCTGTGTTACCTTTCTTAAAAGGTCAGCCCTAAGCAGGGCCTGAGTATAAGCCTCCATTTCAGTCTGAGGCACCATTCAAGAGGGATGCTAAGAATGTAGAGTGGGTTCTGAGGAATCTATAAAGATAATTACAGAAGGAAACGTAGGGTCTGGAGACAAAGTTGAAAGAATTTAGAGTATTCAGACATGTTGGGCGGTGAGGGAACACAACTTAAGAGGGTTTAAGCCAACTCATTGGAAAAGACCCTGATGCTGGGAAAGATTGAGGGCAAGTGGAGAAGGGGATGACAGAGAATGAGATGGTTGGATGGCATTACCGACTCGATGGAAATGAATTTGAGCAAGCTCCAGGAGACAGTGATGGATAGAGAAGCCTGGCAAGCTGCAGTCCATGGGATTGAAAAGAGTTGGAGACCACTTAGCAACTGAACAAGAGCATTAGGTTATCTTCAAGAGTTAGATTAGTAACCATTTTAGGGAGAAGAAGCAGTAGGTTGCATTAAGCAGTGACTCATCTTGACTGATCTCCATCTAGACATGAACTTTTTTCTCTAATATGGGCCATGCTGATTAGAGTAAGTCAGAGGGAGGTTTCTGGGAGAATGTGCATTATTGACTTTGGAAATTGATTTTCTCAGACAGGTTGTAGAGTTGTTTTCTCTGCAGTTCTCTGAATAAAGAAGAACGTATCCTTCCAGATGTGGGAACAGAAGTTAGTGGGAAGAACAGAGGCTGTGACGTGAGGCTCAGAGCTTGGGATGTAGTCTCAGCTCTGCTGCTAACAAGCTCTGTGACTTTGGCCAAATCACTTCATCTATACAATGAGATCGGACAAGGTGGTTGAAAAGAACTCATGCAGTGTATTTTGATTTAAAATGGAAAGCAGAATAACCCTAGGGGAGTAATGAGGTCCTTCTTATTTTTTTCTTATGACTCTACTGCTCAGGAGGGAAGTTTGAGTATATGTGTGTAGGGATGTGTGTGTGTGTCTGTGTGTGTGTGTGTGTGTCTGTGTGTGTGTTGGAGGGAGGGTAAGGAGACTCTACATGCACCATTGTTGTTGGTCAGTCACTAAGCCTTGTCCTACTCTTTGTGACCCCATGGACTGCAGCACGTCAGGCTTCCCTGTCCTTTACTGTCTCCTGGAGCTTGCTCAAATTCATGTCCATTGAGTTGGTGATGCCATCCAACCATCTCACCCTCTGTCACGGCCTTCTCCTCCTGCCCTCAATCTTTCCCAGCATCAGAGTCTTTTCCAGTGAGTCGGCTCTAAGAATGTTCATAAGACTACAGGTGTAATTTGAAATTATATAAATGACTTTAGTCTTTAAATGCCATGCAAAGGAATTCTAAAGGTGAATGCTTTGTAAATTGAATAATTACTGCCACATGTATCTGTTTTGTAAGCACACATTATTACTTGTTGGGCGCTTGCTGCAGGGCTGAATGCCGTGCTGAGCTTCATAAATATGTGCATGAATTCACAGCTAGAATCATGCAGCATCGAGTGTCTCCACAGTTTAAACTAAGAACAGAGATAAGGAAGCTTCCACAAAATGAGCCTGAAATGCTGCAGAACTCTGCTAGGCTTTTAGCACCACGGAAGACAGGTAAATTTTGTCCAGGTAAATTTTAAACATTTTCAGAAAGATGCTTGACTGAGCATTAAATTTTTGAATAGTTAAGAGGCCCTCAATAAGTTTCAACTGAGTGGTTGGACAGGATAGGGAAAAAAATCTCTCTGAACTAGAAACTTGGATTTAATAGAACGTCCCAGTCCCGGAAACTGTGCTGCTGGCCCACCCTCTTCTGTTACTGAGGGAAGTCGGTCAGTGAGTAGGAGAGAGTCCTGGAAACCACTGGACTGATGGCCAGGCGAGCAGCTCACATTGACCAAGCAGGCCCAGGTCGTGGAGAAGCTTCTAGAGACATGGTCCTGGTGAGTGGGGAGAGAAGAGGAAAGCCAGGGTGTGCTATTGTGCCCTCCAAGGCCCACCTCCCCAAACTCAGCAACTGACAGTCACTGGGCCTTCCAGTTCTGGACTTCAAAGCATTTAGAAAATGTTCATAAACATGTTCAGGATCCCATGGTGTTAGTAAAACATTTTTATAAGATTATAAAATAAAGAAAACTGGCACAGGTTTTGTTTGAACAAGTGTGGCGGCCATTCCTTTTCCTAATGTGAGAGACTCTTAAACAAGTCTTAGTAATTGCTCTGTGGGAATTTGGCCTCTTAATTTTTGAAAACACAGTAAAATCCAAGCAAATCTCTAAACCCTGTAGATGAGAGGCCGTAAACCTCAGACAAATGGGGAGAGAGTTTTGGATGAAAGATGGCTCTGCTCAGGCTACGGTGTGAGAAACAGAATTAAAAGGGAGATAATGGGATTCTTGCTTTGATCCTTGGTTATACCGGAACCTGAGACTTTTGGAGGGTTTCTTCATCCAAAGAGCCCCTACTGCTTCTCTAGAAAGTCAGTAGACCTAACCATTCATAAACTAGTTGTTTCCACAAAAGTGAGGCATAAAACTTCCTGGGTGAGGGGAATTCATATTATTTGCCACTTTTAAAAACACTGATTTTATTTGAGTTTTGGCGCCGCTCCCTCTTTGTTGCTGTGTGGGCTTCTCTCTCGTTGCGGTGAGTGGGGGGCTACTCTCCAGCTGTGGAATGAAGCTGCTCATTGGGTGGCTTCCCTTGTTGCAGAGCTCTGCCCCTAGGGTGCGTGGGCTTCGGTAATGTCAGCACTCGGGCTCAACAGTCGCGGCTCCTGGGCTCCAGAGCACAGGCTCAGTAGTTGAGGCACACAGGCTTAGCTGCTCTGCAGCCTATGGGTCTTCCCAGATCAGGGATTGAACCCATGTCTCCTGCATTTGCAGGTGGATTTTTTTTTACCTCTGAGCCACCAGGGAAACCCTAATTGTCACATTTAACAGCTGAAAACTTAAGGGAAAGACAGGGTGGAAACACAATTACTTTTTTTGTGACAAAATACAGTACAAATTATACATAATTTCCTCCTCCTGGCCTTGAGGGAATTTTCTAAAGTCCCAGAAATCTCTGCCCTGCATCTGTTGGGATTTAAGCATGGATGGGGGATGACAGGATGGAATTATTACTTTAGGAAGCTGAGGCCAGAGACCCTCATCTTCCTGGCTTTTGTTTACTGGTTTCAAAGACATGCCTCCCAATGGGCGTGTGTGTGGCCAGTCGTGTCCAACTTTGTGACCCAGTGGACGGTAACCTACCGGGTTCCTCTGTCCATGGCATTCTCCAGGCAAAAATTTCGGAGAGGGTTGCCATTTCCTCCCTCCCCCAGGAGATCTTCTCAACCTAGGGATGGAACCTGTGCCTCTTGCACTGGGGTGGATTCATTACCACTCAATCACCTGGGAGGCCCTTAAAGGGGGTATCGGCTGAAGTAAATAGTCTTAAAATGAGCAGCTGAAGCTCCTCTCAGGGAAGTTGGAAGGATTGTGATCTTTCTTCTAGGAAAAGAGAACAATGGGAGGAGACTTATTTAAGCAGTCAGTATGGCTCTCTGATAGAGGCAGCCATAGCACTGGGTCCCTATGTTTCTAGTTAATGACCGGGCACAAGGACGGGCAACGAGATCAAAGTTTCTTTCGGGCAAAATTGCTGACATTCCTGAAATAGCCCCAGATTCCTCACATCCCAGTACACCAGAATCAAGTTCACTGGCCTGTGAAGAGGACCCATTGGAGCCTTCAGTTCTTTTGTTACCTTGACTTTTAGCTCATTGTCCTGCCTGACCTCCTCTTCAACTGAAGAGTAATGACTGCTGATCTGACCATTGTCCTCTGCAACCAAAGATGGCAGGGGTCAAGATCTGTGGCTACGGAGAATCTAATTCTCAAGAAAGTCTAAACAAAGGCTCCCTTCCTGTGGTTAAACATTTAGACAAAGACAGCCCGCGTGTAAAATAATCTCAAAGAAAAATCAAAGGAAGTGAGACTCATAATTGTCCCATTAAGGTTTTCAGGGGTTCCAGGGATGATAACCGGAGAAGGCAATGGCATCCCACTCCAGTACTCTTGCCTGGAAAATCCCATGGATGGAGGAGCCTGGTAGGCTGCAGTCCATGGGGTTGCTGAGTCAGACACGACTGAGCGACTTCACTTTCACTTTTCACTTTCATGCATTGGAGAAGGAAATGGCAACCCACTCCAGTGTTCTTGCCTGGAGAATCCCAGGGATGGCGGAGCCCAATGGGCTGCCGTCTATGGGGTCGCACAGAGTCGGACACAACTGAAGCGACTTAGCAGCAGCAGCAGGGATGATAACACACATAGAAACTTTAAAAACCAAGAACCTTCTCAGGGTCCTGGGTGTAGTATGTGCTACCTAGCAATAGTACCATTTGCCCTGCTGGGGCCACATACCAACGCCCAGGGTCTTTGAGTATGCTACCTTCCTATCTTCACTGTTGCTACCAGTTTTCGAGGTGTCAGAGGGGGTCGGGTTCCATGTTGCAATGAAGAGACTAATTTTCCTTTCCACTCGAGGCCTAAAAAGAGCATGGTTGCTGCCCAGAGTCTCACAAAATCCTTCAGTCGCTGTTCTAACCCACTCCCCTGGGAGCTTAGTTAATACCAGCCTAAGAGGAGGGGTGGAAATATAAAGCAGGCTCTCCTCCTCCTAGCGAGCTGTCTCTCGTGCTCTGTCAAGAGTGGGAGCTTTGAGAAACAAAAACAAATGTGCAACCTCTCAACTTTCTTTCCCACATTTAGCCCCTAAAACAAAATTTTCCATGCCTCTCCACTCACGATACATACAGGCTAGAAATAACAATAGTCATTATTAATATTACTGAATGTTAATAATAGATGGGACTTCCCTGGTGGCTCAGATGGTAAAGAACCTGCCTGCAATGCAGGAGACTCAGATTCAATCCCTGGGTTGGGAAGATCCCCTAGAGAAGGAAATGGCAACCCACTCCAGTGTTCTTGCCTGGAGAAATCCATGGACAGAGGAGCTTGGCAGGCTACAGTCCATGGGGTGGCAAAGAGTCGGACACAACTTAAGAGACTAACATTTTCACTTTTTTTCACTTTTAATAATGGATATCCCAGCCTTTCAGTTCTGAATATTGATTGGCCATTTTGGAACACAAATGGAATTCTGTGCTTATCATCTTACGGTAGTGAAAACCAAGACAGGAAGTGATTTTATCTGTGGTCATGTGACAACTAAGTGTAGGCTGGGCTCAGATACCAAGATCTTGAGGTCATCACGACACAAGCTCCCATAAACTGCTGATGCAGTGTTCATTCAGTTGAGGGAGGCAATCATCAGTCCATTCTAGTATTTGAAAAAAGCAAATAATAAACTCCATCTGAATTGTAATACTGGTGGCCCTCCATAGACTGCGTTAGAGGAGAAACACCACAAGGTTTGTGGACAGTATTTCTTACTAGTAATTTTATGGTTTCCAGTTAAGATTATTGAGCAGGAGAGGCTGTCATGGAACACTGGGAGACTTCTCAAAAGGTATTTCAGGGTTGTGCCTGGGAAGGTTAATGAAAGTATGTGTCAAAAGGGTTCTGCTGTGTGCAGTGAGGGGGTATGCAATCCATCAAACCAAAGCATAATCAAAGGCATAATAGGAGGAAATATAATTATAACTCATACTTACTCTTAGAGTCCAGACCTCACGCTTACAACCTCCCACTTCAAACTCATATGAAAACGAAAGCAAACCTGCTGTATTTCAGACAAAAGAGCATTGGATTTATGAGTGAGAAAGTTGATGAGGGGGGTGGGTCTATGGGGAAGACTTAATTGTAGCACTGAAAGAATCCACTGAGTAAACCACTCCAAGCATTATAGAATCCAGACCCAGCCCTGTTAACATAATGGTCCCACCAATTTCCAGAAACATAATAACCCATCAGGCGAGAGAAGTATGTTCTATTCACTAAAGGCTCTACTTCATATTGATTCCAGTTCAATAACATTCCCACATATCTGGAAATAGACAATACATTCATTCTCTCTCCTTTAATAAACACTGTGCTCTTAAGAGAGTAAAGCTCCAGGGACTGAACCTCAGGCGGCTACCTTTAGCCCAGATCATCTTTCTATTCCAGTAGATGCTAGGGCTGCAAGAGGTATGAGCTTTCACAGCCCCAAGAGCCAGATACAAAAAAATTAGTCTCAGAAACAAGCCGCAGGGCCAAGGGAAGGCCGTGGGTAGTAAGATGGGGGAATGTGCCTCACTGACTTCACAGGTGAGGGTCACTCGGAGGACAGGCCTGCAATGCTCCGCCCAGGGGTGTCATAACTCACGCTGCCATGGCGCCTTCTGGACCCGGCATACTTCCTCTACTAACCCCGTAGGTCCCCGGCCTTCCATCTCAGGAAAGGTCAAGGTGGTTTTTGTACCATAAGACCCATATCCTGTGTCGTGTGATGGTAAAGGGGCCGCTGCTGTGTCCCCAGAGTATCTGGGGTGGAGAATTGTCTCCTGTGAACTCTGAGATCCGGGAACCCTGGGATCTGGGGCAGAAAAGAGCAGAGAAGTGCCCCGGACCCACTAGCCGCTGTTCTGTCCTTACCGCTAGGCGTCCGGAACACAGGCCTCTGGCCAAGCAGTCTGTCAGTGAGCAGGCGGACGGGCAACCTTATTTTCATGGAGTGTCTATGGCAGCCATGGTCATGTAGAGGCAGAGACAGCCTCTGGCTAGTACTCTCCCCTCCACCCCGGCATAGAAGGGAAAGCTACTGACCCCACGGTCCCTTCCTGGTGGCCTCCAACTAAGACTGACTGTAATCCCCATGGCTTCCCCATCAGTGATTTTTCCTTCATTGCCTAGCAGAGATTGCCACTATGACTTTTCCAGAAATAACCAAGCAGACCTTAGAGAGGCTGTGATTACTAAGAGAATTTTAAAAGAAAGTTTTTGAAGTCAATCTCCACTCCCTGCCCAGACACCCCCACCCTTACCCACTCCAACACACACACACACACCGACAACCCATTAATAGAATTTCCCAGGTTTTCCTTAAAACCTTCCTGAAGCTGAACCTATTTGGGGAAATTGTCACATATACTCCTTATATCCAAGCTTTTCTCTTTGCCAAAAGTTGCTTGAAGTGAAGTAAAAGTCACTTCGTCATGTCCAATTCTTTGTGACCCCATGGACTGTGGCCCACCAGGCTCCTCTGTCCATGGGGATTCTCCAGGCAAGAATACTGGAGTGGGGAGCCATTTCCTTCTTCAGGGGAACTTCCCTAGACCCAGGGATTGAACCTGGGTCTCCTGCATTGGAGGCAGATTCTTTATCATCTGAGCTACCAGGAAAGCCCAAGAGTTGCTTGATGAATTTTAAATATGCATCAGGATAGCATTTCAGAACTTTGAAGGGATCAGATTATTTGAACAGGGGTTAAGAAAAAAAAAAAAAGGAAAGAGAAGGATCAAAGAGGGAGCTCAGGAAATCCCTGATCCATGCAGTCAGGGCGGGCTGGGCTGCAATTTTCTCCTCAAAAGTATGCAATACTAATTGCCTCCGCCCAGAGTAATGTTCTAAGCAGCAAATTAAGAAGCTTAAACAGAAACAACCCTCACTCACTGTGGATTAGTGGATGAGCAGCTTGGTAGTGTAAGATCCTGATTGATGTGATACGAGGCTGAATGTGAGAGCTGGAGGCAGAGCCCATGCTGCCTCTGAAATGATGAGCAGCCCCTAAGTCAGAACTGGAAAGGAGCAGCTTGGGGGTTTTCTGGAAGCTTCACTAAGGAGATTTATGTAAGCAGACGTTTTTCTAGACAGCCCAGTCAGCCACTTGGAGAGCACAAGGGGATGCTCCTAAAGACGTTGTCTTTCAGCGGATTTAGGTCAACTGCACTTAGATGGAAATTTTGGGGTTTTGCCATTGATCTTAAAGGAGTTGAACAAGTTCTCATACAATCATTCTTTATCCAAATGCGGTGCAGTAGAGTAGGGACAGAGAAATCCTGCAAGGCCTAGCACCCTGGGTGAATTTCTTTGGACTTTTCAATTTTCCTTTCCTGCTGCTTCCTTGTTCCACAGTTTTCAATAAATGTGGTCCTAATAATAAAGGCTAACACTTAACCAAATGCTCATTTTCTGGTAGATTCTGTTTGGGCCTCACATTTACTTTTTTAATTTTTAAAGTGCTCCATGTAGTAAGTACTATTGTTATATCCATTTTACAGATGGGAAAACAAAGGTATGGAGATGTTGTGTAACCCATCCAAGGTCTCATAGCTACTAAAAGAGATAGGGAAGAGATTCAACCAGAGCTTGAGGTCTTGGCCATAATGTGTGTTTTTATACTTATATTTGGGAACTTCCAGCATTCTCATCTGGTCCCATGGAATCAAGTTGTTTTCTCCACAAGCACACATCTGCATCTACGTGAACTATGTCTCTGGTACTTCCCAGGCCTTTCTGAGCCTCCATGCTCAGGGTTGTGTCTGCTGCCCAGAGTGGACTGAAATTTGCCCACCTAAAGCCAGTATCTGGGGGAATGACTGCTTTCCATCTGGAGGGGCTCTGGGCGACCCCCACACCTCCCCCACCCCCGCCCCCTTGTCTCTTATACACATCTAGATGTGTATAAGAGACAGCCCCCGCCCCCCCCCACACAGCATCCACTGTCGGTGCTGGCCTCTCAGTAATCAGGAAGCAGGCACTAAGGCAGGGGGAAAAGGCTTCTAGGACACTGGCGGTATTCTCTTTAGATGGTCATTACAAGGGAGTTTTCACTTGCAAACATTATAGCCATGTTTTTCATACTTTATTAAGAAAAAAAAAAGCTTATTTAAGAATGAAAGGGGGCAGTGAGCCAGAACATCAAAGTCAGCACAAGTCAGAAGCATGAGGAGGGTGAAGTGCTCCCTGGGTCCCACAGCGTGGAGGTACCAGTAACCCCACTGAGAGCTCTTTCCTGGAAGCAGGCAGGGTGGAAGAAGGTAAGTGGGGGAGCGAAACAGGAAGGGGTGGAGAGTGAGTGTGGATCATTCTTTGGAGATGTTAGCCTGAAACTGGTGCTCATCGGAGGGGCAAGAAGAAGCCCAGAAAAGAGTTTGCTTTAAATGGAAAACACTCGAGCCTCTTGAGATCTAACAGGAAGCATCCAGGGAGAGGAACTGGTTTTATATAATGGAAAGATACCCGGTTTTATATAACTGGTTGATAGGCTGTGGTGCCTAAGAATGTGACAGGAAATGGAGTTCAGACACAGGGTCCTGGCTTTATATATGAGGCAGGCATTTCTGACCTCCAGTCCCACCAATTATTCAGGCCACTCACCTGATCTGTGCATGTGACACCCCATGGTGCAGTGTCTATGTTTACACGTACAATTTTTACCTTTCAATGAAATCCTGTTGCGTACCACAACTACGAGGCCTGGTATCCCCACTGATTAGTTAGCACAAGGCTTTGTATGCTGTAGGTGCTCAATAAGTGTGCTATGGTAATAGATGATGGCAATGGTGCAAGAAGGAAGAATAAAAAGGGAGTACATTGATTTGTTAGAACCTGATATGAAGGTTAAAGCAAGATAAAGGGAATTCCCTTCGGATAGCCTGAGATTTGTTTTTATTTGTGTAGCGCTTGCATCTGAAAAATGGGATAAAAGGGTCAGGGCAGTGACCACATGGGCCACCCCAAGTTATGCAATTAGGAGATGTAATACTCTGCTCTGATCCCTTTTCAGGACTATGATATCACCCTTTCTTAGTCTTCAAAGTGCTTTCACAGTTCAGAGGAACCAAGTTCAGAGAACTTGAGCAACCTGTCCAAGGCCACACAGCTATGGACAGGAGCGTGCCAGGTATCCAGTTCTCTTTCCCCAGCAGCTCCTAACCCATCTGCCTGCACTGACCACGTGTTCCAGATGGACTGCACATGCTGCGGTGTGAACGTGCCAATTGGGAAATCTGAAATGTGTGTTTGATCACTGAAGGCAAAGACTCGGGCCTTGGTGAAAACCCACTTTTCCCTTTGACTTGTCTCTCCAGACATACTTGTATTATGATGACAATTAGTAATTACACGGAGCCTTTCAGCCTCAAAGCCCTCAAACTCCTTTCAGATGAGTGCCTCCCGTTTGGCTCGTGAGCCACTCTGCAGGCTCCGGGAGCATGGAGATGGGCTGGCTGTGGGACCGCCACTGTCGGAGCGTGGGTAGAAAATCCAAAAGAGAGAAAAGTCTGTAGGCGAAATCTTTACGCCACGCATATCTGGGTTTATTGTCACAGATGTTTGGATCACAACATTTCAAGAAACAGTGCGCTGTATAGTTTGGTTACAGATTGCAGTTAATTTTCTCCTCACCTTTTCTTTATGTCAGTGATATCACAATTAAGTGAAAAATGAGAAGGGCCTGTTTTGTACTTTCTCTGGGTCTGAATCTCACAGCATCTTTCTGTGTCAACCTTTTCTTTCCTACTAACATGGCTTTTTTTTTTTTTTGAAATCTAGTGGGGATGATCCATGGAGAAGGCACAGCAGCCCCAGACACCATAGCACGTTCTGTGGCAGGTGCTGTGACGCTCTGCCCAGCAGTCCCCAGCCTTTTTGAAACCAGGGACCAGTTCTGCAGACGACAATTTTTCCATGGATGGGGTACAGGGGTTGTCTTCAGGATGATTCAAGTGCATTACATTTACTGTGCACTTTATTTCTGTGATTATTACATCAGCTCCACCTCCCATCAGCAGGCATTAGACCTGGAGGTTGGGGACCCTTGCTCTACTCCATGTCCCCTCCCTCTGCGCTCCTCTGAGTTCACTGCAACCTACATCAAGCACCTACACCCTCTGCTTTTCTCGGATTCCTCCTGCCTGAGTGCTCTCTGTGGCACCAAGGATAGATCTTGGCGCTCCCAGAGCCATGTGAAGTTTCACAGGGGGAATACTCCTGGGGAAATCTTCAATCATGGAGAAGTGACCCTGGCTCCCCATCTCTGCTGGGATGGTTCTGGGATGCATTCTAAATGCTCCTCAGAGCATCCTAGTGGGATCAGTCCCCATTTGCCAAAGGAAGAGGCCTACCGCTCTCATGCCTTCCCTGGTCAACTCCCCACCCACACAGTGCTTCCTGGGTTCATCTCCCAAGTCACAACCTTCACACGAGTCCTCATTTCAGTCTCTGCTTTTGCGTGGTTCTCACACAGAGACCCTTCCTAAGTCACTGTTCTTCAAATTGTCTGTCAGTACTGAACTGAATTTGGGCTTCCCTTGTGGTTCAGCTGGTAAAGAATCTGCCTGCAATGTGGGAGACCTGGGTTGGATCCCTGGGTTGGGAAGATCCCCTGGAGAAGGGAAAGGCTACTCACTCCAGTATTCTGGCCTGGAGAATTCCATGGACTGTATAGTCCATGGGGTCACAAAGACTTGGCTATGACTGAGAGACTTTCACTCACTCGCTGAACTGAATTTAGGGCTGGACACAACCAGCATTTCAAACAGTAGGAAATTCCATCGTGTGTCTCAGTTTGTAAGAACTATATCATGGACACTTTGGTTCAGTTCCATATATGAATGTATAGTTGGTCATGATAAGAATTTATCTCTTCCTGTGGGTGGTGGTCAAGAGAGTTTCTAAGTGCTTTTGACATTCTACTTGTGAAAAGCCAACATAATTTCAATAAGGGAAGTGAGATCAGAGAGAAGACAAAAACAACAGCATCTGAATTTGGAAGTGGCATTTCCCACAGGATGAAGACATGCAGAAAGCCTGGCTGCAGGCCTTAGCTCTGCGGCAAATGTGCTGTATTTTGTGCGGCAGGTCCTGTAATCCCCACGCTTCCTTTCCCACATTTCTAAATTGAGGAGCTTCTAGAGGAGGAAAGACGCTTCTTTTTTTCTTTTTCTCTTCCCATCTTGGGTTTATTGTCTGGGACTTTGCAAATTAGATTGTTGAAAGACAGACTAACAGGAGAAAAACAATCAGAAGTTTATTAATGTGTGCATCTCAGTGAACTCACGGGAGACCTCGAGGTGAGTAAAGGGCTGGTTAGAATTTGGGCTTATGTAGCATCTTAACAAAAGAACAGTAAGTTTACAGAGAAATGACAAAGAAAAAGGGCTTTAGGCCTCTGGGAGCAGCAGCCTCTGGGAAGGTAAATGTATAGGGGAAACGAATGGAAGAAAAGGGTTGCTTTTAACAAGGTTTGTTGTATAGTGTCTTCCCTGGGGTGATAGGATTCTGAAATTGTCTGTGGTGATTAAGAACTGTCCTGCCCTTCCTGGTGGGAAGGGTGGGCTGAGAATTTTACTTGTGTCTGTGTCTTGTCAATTTCCTTCAGCTCAAATTACTCCATATGCCAGAGTGGCATATTTTGGGGGGAATGCTCCATACCCCTTCAGGCTCAGCCAGGCCATGTGTGGAGTTCTCATTAGTTCTGAAACTCTGGGTGTCCAGGCCATTCCTGAAGTGCTGCAGCTGTGCAAACCCACCTGGGCTGCTGTCCTCCAAGCCCAGCTCCACGAGTGGGTCAGAGGGCAGGGACCCTCCCCCACGGGGCACAGAGGGAGAGCAGGTGAGAGGCCCCTCTCGGGAGTGCTCATCTTGTTGCAGGAGGGGAGGGACTGGAACTGCAGATGAGCAGGTTCACAGGGAGGGGCAGGGGGCTCAGTTAGGGAGTGGCACCTGGAGGGCATGGGTGGCAGGGCGGGCAGGTTCAAGGGAGCAACGGGTGTCACCGAAAGGGGGCTTGTGGGCAGTGCAGGGCCCTGGGGCTCCCCTTGATAAAAAGAGAGCTGCCTTGGAAGGAACTGGGCAGGGTGGGGGACAGCACCTGGAGGAACACAGACCACGTGGCTCCATGGGTGCCAAAGGAGACCCCCCCGCCCCGCCCCGCCACTGAGCCACAGAGCTCTCCGAGCTGAGAGTTTTGTCCAACTTTTCCCCACCGTTGCCCCAACTGCACACTCTGTTTCCAGCACAGGGTTTAGCACACATTAAGCTCAGCACATACGTGTTTTATGAATATTGCAAAGAATGCATACTATAAACACACACACACACCTCTCTGTATGACTCCCTCCTTCCCGCATGTCACCCACCATCCTGGGCTATCCTGGGACCCTTTCTCCTCTCTATTTCATGTCCTTCTCTTTGTACATACTCTGCTCAGTACTCAACTTTCTATGATGTTTCCTTTACTTTCCCATCTCTGCACCAGGCCCAGCAGGCAGGAAGGTTCATAGTTTGGCACAATACTGTAGAGATTCACACTCATATATCTGTCTTTCATTATTCATGCTCTTAATGGCCAATCCTTCTTTGCTACTAGGTAATTTTAAGGAATGAAAAAAAAAAAAAGAACAGAACCCCAAATCTTTCCTTATCGATCAGATGATATAATTCAAATAAGAAGAATCTGAGGCAAAAAGAGAAGGAAAAAAAATCCCACAAAAATGAGTGTGCCACTGGAGAGCGTCAGGATAATTCTGTGAGAAATCAAGTATGGTGAGGAGGGTAAAGAATTTAACACCTATTAAGTAATCACTGTATGCAAGGCATTCTTGTAAGAACTTCACATGTATTGATACATTTAATTAAAGCTATGAAGTAGATCGTTGAAAAAGCGAGAGAGCTCCAGAAAAACATCTACTTCTGCTTTATTGACTATGTCAAAGCATTTGACTGTGTGGATCACAACAAACTGTAGAAAATTCTTGAGATGGGAATACCAGACCACCTGACCTGCCTCCTGAGAAATATGTATGCAGGTCAAGAAGCAACAGTTAGAACTGGACATGGAACAACAGACTGGTTCCAAATCAGAAAAGGAGTATGTCAAGACTGTGTATTGTCACTCTGCTTATTTAGCTTATATGCAGAGTACATCATGAGAAATGCTGGGCTGGAAGAAGCACAAGCTGGAATCAAGATTGCCAGGAGAAATATCAATAACCTCAGATACGCAGATGACACCACATTTATGGCAGAAAGTGAAGAAGAACTAAAGAGCCTCTTGATGAAAGTGAAAAGAGAGTGAAAAAGTTGGCTTAAAACTCAACATTCAGAAAACTAAGGTCATGGCATCTGGTCCCATCACTTCATGGCAAATAGATGGAAAAACAATGGAAACAGTGTCAGACTTTGTTTTTTGGGGCTCCAAAATCACTGCAGATGGTGACTGTAGCCATGAAATTAAAAGATGCTTGCTCCTTGGAAGAAAAGTCAGGACCAACCTAGCTAGATAGCATATTAAAAAGCAGAGATATTACTTTGCCAACAAACGTCCATCTAGGCAAAACTTTGGTTTTTCCAGTAGTCATGTATGCATGTGAGAGTTGGACTATAAAGAAAGCTGAGAGCCGAAGAATTGGTGCTTTTGAACTGTGGTGTTGGAGAAGACTCTTCAGAGTCCCTTGGACTGCAAAGAGATCCAACCAGTCCATCCTAAAGGAAATCAGTCCTAAATATTCATTGGAAAGACTGATGCCAAAGTTGAAACTCCAATATTTTGGCCACCTGATGTGAAGAACTGACTCATTTGAAAAGATCCTGATGTTGGGAAAGATTGAAGGTGGGAGGAGAAGGGGACGACAGAGGATGAGATGGTTGGATGGCATCACCGACTCAATGGACATGAGTTTGAGCAAGCTTCAGGAGTTGGTGATGGACAGGGAGGCCTGGCGTGCTGCAGTCCATGAGGTCACAAAGAGTCGGTCATGACTGAGTGACTGAACTGAACTGATGAAGTAGATACCATTTGCCTCCCTGCTTTGTAGGTGAGGAGACTGAGGCACAGAAGGGTTGAACAACTTGCCCATGGCTGCACAGATGCCAAGAGGCATTTGAGACGTGAACACAGGACATCTGGCTCCAGACTGTGCTTTTACTCTCGACACTGTGAGATCTCTCATGCCTGCAGGAGTGGAAGAGCAGGAAAAGCTTCGTGGAAGATGGGGCACTGACAGTGAAGCAACAGGCTGGAGTTGGAAACAGCAGGACAGACACTTCAGCTGAAGAGTAGGAGTGTTTCCCGAACACCAGCACACCCACAAGAGTCCTAAGGTCTGGGACCAGGTGGTCTGTTTCTTTTGTAAGGCTTAATGTTGCCAAGTGGAGGATTCAATCCCACTTGAGAAAGGGTCAAGTTATTATGTTTTACATTTAAGGTTCCTGATTTTTTTCTTCTTTCCTTCCCCCCCCCCCCCCCCCCCTTTAAAGCTTCATGAGGCTCAGCCACAAGATGTAAGAGTTTGGGAAGCTTTGACTGCAGTGCAAGAGAGAGAAATATATTCTGGGAATGTAGAATTTCTTCCTTTGGACATGCTTCCAGTGGAAATCCCCGTGTACGTCATGTCTCCCATCTGTTTGCTGAAACATGAAGATAAATGCCACGACAAGAGAGATAGGGAGAGGTTTTTAAAACACCCAAGGTGCTTGAAAGCAGAGAATTTCGTAGGGCTTAAGAAAGGCTTTTTTCTCTCTCAGATTCATTTCTCCAGGGAGTGTTAACTGCCTCCAGACTTCAGATCACCTTTGAGGGAGCAGGATGTAGCAACTGGTAAAACCATGTTCAGTCCATGAAGCATCCCAGAAGCACCAAGAGGCCAATACCTCAAAAGAGGACATGCAAAGGGCGGTTATGAAGTGCAGGGCAAGGAAAAGACAGCAAACGCATTCGCCTGCAAAGAGCTGTGTGAGGCTCAGAAGCGTAACATACAAGCTTTGGGCTGGCTTCTAAGAAGGCGAAGTCTGAGTGCTTCTCAAATACAGAAGCCGTGTTCCATGCAGCATGGCCCTGAAGCATCTCTGTGTTATCAGGTCCTGAGCTGGGCTAACCGATCGCCTAATCACTCCTGCATGGCTCCTCCCACTCTCTCCCTTCCATTTGCTGCAGCCAGGAATCGTGACCCTGATTGTTCCAGGCTGTTTCTTAAACATTAACTGGAAATATTACTCGGTGCAGCCGCCTCCCTTCTGGGACTGGAAAAGAAGATATTTTGTAAGCTCATCTCATCCTCTGAAACACACAGGGGGGCCGCTTTCCCCTGACCCTTCCCACACACTCTGTCCTCCTCCTTGAACGCACAGACACTTCCTCCGAGTCCTACGCTCACCCCCAGAGTGATAAAGAACGGAAACCTAGCTCAAGATGTGTTTCCCCACTGTGATGAGTCTGCTGAATATTAAATACAAGACATATTTATTCAGTATTCAAGCTTAGGACCAGGGACTGGCCCCTGCCTCTGAAAGCATCTGAATCCGAAGGCAGTAGAAATGTATATTTCAGCTGACCAAGGGTCAAGTTCTGAGTTGCTATAAGGTAACTCTTCTTGCAAAGCACAGTGTGGGCGAGAGCCCGGGCACAACCAGCTTGCTGCTTCAGGAGCCAGGTGGCTGGTGGCCAAGCCTTCTGGTAAAGCTCCAGGGAGCCAGCCCAGAGCAGGGGGGCCCAGCCTGGGAGGGGTCAGGCACCGCTTTCTGGGAATTCTTCACAGATCTCCCCAGCATCCTCTGAGCAGCTGCTGGAGCATGTTCATACACCCAGACACTGGGGGGTTCATTCTGTGTTTGGTTGACATTCATCTCCGTGACAAGGTCCCATCACCCAGGTCCAGTGGAGTAAACCCAGGCAGAGCCTCGCCCTGGGAACTGCCAGCCCGTGATTTCAGTGTCCCTACCAACCAACAGGAAGCCGGTAGAAAGCTCTGCTCCCTTCCAAGATGCTAATCATCTTTCTTCTTCTTTCTTGGGGGGTGTGGAGCGGTGGAAATGAACTCCTCTCCACAAGTGTCGCTTCACGTGGCTGCATCCTGGGGACCTTTGGAAGACGTTTGGCTCAGACACCACAGCGCCTCTTTTTCTCTTCTGCCCCCTCCCCTGCTTTTAAAACCAATATTCATTACTTTTCTTCTCCATTTTCTTTAACTTTTGAGGGTGCGTTATGCAAACATTACAAAAGCATTTAAAGGAATTCTAAGTTAAAGGCAAGAAAAACCACCCCTGGTCCCACTGCCACCAACAGCCAGGATGTCTTCAGTTTTTCATCACCCCCTTCTCCTCAGAGCCACACGAATATGTAACTTTACCGGCATAATTATAGCAGAGAGACCTTTTGCATCCATTTTTTTTTTTAAACTGAACATTCTATGGTAAGACGTTTTCCGTGTCATCACATAGCATTTGCGTTTATCTTTCTACTCTTTGCTTGCTCATCCCACTGGGTGAATATAATGTACATAATTGATGTAAGCATTTTTCTACACTTAATCAATAGGAATGGCTTCCAGCTTCTTGCTGCTATAAGAAAGCACTATGCTTTCTCCCTTTGGGATTATTTCTTTGTGATAACTTCCTGAGTTTCCTTTCTATTTTTGCTTTGAATCCAGAGGTAAATGCTATCTTCCTGTTTGCAAGGTCTTCCGTGGCCTGGGAGTCTGGGTGGGAACCTCCTCCCCAGATGTCCTAGGCCGTGGGAGATGAACGGGGTGGGAGAGGGGGCGCAGGCCTTTATAAGGAAGTGGAGAAAACTGAGGGCGCAACTAATTAGAAAGGGCCATGAAGCAAGGCAGAGTTTTATGACTCTCCTAGAATTGATGATGGTTTCTGAGCAGGCCTGCCTGTTCCCTCGCAGGTGTGTGCAGCCTCCAAGA
The DNA here is from genome assembly GCA_006410635.1 of Cephalophus harveyi. Taxonomy (NCBI): domain Eukaryota; kingdom Metazoa; phylum Chordata; class Mammalia; order Artiodactyla; family Bovidae; genus Cephalophus; species Cephalophus harveyi. The sequence continues at coordinate 1,014,176 of SJYT01050673.1, read as the reverse complement.
CCATATGGTTTTCGGCTGCACTGGGGCTCATGCTTTGTTCAGCCCATGATCCTGTAACTGAATATCAGTTAATAACTTTTCATAATAACGTAGCTTGGATCAGCTTCGAGGCCCGGAGCTCTGTCTTTTCCAGACTCCTGCTGCCTTTGTGGCACACCTGGAGGGACAGGCAGGCCCCCGGGACGTCCCCAGAGCAATAGCAACAGCCCAGCGTGCAGAGGGCCAGCTGTAAGTGGAGAGGCCAGGGCACAGAGCTCACCTTCGGCAATAACTGGTCTCCCTCGGGCTCTGCCAGGAGGATTGGGGTCCTAAGACTTAAAAAAACAGGCGGAGGGCAGAAATTTAGACTGAAAAATATTTTATGGCAGTTTCCCATACACAGGCAGTGTCTGGCTCCTGGGAGGTGATTTACAGGCACTTCTGAGAGGCCAGAGGTCACTTGGGACCTTGAGAATGGCTGGGGCAGCCCCGGAACCAAGGCATTCTCCACCACCACGTCCCCCCTCAGCTGTGGCGTTTCCTCCGCTTTCATCCTCCCCATCCACCCTCACCTCCTGCTTAAAGGGGCCCTGCCCCCTTTCTTGCTGCCCCCTTTTCCTGGTGCCCATGACCAAAGGAACAAATGGATGGGAGAGAGCCGCGGCGGCTGGGCTCTGCCTGCCCCACCTGGCCGCTGAGCTCCACTCTTTGTCCACACCCGCGGTGGTGCTCCTGGGCTGCGGGAGCTGGTGTCCCGCTGACCCAACTAGAATCTGTCTGGTCATCAGAATAACCAGGGATCTTCTGAAAAATCCCTTTGCCTGGGCCTCATTGCAGACCCATGGCTGTTTGGCGCAGGTGAGGGCAATAAGGAGAAGGCTTTCGTGAGCCTGGGAGTGTGCCCTTCCATTGTCACCAAACAGAAAAATACGCCTTGAAAACTGCTTGCCAGAGACAAGGGCACAGGGAGAAATAGGAAGCTCTGTTTAATTTGGCAACCACCTGGGAAAGGAGAGGTGGGCCTGGATGAAGCCACAGGGAGATAGGCAGGTGTGCCCCAAAGCCCTGAGCAGAAGACAAAGTGATGGGGAATCAGTCTGGGATGCGGTGGCGTCCAGGAGCTGGCCTGGCAGGAAGTTCTTAAACGTTCTCATCCACGAGGCTGGACCTGTGCCCACTGAACATTCTGGCACCCAAGGCCGGAACAGCTGCAGAGCAATAAGGCCTGGGTTTTTCATCTTCGTTCACGCTGTGTCCCAGCACCCAGCACAAGGCCTGGCCATGCTCAACCAATACTTGTTGAGTATTAAAATAAAAAGCATTAAGTATTTACAGTGATGTAGAACTGTGCTAACCATTTTATTTGTGTTATCTCATTCAATCTGCATGATGACCTTAGGTGATAGATGCTATTATTATCCCTCATTTTAGGGATGAAGTCAAGGCAGGGTGAGATCAGGTATTGGGACCAGGGTCTCACTGCTAGCAGAAGGAGAGCTGGGGTTAGAACCCAGGCCATGGTGACCCTGCTTTCACTCTGTCCTGACCCATGTGGCCAGCAGGTTTTGTTCTAAGAGTCAGCCTCCAAGCTAAAAAGCATCACAAATTACACAGGCTTTTGTGTGTCCTTGGAGCCTGACCCTGACATATGACAGCATCCCTAAGGGAAAATGTCCTCATCATTCCAAACAAGAGGCTTAGGAAAATCTACCTGGAGCCTGGCCAAATGGAAGAAGGGCAAGAGTGCAATTTGGGGTTCTCCATATTCCTAAATGCTATGGTCTTGGATGATAATCCCAAGAAATAAAGCCAAAAAAAAGAAAAAAAAACTTTGATTAAATACTGTGCTCATTCTTAGAACATCTGCCCTCCATCCCTCCCTGCCTGCCCCCCTTCTCTCTCCTTGAGATAATTCTTTTAAAAGAAAAAAAAATCTTTATTGAATTTGTTACAATATTGCTTCTGTTTTAAGCTTTTTTGGCCTGGAGGCCTGGGGGATCTTAGCTTCCCAACCAGGAATCAAACCCTCATCCCCCTGCATCAGAAGGAAATGTGTAAGCCAGTGGCCCACCAGGGAAGTCCCATCTTTGAGATAATTCTGGGAGCGACTCAGAGGTGGGATTAGTCCTGGTTAAGAACTGGGTGTGGAGAAGGAAATGGCAACCCACTCCAGTATTCTTGCCTGGAGAATCCCATGGACGGAGGAACTTGGTGGGCTACAGTCCATGGGTCACAAACAGTTGGACACGACTGAGCAACTTCACTTTCACTTTCACTTTTCAAGAACTGGGTGTGGTAGGACAGAGGTTGAAGGGAGTCTGTTCCCTGGCAGCCCTGGCAGCTCTGTCAGTTTCCAGGATGATTCAGCCAACTTGGGGGCTGAGTTCCCTCCCACTGGCCTCTTAGACCCTTCCAGTGGGGACCCAAATCCTCGTGGAGGTGCTGGGTCCAGCCAGCACCATTGCCTTGGGGCCCTTTCAATAGGGACATAGGAACATCTGACACGATTCTTGTGGACCTGAGGAGAGTTCACAGGCAAGGGCCAGAGTGAGAAGACTGTACGCCTTGCTGCTTCCAACCCATCCATCTTCTTCAGGCTCCTCCAAGCCAGTGGGAGGGAGACACCCTGGAGAAACCACTGCTCGTAAGCAAGCGGACTTGACAGACACCTTGAAAGGGAGGGATGGCTCAGCCTTCAGAAATATTTTACAGCAGGATGTGTGAGGGAGTGAGTCCAAACGTGTGTGTGCAGGGTTGGGGAGGAGAGAATCAGGAAGGCGCTGGACCATTTTTGCAGGCGGCGGGGGCGGCCTTTTGCTCCCTAAGCAACATAACACAAGCTGAAGCAACAGTGACTCCCTGGCAACACACTTTTCCTCTTATATTCGCCTAAAACCCTTTCTCCATTCCAGTTAATAACTGTGAGTGAATGTTAATGGTCCCAGGGCTACACACTAGCTTAAAAATGTTGGGAGCATCATTGGGCTTGTGATGGAGACAAATAGAATCTTCAAATGAGAAGCACACGTGTGTGTGCACAGCATGTGTAGGGTGGTGTGTATGGTGTGGCATGTGTGTAGGGAAGGGGTGGTGGTGATGGAGGTGCTTGTGTGCACACGATGTAATGGTGGGAACTGTGAGCACCATGGAGGGCCGACTTCTGGCTCCTTGTCGGTGAACAGCAAGCACACAAGCATGACTCCTGACTCCCACTCCCCACCACAGATGAAACTGAGCAGCCTTCCTAAGTTGAGGAGAGAAAATGCTAGGTGGCATAGGTTCTCAAGGCCCACCTCCTGACAGACCAGGAAGAGCTATTAGAACAGCCGGCCTCAACCAAGAGCCGAACCCTTTTGAGGGTCAGTAGCCAATTTTTATGGTCTCAAGACAAGGAAACTTCCTGCTGAGAGGGTGGCAGTAGGTGATTGGTTAGGCTGCTGTAGGGTGAGTGTTAGGGTTGGGTCAGGGAGCTGGCCAGTTTAGAGGAGGGGGGCTTGTGGCAACGGTTGCTATGAAGCTCAGTCAGTGCTGGAGATGTCCGTAGTATAGGGCTCCACAGTCTTCGATTTTACTCTCATTTCCCAGCATTTTTTAGAACTGAGTTTACTTTGCCATGTTGTCCAGAACAGGAAAAGATATTTACTTTTGATTATTTTGTAACCAGCCACACTATCAAGTTACCATATTTGTTCTAATTATTTGTCAGGATTCAGAGCCATTCTATAACTCTCTCACCTTTGTGATTTAGTACTACAGGAAACCCTGATAGTCTAATTTGTCATTTTGAATGTAATTTATTTTATATACCTGCATATATGCACTTGTAGATGTCAGTGGTCTTTAAATTCAAGGTTTGAGTGTTTACAACACCACCAGGGTATGCCCGTGTGTGGATCTTTCTTCCAAATAGTTTGTGTCCTTTTGACTAGAAATCTCAAGTCTTTCTGCAGGGACATTGCTACTGTCCTCTCCTGGAAAAGACTGTCTTCCTACACTTGTCCTCTGTCTCATATAGGTTGGCTCAGGGTGCCATTTACTTTGTCCTTTACCTGTGAATAGCGGACACATTTCTCTTAATTCTCATTTATTACCTTTATTGCCTCCATTGTGTCCTGAATTTGCTGATTTTTGAAAATCTAAAAGTAGCTCTGAATAATCTTAGATTATGTCTTCACAGAATTTTTTCTAAGTGCTTCTCTGTTTCTTGGGGGTGGGAGTTATCTTTGCTCTGAATCTAAGAACAGCCATTGGTTTTGAACAGCTTTATCTTTCGCTATGTCCAATGAGCCTTCTTCTTCCCTCCCTTTCTTACTTTCTTTTCAGCCTCACAGGGAAGTCTGTGCATATCTAATATTAGATGATGAGACAGATTTATCCGAGTTTTAGAAGGTACTTGTCCAAATAGTCTCAGTTCAGTTCAGTCGCTCAGTCGTGTCTGACTTTTTGTGACCCCATGAACCACAACACACCAGGCCTCCCTGTCCATCACCAACTCCCAGAGTTTACCCAAACCCATGTCCATTGAGTCAGTGACGCCATCCAACCATCTCATCCACTGTCATCCCCTTCTCCTCCTGCCCTCAATCTTTCCCAACATCAGGGTCTTTTCAAATGAGTCAGTTCTTCGCATCAGGTGGCCAAAGTATTGGAGTTTCAGCTTCAACATCAGTCCTTCCAATGAACACCAAGGACTGATTTCCTTTAGGATGGACTGGTTGGATCTCCAAATAGTCTAGTCCCAGACTAAATAGGAACATTGAAAGTTTACATTTTCTCTAGTCTGTTTATGAAGTACAGGAAGAAAACATGGTCAGAGGAAGCCATGGGCAGGTGTATCGCAACTCTGAGAAGCGTTTCCTGAGCATACCTGCTGTGACACACTGAGCCTTTAGTGTGTGCTAAGTCACTTCAGTCATGTCTGACTCTGTGCGACCCTATGAGCTGCAGCCTGCCGGGCTCCTCTGTCCATGGGATTCTCCAGGCAAGAATACTGAGTGGGTTGCCATGACCTCTTCCGGGGGTCTTCCCCACGCAGGGATCAAATCCGCATCCCTTACCTCTCCTGCATTTGCAGGAGGTTTCTTTATCCCTACAGCCGCCTGGGAAGCCCCTTCGTGGCTCTTATTTCTAACGGAGGTGGATGCCCTCTTACAATGCCCCGTTTTACCTGGTCCTCCCGTTCAGGTGACATTCTGGTGTGGTCCCCAGGCTGAGCTGCTTCGGGTGTGGGTTGGGATTTTCCCAGATCTCTTTGCCCCTGAGCTCACCCCTCTTCTTGCCCTGTCCCCTTGACCTTGGAGGTATAGCTTTACTTTGTTAGTGAGCACAGTCTCTTCCACCAGCTGTATTTTTCTGTCACGTATTTGAGAGATTGTATTTTCAAAATGGTCACATTCCATCCTATTCTAGAATTTTACAGCCCTTTCTATCACAAAAGGACGAATAGCTCTTTTCCCCTTGGAAGCAAACTGGCCTTTATTAATAGAATGCAGTTTGAAGGGTCATGGTGCAGCTTCCAATGCCAGAACATAAACGGCACTGGAGCCTGGCTTTCTCTCTGTCTCTCCATCTTGGGCGCCTGGAGCACCAGGTAAGTTTGCTGCCCTAAAGCCGCAGTGCTGGAGAAACAGAGGATGTGCAGAGAGCACACGGTGGTAGAGGCGGCCCAGGACCCACGTGCCCCTATCCACGCCCCCACCGCCGCCATGTTCCCAGCATGCACCTCGTGACCCATGACTGAGCTTCCAGAGGACTCCGCGCCTCAGCCTTTGAGAATCTCCAGCTGACACTTCCTGAAGCAGAGACGAGCTGATCCTGCCAAGCTTTGCCCAAATGCAAATCCAGGAGCAAAATAAATGCTGTTGTTTTAAGTCCTGAATCTCAGGGCGCCTAGTCACACAGGAGCAGATGAGTGGAACTCACGTTGACAGGTTAGGACTTCTTCAGCCCCATTCCATTTCCTTATATAGCAAACGTTTTCCGAAATGTCTGACCTTTCACGTTACCCTTCCCTATTTCATATTGATAAAGACATTATGTTACTTACTTTAGCTTTTATTTCATGTTTTATTTATATAAAAAGAATTAACAATTAAAAAAACGTTTATTCTCATTGGTCATTTCATTGGAATTGAAGGTGAAAGGAAGATAAAAAGGTGGCCTCAATTTGCCACCTTAAACAGAAAATAGTGGTTTAGTTTTCAATGCAGATACTGTGTTATATGCTTAAATCCTCATCTTTTGTTCACATGGCAGTGAGTTTATCAGATTAGCTCTTGTCATTAGGTCAGCTCTGTTACACTCTTTGGCTTAGCCTGTATATATACATGGCATTAATTTATAATTTAGTAGGATTTATATATGTTCATCTGTTCAATCAATAGGATAAATTACTTCTAAATGTTGTCAATCCATCAAGGCAGCTTGACACAAAATACCCAGAGCAGACTGTTAGCTGAGGATGTATAAAAATAATCATGCCCTCCCAATTTCATGTGAAACCAACAATTCCAAAATCACCAGAATCTGAAAGTGGAATGTCAAAACCAAAAGCTTAAAATTCCTAAAATATTACAGTTTTGTTAAGTGGGGAATAAATAGTTGATCATCTTCCATCTGGGTTGACAGATGATTTTATGTGTTTAAAATATTCCTGAGCATGCTGTATTACAGAGGATTTCTTTGTCCTCTTTTCCTGGTTGGCTTCCAGATGTTGAGCCCTGAAACATTCGTTTCTTCATCCTGATCGGCACTTCTTTCTTGCATTCCTTCTTTTAATAAGAATATCACAAGAGTCTTTGGGGGAAATAAGCTTTTGGGTGAGGGTGGGTGGGGAAAAGAATCACGTGGCAGAATGGAAAAAGCACAGCCACAGAGGCTCGATATGGGGAATGGATCTTAGCACTGCCACATCCTGGCTGGAGAACTTGGGCAGGCTACCTTCTTAGAAGGGCAGTTTCTTTATCTGAGAAGTAGGCATAATCACACACATTAGTTTCTCCAGTTGTCATAACAAAGTACCACAGACTTGGTGGATTCAACAGTGGAAACAGTTTCTCACAGAGCTGGAGGTTAGAAGTCCACGATTAAGGTGTCATCAGGGTTGGATTCTTCTGAGGCCTCCCATCTTGGCCTGTAGGTGGCTATCTCCTCCCTGTGTCTTCATCATCTTCCCCTGAGCATGTCTGTGTCCTAATCTCCTTAGAAGGTTGCCAGCCATATTGGCTTATGATTTCATTTTAACTTAACCACCTCTTTAAAGACCCCCCCATCTCCAAATGCCATCACACTCTGAGGTACTACAGGTTAGAGCTTCACCATGTGAAGCTAAGACACGGTTCAGCCTATGACACAAGCCTAAGCTAAAAAGGTGTTTGGAGATATTGTCAATATCCTTGGTCATAAAAAAGGAATGTAGCCCCTTTACTCTCAATTTAACTTTTCCTCTTTTTCTTCCCAAGAAATTATTTGTGAGAAATCATGTGAAGATGAGCTATCTTAATATTTTTCTTTTTCAAAGATACTACTTCATTAGTCTCAAAAGGAATTCCAACAATTTTCTTCCTCTCTCTGGAATGTCAACATGATAACCAGAATGGCAACAGGCACCCTGAGACTGAGAGATGACCTTGATGTTGGAAACCCCATATAAGGTAAAGGCATGAAAAACAGAAGATGCCCAGGCCGTGGATGCCACTGTGTCAACGCCCATCAGCTTTGGACTGCCTACCTTAGGACTTCATATTACATGAGAGGAAAAAACCCTGTATTATTTATGCTACTGTTATTTCAGCCCCAAATAATTCCTAACTGGTGTGGAATTTGGAATCAGCTGCAAAATTTAATGTGTATGTTAATAAACTAATGAGTTTCAAAATAGAGTGCCTTCATGTCTTTCAAAGCTTATGTTTCATGTCTTACCTTTGAACACAGTTGAAAACACTGCTGTGGGAGCACACGCACAGAAATCTGCTCCAGGAAGTAGGAAGGGAGGAGTGGACAGGATTGGAGTGAGCAGGGAGGCAGGTGCTATGACGGTCAGATGACTAGCGGGGAGCTGGATCTCACTCAGTTTAGCAACTCACTGTAAGAATTGGAAATAATTCTGAGTGAAATAGAGAGCCATGATCTGATGTGCATTTTGAAAACCCTGGTATTCCTTAAGGACTGAAGGGGTGGCAGCGAGTGTAGAGAAAGAGAGGCCATGTAGGAGACTACTGATACAGTAAAGGAAGTAGTGATTGGGACAAAGATAGTGGCAGTGGCTGGTGCAGAGGCAAGAAAGACATATTTTGGAAGTAGCACCAACAAAAGCTGTTGCTTGTTTGGATGTACAGGTTGAGGGGTGGGAGGGGTCAGGGACAGCATGCTATCATCTGGTTTTAATAACTGAGCAGATGAGTGGTGGTAATTAAAGAGATAGGGATGGCAGAGGGAGATCTGTAGATTTGGGGGAGGGAACATGGGATTAACAGGCTTGTTTTTGATATGTTCAAGTCTGAGATGGCTGAGGTACATACGTGTTAATATCAATTAAGAAGCTGACTATCTGAATCTAGACTTCAGAGCAAAAGTTCAAGCCAGAAACATAAATTTTGGAGTCATTACTGTAAAACAACATCAGAAGCCACGAGTTTAGATGCGAACACCTAAGGAAATAAATATGGGTGGAGGAGATGTTCTGAACTGAGCACGGAGGAGCTCTATCCTTTAAAAGGCAGGTGGAAAAAGAAGATTTGGGAAAACAGCCTGGTAAGGAGTGGCCAGTGAGATAAGAGGTTAAACAGGAAAGTGGCATCCGGGAAGCCAAGGAAAGACACAAAAGGGAATGGCTAACCATGTGCAATGCTGTTGAGAGTTTAAAAGCAGGACTGTAAAGAGCTCATTCCAGAGCACAGGAACACTGATGAGAGAAGACACAGGGTCTTTTTTTTTTTTTAATATAAATCTATTTATTTTAATTGGAGGCTAATTACTTTACAATATTGTATTGGTTTTGCCATACATCAACATGAATCCACCACAGGTGTACACATGTTCCCCATCCTGAACCCCCCTCCCACCTCCCTCCCCGTACCATCCCTCTGGGTCATCCCAGTGCACCAGCCCTGAGCATCCTGTTTCATGCATCGAGCCTGGTCTGGCGATTCATTTCACATATGATATTATACATGTTTCAGTGCCATTCTCCCAAATCATCCCACCCTCTCCCTCTCCCACAGAGTCCAAAAGACTGTTCTATACATCTGTGTCTCTTTTACTGTCTTGCATACAGGGTTATCATTACCATCTTTCTAAATTCCATATATATGTGTTAGTATACTGTGTTGGTGTTTTTCTTTCTGGCTTACTTCATTCTGTATAATAGGCTTCAGTTTCATCCACCTCATTAGAACTGATTCAAATGTATTCTTTTTAATGGCTAAGTAATACTCCATTTTGTATATGTACCACAGCTTTCTTATCCATTCATCTGCCGATGGACATCTAGGTTGCTTCCATGTCCTGGCTATTATAAACAGTGCTGTGATGAACACTGGGGTACACATGTCTCTCAATTCTGGTTTCCTCAGTGTGTATGCCCAGCAGTGGGACTGCTGGGTCATATGGCAATTCTATTTCCAGTTTTTTACGGAATCTCCACACTGTTGTCCATAGTGGCTGTACTAGTTTGCATTCAGATACTATTGCACAGAGCACCTATTTATATCAGTATTTTCCCAAATCTCAACTGTATTCTTAGGAAAAAATTGCTAAGGTCAAGACCATGGACATTTTCTAAGGCTCTTGACACATTTGTAAAGCTGTATCCAGAAAAGTTATATCAATTAACATATGTCATTTTTATCTTGCATTCCTTTGAATATTTTAAAATATTTTTTAGTTATTATAATTTTTCTTTCTTATTTTTAAATTGGAGGATAATTACTTTATAATGCTGGGGTGGTGTCTGCCATACATTAACGCATACTAGTCATAATTATATATATATAATTATGCCTCTGTCTCCCCCCATTCCACCCCTCTAGGTTATCACATAGTGCCCAGCTGGGCTCCCTGTGTTACACAGCAGCTTCCCACTAATGATCTGTTTATACATGACAGTGTATATATGTCAATGCTATTTTCTCAATTTGTCCTACCCTCTCCTTCCCTTGCTGTGTCCACCAGATCATTCTCTATATTTCTTTTGTGAATGTTCTACATCTTTGGTACACTTTTAAAACTGGAACACTGATGATTTTTAAAATATGTGTGTTTAATACATTAATAACTATTCCTTTTGCCATATTTGCCACATACCTATTATTTCCCAGTTTGCTGTTTGCCTTTTAAATAGTTTGCGTGATACTTTGGTATTCATTTTTCTTTTGTGAATCTTTCTGTTGATTTTATCCTTAAAAAGTATTTTTATTTCTTCCCCAAAAACAATATTTTAGTTTTGAATGGTTTGGAAAGATGAGGATATTGTGACCAGGGTTGCCCTGGTCCTCAGTGTGTGAATACACGGCTCAAAAATGGAGCAGTTACTCTTACCCCACTACATTTCCAGTCCCAGGAAATGAGACATCCCCAGAGAAATGAATCACATTTCATGTCTGCTAAACAACAGAACTCAAGTAATCTACATCAAAATAGTTGGCCATAGAAACCTTCACAAATGAAAATTTTGCAACATCAGAAGCTAAGCCAAGTAACAACCATCCCACATCACAAAGCCCAAAATGCTATATCAAGTTACCAATTTTCTGTGTAATCTTGCTTTTCAGTTGTTTATCTAATGAAATATTCCTTTGTTTCGCCCAGGGAAACTTCTGGTCTCAATCATAACTTCCTCCCTCCCTCCCACCCTCCCTCCCTTCCTCCTTCACTTCCTTCCTGCCAATGTGCAGTATACGAATTTATTATGGACCTACAGTTGTTATCACGGGAAAATTAGGTATCCCTGGACACTGAGAAGTAATGTAAGTGGAGGAATAAAACAGGAATCCGGCATGGGCACTCACTTTTCTCCAATCTAGAGGAAGAATCACAGCTTGATACCCAGAAGAATATCTGGTCCCTGATGTACGGGTAATAGTAAAAGTCACTTTTTGAAGAACCTCTTCAAGGTCTTTATTACTGCTATTTCCTCCTTTCTCCCTCCTCTTTTCTCTAGCTTGGAGCAAGATGGCCCCTGTCCTGGACCCATGCTTCTAGGGACTCTCCCCATGGGATGAAGGATTCACAAGCCAAGAGGGTGCATACACCAAGAGCCTGCCCCTCTTCAAGACCGTGTTCCAGGAAAACAGGCAGAAGTCTCTTCCCTGAAGACCCCAGGGCTCTTTTCAGAGCCTCTTGCCTGGTCCAGTCTCTCGTGCGATAGTGTTCCTCTTAGGTCTGAGTGGTAGTCATGCAGGACTGTTTACAGGGGTGTGGATGGAGCCAGGACTCACTGGCAGCTTATTTGTGTGTATGAATGAAGCTCCTGGTGGTGTGGGGACTGAACCAGGATAGGAGGAGAAAGAGAGTGGGGTTGTGAACCAGAGGCCAGGATGGGTACTGATTCTCCTTGTGCGATTGCTTTCTGGAACTCTGAGGAGTCCAAGAATACTTAATTTCACCAGCCCTGAACTTTCAGTTTGCTGTGAAGACCTATCTGCTGAGGAAGGAGGATATCGCATGTTTCACTTAATAGTCTGTTCACTTGATGTGCAATTAACTTACAACTTTAAAAAATCCAGACATACAGTTTATGTATCTCTATTTGCCCTTTGGTTCCTGGCCCTGCAATGTTGGGGTGTGATTGTTCGCATCCATTTCTCCTTCTATTTTCTTTCTCTGCCTCTCTTCTCTTTTCAGCCCATATCTCTTCTTTGCTTCTCTGAGCCATGTCACTAGTATTTGCTGACTTCTGGTATCGACCTTCAGAACTGGTGGTACTGTGATTCTTTCTGCTTCCTTGCCTGCCCTGGATCATTTCCCCACCTTACTAGTTTGACCATCCTCTGCATAATGATAGCTATTTCTTTTTTTTTTTTTTTTTTTTTGTATTTTTTTATTTTTTTTATTTATTTTTTTTTTATTTTCCTTTTGATAGCTATTTCTGAAGGATTAACAGAAACCTCTTGATGCCACTGACAACATTAATTAATAAGTGAGCAACTGAAGACACTAACCACCACTCACATAAGCTCAGGGTTGTCCCCCTCACTGATTGCTCTGTTCTAACCATTGCCTCCCTCCACGTGCCCCTCCTTTCTTACATCATCATGGGGAAATGTAGGTGGGAATTAGGACAGGCATACCTTTCTGGCCATGCTTTGATTCTCATAAGACTCTAGAATGGTTTTCTTTATTCCCACTGCCAGGGTTTCTAGAAGTTGGTGGTTTCTCAACTTCAACATGAATTAGAATCACCTAGAGCGCTTTCTAAACCATGTCCAGGGCCCAATCCTCAGGGTTTCTGAATCAGTAGGCAGGAATGGGGTGGGCTAACCACGTGGCCCAAGAACTGTCTGGCTAACAGTTTCCCAGGTAATCCAGGTGCTCCCTGTCCAGGTTGGACTCTGAGTACTTCTGCTACAGGTCATCAAGTTTTCTTGGATTTTCCCTCTTTGGCTCTCTGTTGCTAATGTGAAATCACTTCCAACTTGGGGTCCATGAGCAGACTAACTGAGCTCAGACCCTTGCACAGAGGCCTGAAAAGTAACTTGGGGCACCAGCTCCCTAGCGCCCCCCCCC
>SJYT01050673.1:951262-1001439 GCA_006410635.1 Cephalophus harveyi | reverse complement strand
CTCCCCACCCACCCACCGCCCTGTGGACAGACAGCTGCTTGGTTAGCAATGGTAGTGGAGTCCTCCCACAGAGGCAACTTGAGCCTCAACTTGGCAGAATATGAAACAGCCTTGGCCATCCCTTTCTCTGCAAGTTTCTCTTTAATTGCAGAAATCTGGGTGGCCTTCACACGAGTTGTTTGTACAGCCACGGAAAAGAGATAAGTTTGGTAACCTTGGAAAACCCAATCTCTTTTTTTCCCAGCCTCCTGAGAAGCAAGGCCCAGAGGAACAAACACTGTGCGTGGGAAACCAGAGAGGGGCTCTGGAGGAGGGGACGGAAGAGGCCAGAGACAGGGTGGCTTTTCTTAAGAGTGTCTCCCCATCTGTCTAAACTGTGTCCTGCTGGGTGAGAGTTTGTTAGCTCTGGAATTCCATGAATGACAACAGTCTACGTCTCCTCAGTGAGACTCCAGGCCGTATTGCTTCTTACTAGGCTCTCATCACACAGAAAAGCAATCTTGGCTCTAAATGCTGTGTTCAAGCATCCAGTCCAAAGAGGGCCCTTAAAGGGCACCTCTTGGGGATGTGCAGCTTGTAGGGACAAGGAATTCTCTCCTCTGTCAAAACCAAACCACGTGGGCTTCAGGGCACTGACTCAGGCTGCTCAGTTATCAGCTGGGGTGCCCAGATCTAGTCATTACTTGCCCCACTTCCTCTTGCGCAAACCTCTAGGCCAGTCCTTGCCTTGGTTTGCCAACTCTACCTTCTCCAAGGGACTATTGTTATAGGTTGCTCCGAGTCTATCCCTGATCGTCATGCTGTGAGAGCCTCCTAGGCAGTGACGCAGTTTCAGTTTCATAATAACAACAGTAATAATAGGTGCTACTTAGTGAGCATCAGTTCTGTATCAGGATCCCTGCCAAATATTTTGCATCCAGGACCTCACATAATCCCCACAATAATCCTAGGAAATGGAGCTTACCGTCCCAATCTATAGGGCTTTCTTGGTGGCTCAGAAGGTAAAGAATCTGCCTATAATGCAGGAGACCAAGGTTTGACCCCCAGGTAGAGAAGATCCCCCCACAAGAATGGAATGGCTGTCCCAATCTACAGGTGAGGCAACTGAGGCTCAGGAGTTGAGTGACTTCCCGAAGACCATACGGTCAACAAGATGTTTCAATATAATAGAGATGGAAGCCCAAACTTGTGCCAGTGCCCCAGCTTTTATATTTTGTACTTGATAAATGTTTAAATCAGTCTGTGTATCTACATGGGCTTCCCAGATAGCATTAGTAGTAAAGAACCAATGCAGGAGACGTAAGAGATGTGGGTTTGATCCCTGGGTTGGGAAGATAGCCTAGAGGAGGGAATGGCAACCCATTCCAGCATTCTTGCCTAGAGAAGCTCGTGTGCAGAGGAGTCTGCCAGGCTACTGTCCACGGGGTCGTAGAGTTGGACACAACTGAAATGACTTCACACGCATGTGCATATCTACATATGCAAGGAGGAAATTTATTTAATCAAGAGCTCCATTTCCTAACCAGATCAATTAACTGAATTCTTATGGTACAGTCAATATTCAGCCACTGCTCAGTTACTTTCATAATAGGAGATAGAATGAGTGGAAATGGAAACTATGGATAACTCACTGTGTCTGTGATGAGATTTTGTTGCCAGATACATGGAAATTTGGTGTAACGAACATGGTGGCTGACCCGAGGGTCACAGCAATTAAAGTCAAGCTCTCCTTTTTCTTGGAGTGCTTGCAGCTCCTATTTTTTTCTGCAAACCTGTCTCTGCCACCATTCCAGGTTGCACGACAAGCTTCACTTTTTCACTAAGCAAATCTCATGCTCTTAACATCGTCTTGTTGGCTTTTCCCTGGGAGTGTGTGTGTTGATGGTCATCGGCAGATGGAAGGAGATGATCCAGATATGAGAATTAGCACCTGCAAGTGATGATTCCTTCCCGCTCTGGCCAGAAAGGACATGTGGGTTATGAGGCTGGACTAGACCCCTGTTAACACAGCTGTCTCCAACACCAAGTTCCTAAGGTCAGAATTAGCCTCGAGAATATCTTACCAACTGGAGAGTTTCATTCTGTGCAGTTTCCTAAAGCCTTCTCACATGTATGGTTTTAACCTATAATCGTTTATGGGCATAATAATTCCATGAGCTTACCTCTAGTTTTCTTTTGTTAAAATTCACTTCAGCTAAGTCTTTCAACCTTGTTGAGATGCCCTGGAAGACATGTGTTAAAATGAAAATTTTTCCTGGTTTCAGATGCAGAACACCTAGGTTTGAAACCCAGCTCTGTCGCTTATTAGATGAGAAGTGCTTTCAACCAGGTTGGTACACTGAGCTTACATGTACCACTTACATGTACCACTGGGTGGAATCCTCCACCCCAGTCTGAATGCACACAAATGCTATTACAATTAAGGAGTTTAAAATACCTGGTTGAGTTCAAAAGCGAGAGAAGGAAATTTCAAGAAGCAGTGATAAATAGAGTCATAGCGGAGAAAGAGCAGAAGCCACATGGCCTGTGGTGACACACACAGCAGATGTGTGGCTTAGAGGAAAAGGTTTGTAACTGACATGGGAAGGGCCGTTGACCGATATCATGAGTCAAAGGGAGACAGGACTGGCTTCTCAGGACAAAGCTGAGAACCAAAGATTTTCTCTTGAATAGGGACAAGAAAGTCTCCACCTCATCCCTAGGGCGACACAGACATGGGCTCCTTGCCCTGGACCATGAGTGGAAACTGTTAACTGAGAGAGCGTCAAACCCCAATTATATGGCACATGATGACCCCTGGGACCTGAATGCTTATGTTAATGCAGAGTGTGGAAATTTCTGTCAGTCTTCCTCTTAGAATCAAGGAGTGGAGCAAGGTCACAGGGACTCCTTTCTTAAGTTCTTATGTTAAGGAAGCAACCAAATAACTACCCAAGGCAGCTGTGAAAAGACAACTTGCATTTCAAAGGCAGCTTCTGTGCCCTACCTTCTTGTTTAGGGCAGGACAGAACTTTGATCTTCTCTTCAGTGTTACTTACTGTTTGCTTCTCATGATTTTCTGTGTCTGCCTCTTTCCCATTTCTCATCAATAACCAGCACATCTTCTACCAGCTGTGCACTCCCTAAGATCCAAGTGATCGATGGCTCTGGGAGACTAGGGCAGGGAGATGCTTAGTTCAAAATAACCTTCAGAGTGGCTAGAGAATGCTTTAGTTAGGGTGCTTTTGGGTTTGGGGAATTGAAATCTTTTCAAGAAAGGTCAAGGGAATATAAGGTATCTTACTGTGGGGTTGGAGAAGACCCTTGAGAGTCCCTTGGACTGCAAGGAGATCCAACCAGTCCATCATAAAGGAAATCCTGAATATTCATTGGAAGGACTGATGCTGAAGCTGAAGCTCCAATACTTTGGCCACCTGATGCGAAGAACTGACTCATTTGAAAAGACCCTGATGCTGGGAAAGATTGAAGGCAGGAGGAGAAGGGGATGACAGAGGATGAGATGGTTGGATGGCATCACCGATTCAATGGATATGAGTTTGAGTAAACTCCAGGAGTTGGTGATGGACAGGGAAGCCTGGTGTGCTGCTGTCCATGAGGTTGCAAAGAGTCGGACATGACTAAGGGACTGAACTGAACTACAGGATGCAAAGGAATCCTACAGAAACACACATATAAGGACAGTGGGCCTTCTATGAATTGGAAAAATCACTGGAAGATTGCATCTTATTTTCCTTGTCTTCTCATGTTCATTTCATCTTTCTTTGTCTGCAGACTCTTTGTTCTGATTCATCCATCAACTTATAGAGGTGGTTAACATGTCCACCTGCAATAGCCATTCCATCCTCTGAATCTGTATGATCTTCTACTTCCTGTTTCCAGTTAATTGGCTCAATCTCTAGGTCCCAACTCCAAGTCCCTGGAAGAGTCAATCTGATCTCCTTACTTGGATCAGGTGCCATCCCAGTATAATAATTTGGCCAGAGTTGGGAGCTGGGAAGATATGAGAGGGGAGGAGAAATTTCTGAGAGATATATGTGTTGGACAATCTCTTTAAAAAAGACATAGATGGGAGAAAATTTTCAGTATACGTGGAAAGATGTAAGGCCAGAAAGCACTCTGGACCAGTCTGATTATGAACCAAAGTCATGCCTCCATTTGAAGCCAGTATGGCCAGCCTTTCAATGATCCCGACTAGCCGAGGAGTCCACTTTTCAGTTCAGTTTCTTTGTTGAGTGATGAGCCACTGGAGACAGGCTGAGAAGGAGGGCATCTTTGAAATGACCCTATCAGCTTCCTCTTAAAGATGGTCACCACATCGAGGGGCTTTGCCTTGCAAGAAAGCAATTTATTCTTGTGAGAGATCACAGATCCTCCACTTGGAAATGTTTTGAATTACAGTTTCTTATTCAATTTAGGCTTGAGAAAACATTTTGCATTTCTGAGCATCCTCACTTTCAAAGCATGTCTCTTGAGGTTTAACAATTATTCTCTTATTTTTTAGGGACTAGTAAAAGGAGAAAGGAACTGAGGACTTTTGACCACACAAAAACGTGTAAGAAAGAAAGTGTTACAGCATTTGTGTTTTCCTGACTGGCTTTCTGGATCTTTTAGAGCGACACTACTGTCTTGCCCTGTGACATACTCCCAAAAAACCTGAATCACTGTGTGCACCATACTGATGGGTGGATTAGGTGACTGAATGAAAGCTGTGAGGTAATTGAAACAGATGGAGAAAGAGTAATAACAATAGCCATCACAGTCATCAGCGGCTACTTATAAGAATTCCCTAGCATCTTCTATCCATTACATTATTTAATCCTCTGTACAAAACTCCACATATATCATCTTATTACAAAGAGGAAAGCTTATTTGATTATCTTTGTTCTTGCATCCTAACAAGGCAACTTAGGTTGTATCTATACAATGCCCAATAGCTAGTTAAATCAAGGCAATTTGGGAATCTTATATATGTAAAGTTGTTTGTAGAACTAGTTTTTATTTGTGTTAGAATGTCTTTGCTTAAATAATCCAGTGGTTATTTTTCACTATCATTATTTACAAATTATCATCTTCCTATCTCAGGACAAATTAGAGGCCTTACTACAAGGCTTGTAGAGGAGGTACCCTACCAGCTAATTCAAAGCAATACATAACATTTAGTCCATAAAACTACAGGCATGATCAGTGTCCCATAAAAGCAACTAAAGAAGAGAAGGAGTTTGTGGCTAGTTATATGTAAAAATCAATGTGTAAGTCCCAATGAGTTGTATAAAAACAGTAATAGTGTGGCCATTTGTTCCATCTGCACAGTGTAACACAGACAAATCTTTAAGACCAGTGTTCCAAAGTGCCCAAGTCATTCTTTAATCAATTTAAATAATAAAAGCAGTTTCTCACTACTAATAAAAATATTATTTATGATTGCCCATTCAAAGCTGCATCATCGATCACTGTGTTCTAGTAAATACTTTACATTTCATTAATATTCATTGGGTTGACCAAAAAGTTCACTTTGGTTTAGCCATAAGATTTTACAGGAAAATTCAAATGAACTTTTTGGGCAACCCAATACAATGGCACTAATGATGTTCTCCACTTGAGGCTTGAGTTAAGAGTACTTTCAAGGATTACACTCACCTTATTTTTAAAATTTCCAAGTCTATTGTTCACATCAAACCTCTGTAAAGTATCTACGTCAGTGTGATTTACTGGACAAAAAGAAAGTTGAAAACTTAGAGTTTTGAGTTGTTATTGATGTTACCTGAGATTTCTAATGGAACCTTAATCTTGTGCCCTTTGGGGGTCTGTAGATTTGAAATGGGACTAAAACTTGTTTTCTAAATAATTTATTCTTCTTCCTTCATAATGCAAGTATTACACTAATGTCGTTGTGCAGAAGACATTTCTTCCCCTATTTCACCAGAGTAAGGGATGCTACAGAGAGCAAAGACTTTGGGGTCAGATAGAGCAGGCTTTAAATCTGGGGTCCAACACTTACTAGTTTGTGATCTCGGTCAAAACAAAATCTCTGTGAGCTTCGATTTCCTTATCTATAAATTAGAGATGACAAGTGATAAGACAGGAATAAAATAATCTAGCAATATGCCTGGCTTAAAAGGAAATAGTTTTACTCACCTATTTATATTAGGTAAAATGCTGTTATCAACAGTTTCTAATGGGCTGGAGAAAAAAATATCTCTCCTTGAAATATTTCCATGAAACAGAGCGTATGAACTATTACTGCTTTCCATGAAACAGAGCATATGAACTATTGCTGCTTTCTTTGTTCAGGCATAGTGAATAAAGTGATTCTTCTTGTTTTTCCTATGTTTCTTCTATTTGCTCTTTTGTTCATTTCTTCACTGGACATAAATTGATTGCCCATTAAGTTTTAGGAATAGTTGAGAAAAACGAATGCAGGGAGGTGTGGAGAGATGGTAGTATCTCTCAATGATATGATAACATCAGAGAATTTAGCTTTTCCTTTTATTAAATAAATGCTATGATAAATATAAATTTTAAATGACACTTGGCACAAATCCAGGCAGGTGACCTGGGATTGGGTGCGGGCGGGCGGGCGGTAGTGGATGCATTAGTTTAAATCCTCCACTTTCAGGAGTGAGTTTTGTTATCTTTAGTCAGCTATCAGTGTGCTTTGACTTCCTGGTCAGTAGATTTTTGGTGCTGAGTGTCAAATTCTTAAAAGTGGTTAGAGCAAAGAGTAGGGATGCACAGTCTGTTATTTTCAATGAAGCAGCTGCTAACGTTAATTATCAGGACAGTAACTTCATATAAATCCTATGTCATTGTTAGAAAAAACATGATCCCTCCAGATACAGAGGGTCATTTAACTTATTCATTTAACTTATTCATTAGCACTTTGGAGTGCTGTTGTGCCATTTTGCAGATGACTCTGCTGAAACTGATCAAGGTTTGTTTTTGGAGAACGGCTGAAAGGGCCAATGGAAAATGAAAGTCACCACTGGGCACAGATAAAACTTGTCCATTAGCTACTGTCCCTGAGTTTTGGAAATGAGCTCATAGTTAGAACAAATCCTCAGGAATAGACGGGAGTCGAAGGACTTTATTCATTGTTTACTGCTGTCTGCTGGCCTCTCAAACCAGCCCTTGGGGGTCAAGTTTCTAGGTCAGAGAATGGGTAGCAGTGCCTTGCCTTTCGGCCCTCCCTCTTTTGTACTCTGAAGGAAGGAACAGCTTCAAGGCCCCTGTGTCTAAAGGACACATCAGTTCTTCCACAACTGAGAACATGTTTAGGACCATTCAAGTCACAGGGCCTGTTGTGGCTGAGATGTGAGACAAAACAGTCCCCTCTGTGGGAACCAGTTATGTCCTCCTTCTTGCCTTTTAGAGTCATTAATAGCACACTAAGCAATTTGGAATGTCCTGCCAGTGACTCAGCTAGGTTTTATTGTTTTGTTTACTTGGCTTTTCAACTTCAGCCTCTTCAAATTGTATTATTTAAAATGCTCCTTCCTAAAAATTTACACAGTTCAGTTTCAAAAAAAAAAAAACCAACCTAGAAAAATTTTCCTTAATTTGGGCAAGGTCCATCTGACAGTCAGTGTACTTGCCTATTGTAGGTGGGCATTTTCCTGTACATCGAGTCACACACACACACACATACGCTCCACTGAACCTGGAGGTCGGTCACTCCCATAGCAGACATACATTGTATTAGAAATGATAGGAGATCTGGAAAAGTGTCTACTACTTTTCAAGTTTATTCCTTATAGTATGTTTTAGTAGGTACTTTCATATCCTTTTAAAAAAATAATTTTATTGTTGTAAAAGTCACACAGTATAAAATATACTATTTTAACCATATTTAACTATACAATTCAATGGCACTAAGTACATTCACACTGTTGTTCAACTTTCACCATCATCCATCTCCTGAATTTTTCACTTTCTAAGCTGAAACTTTGTCCCCATTACACACTCAGTCCCCATTGCCCCTTCCTTTCCTCCTCACCAGCACCAACCTCCCCCACCCTCACCCACTGGGCCCTGGTATCTGCCAGTGCACTTTCTGACTCTATGAATTTGACTATTCTAGGCATCTCATATAAGTGGAATCAAACAGTATTTGTCTGCACCTACTAGGTATTAGAATGCATTTTTAAGGTTTACTTAAAATACGTCCTACAAACAGATTGTACCCTTTCTCTCCACTGTGCTATGCAGTAGGTTCTCATTCATTATCTATTTTATACCAGGGGGCAGAGAGGGGTGCAATAAGTTGGGAGATCGGAATTGACATATATACACTTTTAAAGTTTGATATCTGTCTTTGGTGCCTGAGTATTAAGATCTACCAAACCACTAGGATGGGACAAATCGGTTGGACATGAGTGATGCAGAGAAATAGAAGTCAAAGTGGAAAAAGCAGGACTTAGTCTTAAGGACTAGCTGGCCAGGAGGCCCAGGTCCTCAGCTCGGGTATGCCATGAATTACCAGGGTAAACAGTGATGCATCATCTCTGGGGTTTGTTGTTCTCATTGGTATGAGAGAGTTGGTCTAGACTGGGTGTTGACCCACTAGTGTCTGTGACCCAATTAGCCTACTCTCTGTTGCTGTTGTTCAGTCACTCAGTCTTGTCCAACTCTTTGTGACCTCATGGACTACAGTGCGCCAGGCTTCCCTGTCCTTCATTATCTCCCTGAGTTTGCTCAGACTCTTGTCCACTGAGTCATTGATGCCATCTCATCTCATCCTCTGTCATCCCCTTCTCCTCTTGCCCTCAATCTCTCCCAGCATCAGAATCTTTTCCAAAGAGGTGGCTCTTTGCATGAGGTGGCCAGAGTATTGGAGTTTCAGCTCCAGCATCAGTCCTTCCAGTGAATATTCAGGGTTACTTTCCTTTAGGATGGACAGCTTTGATCTCCTTACAGTCCAGTAAGTCCAGTTGTATTGGCACACAGCCACAGCCACTTACGTAGGTATTGTCTGTATCTACTTTCCCACTACAAAGGCAGAGGTAAGTAGCTGCTAAATAGACCTCACAGCCTGCAAAGCTCAAGATATTTACTATCTCATCCCTTACTGGAAAAATTTATTAATCAGACCTAAAATATTTCTATAATTCAAACTCTAAACCCTATAATTCCTCTATATCTTGAACTAATCTTTTTTTTTTTTTTTTTCTGAGTGTTCTTCTGTGTCTTGTGGATTGGATAAGTACTTATGTTTCCTCTGAAGGCCAAGACATAACCACTTGGCAGTAAGTAGGACTTGAAAGCAAAGAATCAGACCTTCAAGGGGAAGGAAGGTAAGATGGAAAAAGGTGGAAAAACTGGGTTTGGTGAGATGGGAGAGGAGTGCTCAGAACACACTGGGCTGCATTACGGTTGTGTAATGGGGCCGTTCCCACTCAGCAACGTTCATGGAATGAGGCTGGACCAGCTGGTTGGCAGAGGGGTTTCCCCTTTGGGAGATGCTACTGATGATTCACACACGTGTGGGTTGACTGCAAAGAGGGGGAAGAGGGTTCAGAGGGAGAAAGAGAGAGGGAGGAGGAGGAAGGAAAGAGATGATGATCTCTGAACACCAAGATGCCGAAGCATTTATCTGGGCTTTGTGCTGGCCCTCTGGGTCTACAAAGAACAATAGGACATATTCCCCACACGGAGAAGCTTAGCTTTAAACCGGAGTTTAAGGACAAGGGGAAAGCTTTGGGTAGAATGAGAAAAATGTACCATAAGGAAGAGAAGAGCAAGATGGATGGAATTAGTTTTTGAGAAAAATATATAGGAAAATGCTTAGACTATCCAAGTCCTACATTTTATACTTAAATCCTAACAAGTTTGGGAATGTCAATGTTAAAAATTTCTGCTGAAAATAGGCACATTTTCCATACTTCTCAGCCTAGTAAACAAGATCCTTTGTGATCTATTTATTTACTTCTCCAGCTTTATCTCTCATCTCTGTACCATTCCTGATCCATGTCTCAGTCACACTGAACCTTTCCTTTTTCTTTCTTTCTTTTTTTTTTTAAATACAACAGACCTGCTCTTGGCTCTAGGTCTTGGCTATGCTGATCCTTCTGACTAGAATTCCCTCCAGGTTGAGTCTCTTCCTCCTATTTCAAAGGAATTCCTACTTGCTCTGCAGACCTTCACTCCATATCTGTAAGACCTCTGAACCCCAGGTCGAGGTCATGTTCCCATTTATATTATTTCAATATCAGATATTTTCCCTATCATACTGCATGATAATTTCCTGTCACTTAAAAAAAAATTAGTCTGGGTCCTCTCAGAAGCAGGCTCTGGGACAAAGAAGCGTAGTTTAGTTGGGATATGATTTTGTATGTTCTGTGTTAAGTTACTTCAGCTGTGTCTGACTCTTTGCAATGCTATAGACTGTAGCCTGCCAGGCTCCTCTGTCCATGGGATTCTGCAGGCAAGAATACTGGAGTGAGTTGCCATTTCCTCTTCCAGGGGATCTTCCCGACCCAGGGATCAAACTCGCATCTCCTGCAGCTCCTGCATTATCAGGTGGGTTCTTTACCACTAGCACCACCTGGGAAGCCTCATATATCATAAAATTAGCGGTCTCAGTCAATAGGTAGCAAAGGCCACTGATGGTGGACACCATAAAGAAAAAGACTAGCATTTCTGACTAAGGCAAAATTAAAACTTGAGCACAACAAAAACACTATAAGCTAAATTAGGAAAAGTTAAAACTGAGAAACTTTTACAGTGTTATGAGGGAGAAATAATTGGTATTAATACATAAAGAACTTACAACTAAATTAGAAGGGATGGGGGAACTGGGATTATAAATAGTTAATCCCCAAAGGAGAAAAACAAGCTATCAAAAATAAAAGAAAAAATGTTTAGTTTCTCTAATAATGTTTTAATAAAAATAATGATTTACCATTCTATATTTGCCTATTAAATAAAAACAGTGAGACATCATTTATTTTGCCTATCAGATTGGTGAAGTCTAAAAAGAATTATGGTGAAGCTTCGCTGGTGGCTCAGATAGTAAACAGCCTGCCTGTAATGCAGGAGACCCAGGTTTATCCCTGGGTTGAGAAGAGCCCCTGGAGAAGGGAATGGCTACCCACTCCAGTATTCTTGCCCAGAGAATCCCATGGACAGAGGACCCTGGCAGGCGACAGTCCATAGGGTCACAAAGACTCAGACACAACAGAGCAACTAACACACACATATACAAAGACTGATGATACCACATTGGTCAGAGCATGGGGAAATATGCTCTCACACTGCCGAAGGGAAGGTAGACTGGTACAATTTTTCTGGGGTGCAGTTTGGCAACAGGCATGGAAAGCCTTTGAAAGAATGACTTTTGATTTAACAGTTCCTTATCTGGGGGATTTTACTATGAAAATGCATGGGCGTTTATCTCTAGTATCATTTATATTAGAAAACTTTGGAATTCGCAGTGGTGGTTAACAATAGAATACTGTGTCATCTCAAAAATTATTTTTTATATAATGCCATAAGTAGAAAGAGGCTCATAGTGTATTTTTCAGTAAAAAGGCATATGGCAGTTCAAAACAGTAAATGTAATGTGATTTTATATGAACATATAGTAATCTCCTCTTATTCATGGGGGATAAGTCCCAAGGCCCTCAGTGGATGCCTATACTGCAGATAGTACTGAGCTCCACGTGTACTGTGTCTCTTCTTTCATATTTACCTGTGATAAAGTATAATCCATAAATTAAGCACTGTAAGAGATTAGCAACAGTAACTAATAATAAAATAGAACCATCATAACAATATACTGTAATAAAAATTACATCAATGTGGTCTCTCCCTCTCTCTGAAAATACCTTATAGTAAGTACAAACTTAATTGTGTTCATAACTTTTGCAAGTTGAGGAGCACCAGCAAATCTAGCCCAATTTTCTTTTTCTTTCTTTATAATGTCACTGATAGAAGATTCATTTTCACTATGTATCCTAGCAATCTCAGCATTTGATTGATTGTTTTTCCTTATCAAGCTAGGAACTTTTACCTTTTCACTTAAAGGAAGTGCTTCACGGTTTCTCTTTGGCTTATTTGAATTACCAGCATCACTACTTTTGCGCATTGGGGCCATTAGTTAGTAAAACAAGGATGAATTGCAATCTCACAATGGTCAATCTGATAACCCAGGAGGCTGCCAGGTGACTAAGGGACAGAGTATGCTGGACAAAGGGACGATTCACAGCTGTGGGAGGGCCAGAGTGGGACCACACAGATTTCATCACCCTATTCACAGTGGTGCATAGTGGAAAACTTATCATTTATTTCTGAAATTTTCCATTAGTATATTCAGATTCCAGCTGACCACAAGTAACTGAAACCTTGGGAAGCATAACCATGGATAAAGGAAGACCTGTATTTCCATGCAGTACGTATAGTCCAGGGAGGGAAAAAAAAAAAAAAAAAGATGAAATGCTATACATCCAAGTTTTATCAGATGTTACCTCAAAAAATATGATTGTGGATTTTCTGTATTAGACTCTTTTCATCAGTGTATATGCTAAGGTTTCTTTAATGAATGTATTCATGCAGTTTTTTAACGTTCTGAAGGTAAATGTGACATTCAAGCTTTTAAAAATGCATTTTTAAAATTTTATTTTTAAAAATGATTTATTTTCTTTATTTGGCTGCTCTGGGTCCTAGTTGCAGCACGCAGGATCTTCAGCCTTTGTTGTGGCATGCGGGATCTTTAGCTGCAACATGTAGCTTCTCGTTCCCTGACCAGAGATTGAACCTGGGCCCCCTGCATTGAGAGTGTGGAGTCTTAGCCACTGGACCACCAGGGAAGTCCCTAAAAATGCATTTTTAAATGACAAAAGAGTACATGGATATATTCTAATTGTGAAAATTCTGGTGATGCCATAATTATAAATAGTATAAACACAGATAGTATATGTAACTATATATGTTATATAATATGAATATAAATATATAACATAAAATCCTCCTTCACCACTAAATTATTTTCCAAAGAGGAAAAAATAAGGCAAGGTTTCCTCACCTTTCAAAAACTCAATCCAGATATGTTAAACACACACTAATGGATTTAGTACCTGAACACAGTGTAAAAATTGCTGATTATCTTAGTTGACTGGGCCTGTCATAGCAGAAGTGGCAGACATGGTTCACTCTGACCTGAGTTTCTGCCTACAAGTGTAGCTGGTCACATGTGAACCTGGAACCTTGTAATTCCACCCAGAAAAGCACATTCGTTGACAGATTGGAAGGAAGATAGCGTGAGGTAGAGAGAGTTTGAACACAAGACTCAATCCTGATATTGAAAGGCTGGCCCTGCTTCTGCAGTCCCCGCCAAGAGGTTCTACTTAGATGGAAGCCTTAGGACTGAAAATCTGCTCCCAGAAGGCTGACAGGTGCAAGATTCAAGTCAAATTTCACATCACATTCAACCCGAGCTGTTCCTATAAAGCTCTAACAAAATCAGCACTTTTTCCAACAGTGAGTGAAGCTTTAGGAAAGCTTTTCTTGTCTCTCACTCATCTCCCTGCCTTTGCATTTACAGAGCTCACCAGCAAAAAAAGTCTGCTTCCATATGAATGTCTCCGAGTGTTTTCATTACTGTGTGAAAACCAATATTATTTTAGTTCCGCTGATAAGAATCTATTTGTGTATATAATCTCTTCCTAGGAAACCTGGAATTTTTTTGCTTCCTCATACAAAGGGATGACTTGACTCTCAAAGAGGGCAAAAGTTTTTTTTTTTGGCTACTTCAAGTGGCATGTGGGATCTTTTTTATTTTTAAAAAATTTTTAATTGAGGGCTAAATGCTTTACAACATTGTGCTGCTTTCTGCCATACATCAACATGAATCTGTCATAGATATATATATATCCCCTCCCTCTTGAACCTCCCACCCACCTCCCACACA
This sequence comes from Cephalophus harveyi, assembly GCA_006410635.1. Lineage (NCBI taxonomy): Eukaryota > Metazoa > Chordata > Mammalia > Artiodactyla > Bovidae > Cephalophus > Cephalophus harveyi. Next base: position 987,536 of record SJYT01050673.1, on the reverse strand, counting down.
CCTCCCATCCCATCCCACCCCTCTACATTGTCACAGAGCTCCCTGAGCCATACAGCAAATTCCCACTGACTACCTATTTTACATATAGTAGTGTATATGTTTCCACGCTCTCTCCATTCATTCCACCTTCTCCTCTAGCCCCTGTGGCCATAAGTCTGTTCTCTATGTCTGCATCTCCATTGCTGCCCTGCAAATGGGTTCATCAGTACCATCTTTCTAGAGTCCATATATATGAGTTAATACATATATTTTTCCTCTTTCTGACTTACTTCACTCTGTGTAATAGGTTCATCCACCTCATTAGAACTGACTCCAATGCCTTCCTTTTTACGGCTGCGTAGTATTCCATTGTATATATGTACCATAGGTTCTTTATCCATTCATCTGTTGATGGACATTCTAGGTTGCTTCCATGTCCTAGCTGTTGTAAACAGCGTTCAGCTACAGAGAACACTGGGGTTCCTGTTTCTGTTTCAGTTATGGTTTCCTGATTGGTGGGTCATATGTTAGATTTATTCCTAGTTTTTAAAGGAGTCTCCATACTGTCTTCCACAGTGGCTGGATCAATGTACATTCCCGACAGTGCCAGAGGGTTCCCTTTTCTCCACCCCCTCTCCAGCATCTATTGTTTGTAGATATTTTGATGAAGGTCATTCTGATCAGTGTGAGGCGATATCTCATTGTAGTTTTGATTTGCATTTCTCTAATAATGAGCAAAGTTGAGCCTCTTTTCATGTGTTTATTAGCCATTTGTATATCTTCTTTGGAGAAATGTCTGTTTAGATCTAAGAAGACAATTTTGACCATCAGAATCCTCAGCTGCTTCTGTCTCCTGCTCCCTTAGTGCACATTCAGGACACACTCAATTTTTCTATGCCTCATTGTCCTTGAATATAAAGTGAATACAGAAGGATGGAAGACTCTAGTAATAGTATTGGGGGGGGAAAGAGAACAATTTTCTAGATGTTCTTATTACAAGGTACTAAGAAACTTCAGGGCAGTTCAAAAGAATGAAGACATGCAAGGGGTTATAAGTGTTTTAGGAAATAGGAGCAATTGGGCAGAAAGGGCTGTAAAACCAATAGAACCAATGAGCATTTTTATTGTGGTCTGCCACTCCTAAGAGAAAGGGCTTCCCAGGTGGTGCTAATGATAAAGAACCTGCCTGCCAATGCAAGAGACATAAGAAACACAGGTTTGATCCCTGGGTCGGGAAGATCCCTGGAGGAGGGCATGGTAACCCCCTCCAGTATTCTTGCCTGGAGAATCATGGACAGGGAGCCTGGCAGGCTACAGCTCATAGGGTCACAAAGAGTTGGACATGACTAAAGCGACTTAGCACTCACGCACGCGGTCCTAAGAGAAAAGTCTTTTTTTGCTGATGCAATTAGTTTATATCTTCTGACACCAGCTGCCAGACTATCATATTGGCTTTCGAGAATCAATTACCTTTTGGCCTTTTAAGCATGTCTACTGTAGATACATGTCAAAGTGAAGTGAAGTCGCTCAGTCGTGTCCGACTCTTTGCGACCCCATGGACTGTAGCCTACCAGGCTCCTCCGTCCATGGGATTCTCCAGGCAAGAGTACTCGAGTGGGTTGCCGTTTCCTTCTCCAGGAGATCTTCCCAACCCAGGGATCGAACTCGGGTCTCCCGCATTGCAGGCAGACGCTTTACCATCTGAGCCACCAGGGAAGACTAGATACATGTCAGCCCTCCCACACTCCTCCAGTCCTGCACACTGGTCTGTGTCTACATGGAACACAGAACATTTTCAAATGCTGGGCTACATCTGGTCTCTCCTCTGCATTAGAAAGCAGCCTAGTGCGAATACAGAGAGCATGAGCTTTGGTGCAGGCTGGTATTTGAGCTCCAGCTCTGATGCTTGTGAGCTATTTCCTTTCTGAAGACCCCCTAGCATCTCTGTTTTCTCATGTATAAGGTGTTGTTTAGTCGCTGAGTGTGACTTTATGGACTGTAGCCCGCCAGGCTTCTCTGTCCATGAGATTCTCCAGGCAATGCTAGAGTGGGTTGCCATTTCCTCTCTCATGGGATTTTCCTGACCCGGGATTGAACCCATGTCTCCTGCATTGGCAGGCAGATTCTTTACCATTGAGCCACCAGGGAAGCCCTGCATAAAATGGGGTGATGATAATAACACATCTCATAGAACTGTGTGATGATTAAATAAAAGCCTGCACGTAAAGTTCTCCATCTGGGGCCAGGTAAGTGGACAACATTCTATAAACGTTAGGTCCTGAAACCTCTTTGCCAGACCATAAGACAGTGATGTCCCTCCCAGTGGTCTGCAATGCTGCTTCCCATTCATCTCAGCTTCTGGCCACTCTATGGAATATTCCTTCAGAACATGATCACTTAAGTCCACCTCCCCTCTTCAGTTTTGCCAATGAAAACCAGGGCCAGAGAAGGATAACCTTCCTTGCAGACACAGGTTATCCTCCTTTTGCTGAGGCCAGAAGATGTGTTCCTCTGTGGGGCAGCAGGATCTCATTTTGTGTCTCTTGGCCTTTCCTCAGCTGCTTTCTCTGGCCCTAAAGCTCTTCCTCACTCATCCAGTCCACTTGCTGGTTAGTACTTCCATGTATTTGCACTCATCCTTGCTTTGGGGTTTGACTCCAGGGAATTGGTCTCCATAGGAAGGGACCCCCTCCTATTCCAGGACCCCAACAAAATGATTCTGGCTGGTCATTTGGTGCCTGAAGACTTCTTAGGTGATGCTAACTAATGGCACAAGCAGTTAGATGTGCAGCATGTTCTGTGTCCAAGCTCCCCAGCCATGTAGATTCTGGGACACGGACAACCCTTGGCAAATGTTTGACTTGGCCCGCAGCTTGATGCCATGCCACTACCCTGTTTTGTTTGCCAGTCTCTTGAATAAAGAAAGATGCAGGACAGCTTCTGGTACTGCCAATCAGGCCTTAAACTTTCCATCCTGTGTGAGCGAGTCTTGGTCTCACAGCTCCCTTTTAAATTAAAATAGTCAAGTGGTTAAATATTCATGCTTTGCTTATTTCAATATATTTAATTAATTACATATCACTTTTCCAGAGTTTTATATAAACTTGCCCGAGGACTTCATTTTTTTCAGTTTAAATTCTGGCAGAACGTTTCCTTTTCCTTGGCAGAGTGTTGATTAGTTAAAGAAAATAAAAAAGTCTACCTAGCTAAGAAGATAATATCTTTTTTTATATAACAGATTCCTCTTGTACTTAAAAAAATAATATTCTAGTCATTATCAGCATCATTAATTAATTTTCAGTGACTATTAATGTGGTGCTCCATATAAGGTATCTTAAAACATCTGCTTCATTTTATTCCTGAGGCTGGAAACCACTGCCTCAGCATGTCTGCCCACGTTGTCTTTTCCTTTAGGATGCTGGAAATGAAGTTTTTTTTTTCTTTTCATTTCTCCCACTGGTAAAAATGGAATCCTGTCATCCCCTCTCTCTCTTTCTGCAGAGCAAGTCTTCACCAAATTCTCTCTTACAACTGTCTTGGTCTGGAAGAGGCAATTATTTCTCAGAGGAGGTTATTTCTCAGATATGAATAGTAGGTTTAATGCTTCTCTTTCAAAAGCCTTCCTCATCCTCATACCCAGGGTTTGGGGAAGCCAAAGTGTTATACAAACACAAACATAACTGAGGCTGGATTGAGGCTCAGATCTTATACGTTGCACATCTAAGACAAAAGACTGACAACAGTCAACTGGAACTGAAAATCTTTATAGGAGAGCTTCAAACTATGGCACTTGGAGGCATGTTTTTCTTTTTAAAAATGTCAGATGGCCCTGTTGTACCTGATTGTGAAATCTGTGAATAATGATCCCTTGACTATCGGGAGCTAATTAAAAGTTCCCATGCGTCGTCCCCTGCGCACTGCCCCCATCCCCGCCCCAACATACACACACCATCCCTTGCTCTGCCTCCTGCCGCCACCCACACAGCATCTGTTAGAACCTAAAAATGAGTTTCAGTATTAGCCTAAGAGCATAACAAAACAAAGTTAGACGTTTAAATAACTGCCAAAGAAGAAATCATATGTCACCTCTCTCTTTCAGAACATTATATAAGCAGCAACAGAAGAAAGAAAGAAAAAAAAAGGAATGAAGAAGGCAGGAGGGATAGAGAGGGGGTGTGAAGGGAAAGAGGGGAGGAAGGAAAGACAGAAAAACTAAGTAGAAACTTTAGAAATGTACAAGAACTATAGGAAGGAAATTTCAGGAGTTACTGTAGAACATAAAACAAGAATTTTAATAACAAGAGAATAAGGATGGAAACAAGTAATATCTTTAAAAGGCAACTTCCAAATTAATGTATAATCATTTAATCTTAAATGACATTTTTTACAGAACTTGAAAAGCTATTATTAATTCTATATCTAGAAGACTAATTTGTTAAGAATAATAAATGTATTCTTTAAAAAATTAATAAAGGGATATTTGTATTGCCTTATATGAAATTTAAAAGATGTGATAATGAAAACAGTGTTTACTAATACAAGAATAGACTAATGAATAATAAGAAACTCAGAAACATATACATGATACGAATATTTTATATGTGATAGAGATGACATTTCAGACAAGTAAGAAAATAACGGATATTTGTTGTTTCAGGAAAACAATTTGGTGGGTGTTGTGTTAGTTTCCTGTGACTGCAGTAATGAATTAACCGCAAAGTTGGTGACTTAGAATGACAGAAATTTATTCTCTCGGATTTGGAGACCAGAAGTTGGAAATCAGTTTTATTGAGTTAAAACCAAGATGTCAGGCTTCCCTGATGGCCCAGTGGTGAAGAATCTGCCTGTTAATGCAGGAGACACAGGTTTGATCCTTTATGAAGATCCCACCTGCCTTGGAGCACCTAAGCCTGTGTGCCGTAACTTCTGAGCCTAGAGCCCGGGAGCTGCAACTCCTGAAGCTTGCACATCCGAGAGCCTGTGCTCCACAACAAGAGAAGTCAGTGCAATGAGAAACCCACACACTGCACCTAGAGAGCAGCCCCCCACTTGCTGCAACTAGAGAAAAGCCCAAACGGCAAAGAACAAACACACAGCCAAAAACAAATAAATGAATAAAATTGTATTTAAAAAAACCCAAAGTGCTGGCAGGCCTCACTTTCTCTAGAGGTGATAGAGGAGAACCTGCTCCCTGCCTCTTCAAGGTTCTGGCAGCTGCAGGCGTTCCTTGGCTTGCGGATGCGTCACTCCAAATCCTGCCTTCATGTGCCATTACCTTATTCTACTCTATGTGTGTCAAATCTCCCTCTGTTTCTCTCTCATAAGGACACTTGTGATTGGACTTAGGGACCATGCACGTAATCTAGAACAATCTCCCCATGTCAAGATCCTTAAAGTGAAAGTGAACGTGTTAGTTGGTCAGTCGTGTCTGCCTCTTCTGCAGCCCAACAGGCTACTGTGTCCAGGGAATTCTCCAGGCAAGAAAATACTGGAGTGGGCAGCCATTCCCTTTTTCAGAAGATCTTCCCAATCCAGGGTTGAACCCGAGTCTCCTGCATTGCAGGAAGATTCTTTACTTTCTGAGCCACCAGGGAAGCCAGTTAAGATCCTTAATTTCAGTCATCAAGATCCATTTATCAGGTAATGCAGATTCCAGGGATTAGGATCTCATATCTTTGGGTGGCCATTATTCAGCCTGAATTACACTCCCATCTCATCTTTTACATTAAATAAATTGATAATGTGCTTAACTCTTAAATAAAAGAATATGAAGACAAATAGTCGTCTGATCTTAGAAAGGAAATGGCCCTTTTAAGCATAAAAGAAAAGATCAGTGATTCTGCTTAATGTAGAAATGTAAAAGGTTGTTTAGGTCTAAAATTACCATAAACAAAATTATAAAGAATAGACAAATTGGAAAAAGCATTTGCAACAGACAAAAAGTTTTTATCATTAATGTACATGTAAGCCTTTTATAAATCAGGAAAAGAAATTTCCTAATAGAAAAAAAGTCCAAAAACAGGAATAGGCATTTCACAAAGAAGAAAAATCAAAAGGTCAATGAACATAAAAAAATGTACCCCTGTAGCAATCAAAAGCAAGTTAAATATTGATGATGTGTTTGTTTGGGCCAATAAATTGGCAAAAATTATAAAAATTGCAAGAACCCATAATGGCAAAAAAATAAGGAAATTTCCTCACATAATTCCTCAGTAAATATCAAGTATTTATTGGTGCAGACTTTCTCAAGAATATTTTGCAATAAATACATAAGGCTTTAAAAATGTATATTTACTTTGAGTCAGAAATAATGATTTTAAATTATGACAATAAAGGAGCAACTACAGAAGCAGAATTGTACATGCATGCTCTTTATAGCTTCATTAAAACATAGTGAAATTACAAATGGTCTAATATCCCACAATAGAAAGTAAAAAATGTTTACAATATGTGGTTAAACAAAGAACAAGTTACAAGACCATCTGTACATCTGGTCCCTCGAGTGTGTGTGTATCTGAAATACTGAGTGAAAATGTTAACAGTTGTCCTCATTGGTGGTAGGACTATGGGTAATTCTTCCCACCATTTAAAAATTCTTCAATTTTTACAATGAGTATGTATTACTTTTGTAAAGAGAAGATAAATGCATATGTTTAAAAATTATCCACACAGAATAAAGTCACGTTTTCTAAATGTGGTGAATACTGTCTATTTTCATCTCCCTTTCCATTTTTACCCATCTTGAATACTCATTACCTGCCCAGTGTTGCTGTAGCTCACAGCATTTCAACCTTCTGAGCTGCATCCTGTGTTCTCATAAGCCTATGTCTTTATAATCCCCAGAGAATCCTACCACTCATAGAAAAGCCGGTCATCTAAGGAGGTCAGAGAATCTTCACCACGCCTCCAGGGAGAATAAATTACTTCGTCGTCTTTGCTATCACAGCTCAGCACACTTCAACATGCTGGGACTGTATTTCTGTTCTGTTTAGATATCATGGTCCTATTTCCCTCCCGGATTGTGAGCTTAATGCAGGCAAGTCAGAAGCACATCAGAACATTCAGCTCCCAACATAGAGGATAAAGGATTAGATTGGTCCAGTTCAGTTCAGTTCAGTCGCTCAGTCGTGTCCGACTCTTTGCGACCCCATGAATCGCAGCACGCCAGGCCTCCCTGTTCATCACCATCTCTCGGAGATCACTCAGACTCACATCCATCGAGTCAGTGATGCCATCCAGCCATCTCATCCTCGGTCGTCCCCTTCTCCTCCTGCCCCCAATCACTCCCAGAGTCTTTTCCAATGAGTCAACTCTTCGCATGAGGTGGCCAAAGTACTGGAGTTTCAGCTTTAGCATCATTCCTTCCAAAGAAACCCCAGGGTTGATCTCCTTCAGAATGGACTGGTTGGATCTCCTTGCAGTCCAAGGGACTCTCAAGAGTCTTCTCCAACACCACACTTCAAAAGCATCAATTCTTCGGCGATCAGCCTTCTTCACAGTCCAACTCTCACATCCATACATGACCACAGGAAAAACCATAGCCTTGACTAAACGGACCTTAGTCGGCAAAGTAATGTCTCTGCTTTTGAAAATGCTATCTAGGTTGGACATAACTTTTCTTCCAAGGAGTAAGCGTCTTCTAATTTCATGGCTGCAGTCACCATCAGCAGTGATTTTGGAGCCCAAAAAAATAAAGTCTGGCACTGTTTCCACTGTTTCCCCATCTATTTCCCATGAAGTGATGGGACCAGATGCCATGATCTTCGTTTTCTGAATGTTGAGCTTTAAGCCAACTTTTTCACTCTCCTCTTTCACTTTCATCAAGAGGCTCCCCATCTATTTCCCATGAAGTGATAGGACCGGATGCCATGATCTTCGTTTTCTGAATGTTGAGCTTTAAGCCAACTTTTTCGCTCTCCTCTTTCACTTTCATCAAGAGGCTTTTTAGCTCCTCTTCTCTTTCTGCCATAAGGGTGGTGTCATCTGCATATCTGAGGTTATTGATATTTCTCCCGGCAATCTTGATTCCAGCTTGTGTTTCTTCCAGTCCAGCGTTTCTCATGATGTACTCTGCATATAAGTTAAATAAGCAGAGTGACAATATACAGCCTTGACGTACTCCTTTTCCTATTAAATTGATTACACTGTTATTATTAACATATACTTCTAAAAATTGCCAGTATCTATATATAATTTGATACATTACAGTACAGAAACAAAATTATATTAGAAGTTACACAGCAAATATAGTTATAAAGGTTAATAGCTTTGATTTTGAATTTAAAATTTACCTTAAAATTTTGTCATTCATAACTCTGCATTAGATAAAAGGAAGAGGTTTATACTCACTCTTTCTATGTATGGAGAAGGAAATGGCAACCCACTCCAGTATTCTTGCCTGGAGAGTTCCATGGATAGAGGAGCCTGGCGGACTACATACAGTCAGTCCATGGGGTCACAAAGAATCTACACTTTCCTATGTATAAAGCATGTGCATGCTTGCAAGGTACACTCAGTCATGCATAACTCTTTACGACCCTATGGACTGTAGCCCACCAGGCTCCTCTGTCCACGGGACTCTCCAGGTAAGAATACTGGAGAGGGTTGCCATGCCCTCCTCCAGGAGATCTTCCCTCACCCATGGATTGAACCCTTATCTCTAAGTCTCCTGTATTGGCAGGTGGATTCTTTCCCACTAGTGCCATGTGGGAAGCCCAGATATACATATACTGTATGAACTGTATATCTGTATATCTAAAATAACATAGATATTAGAATTTCATAGGGAACAATTTGGCAAAACAATGTCTTTAAAGGTCTTTAGTTTATTGTGATCCACACAGTCAAAGGCTTTGGCATAGTCAATAAAGCAGAAGTAGATGTTTTTCTGGAACTCTCTTGCTTTTTCCATGATCCAGCGGATGTTGGCAATTTGATCTCTGGTTCCTCTGCCTTTTCTAAAGCCAGCTTGAACATCAGGGAGTTCACGGTCACGTATTCACGTATCACGTACGTGAATACGTAGATTGGTCCATGTAGAATTTAAAGAGAAAAAGGCTACTCCAAGCCTACAACTAGGAGCCCAAAGATGAGAGCCTAAACCTGGTCTTTTGGGATTAGTCAAATGGGCATTTTTAAAAATTTATTTTCGTTTATCTTCGGCTGGGCTGGGCCTTTGTTGCTGCACACCGGTTTTCTCGAGTTGTGAGTAGGGTCTACTCTAGTTGCGGTGCGTGAGCTTCTCATTGTGGTGGCTTCTCTTGTTGCAGAGCATGGGCTCCTGGGCGAGCTGGCTTAGTTGCCCCAAGGCATGTGGGATCTTAGTTCCTGAACAAGGGATTGAACCATTTCCCCACATTGGCAGGTGGATCCTTAACCACTGGACCACCAGGAAAGTCCCAAATGGACAGTTTCTAATTGGAACATAATTCTTTCAACCTACTGATGGATGTTGGTTGAAACTAAATCAATACGTTTCGGATTTGTTTTGAGTTGCCTGCTTATTTTGGATCTTTTTAGTGTGAAGAAAGCTAATTTGTGGTTGCTGTTGCTTAACCTTTAATTAGTGTGTTAAATGCCACAGTTTTGTTTAGCATAGGCTGATTGTGTTTCCAAACAGTCTCACCTTTTTGCAAAATCAGATTTCTGGGTCATGCTGAATCATCAGCTCTGAATGAGACTTTGAAGATAATTAGAAATAGTTGCGGAGCAGAGCCTCCTCGGCACAAGCCTTTCCAGAAAAAGCAGAAAAGAGATGAGATATAGGAACCAGAGAAGAATAAGCCTGGGGCTGGTCAGGTCACCTCTCAGAGTCCCAGCTGTCTCTTTTTATTTAATAAGGAAAGGTTGTTGCTGCTGTTCAGTTGCTAAGTTGTATGTGACTCTGTGACTCCATGGACCACAGCATGCCAGGCCTCCCTGTCCCGCACCATCTCCCAGAGCTTGCCCTAGTTCATGTCCATGAAGTTGGTGATGCTATCCAACCATTTCATACTCTGCCACCCTCTCCTCCTTTTGCCTTCAATCTTTTCCAGCATCAGGGTCTTTTCCAATGAGTCGACTGTTTGCAACAGGTGGCCAAATTTTTGGAGTTTTAGCTTCAGTATCAGTCCTTCCAAGGAGTATTCAGGGTTGATTTCCTTGACTGATGGACTTGATCTCCTTGCTGTCCAAAGGTCTCTCAAGAATCATCTTCAGCACCACAATTTGAAAGCATCAATTCTTCAGTGTTCAGCCTACTTCATGGTCCAACTCTTACATTTGTATATGACTACTGGAAAAGTCATAGCTTTGATTATACGGATCTTTGTCAGCAAAGTGATATCTTTGCTTTTTACTACACTGTTTAGGTTCATCATAGCTTTCCTTCCAAAAAGCAAGCATCTTCTAATTTCATGGCTGCAGTCACTATCTGCAGTGATTTTTGGAGCCCAAGAAGAGAAAATCTGTCACTGCTTCCACTTTTTCCCCTTCTATTGCTGTGAAGTGATGGGACCAGATGCCATGATCTTAGTGTTTTTTTTTTTTTTTAATGTTGAATTTAAGGAAAGGCACCTCTATGAAGTCTGGCTGATAGCAGCTGATCTGAGACATTAGGAAGGAGATTGCAGGTATCTTTAAGGAGCTTCGGGGACTGGTGGTAATGCTGAGCTCTCAGCTAGGGAGTCAAAGAAAGATGTCATTTCTTTTCAGGGTGTCTCTGGACTAGACATGGAATTGTTTGAAGAAGGTCTTGGTGGAGTTTAGAATTAAGTAAACCAATACATAAACTTTATTGTTCTGGGAGTCCAAGCAAGGAGCTGGGTATCATCAGTGCACTCTTTCTTAGCTGGCGTAGCTAACACCAGCTGGTGTTCTATTTGGTGTGGTGGCATTTGCATATATTAGATGTAGTAGTTGTGGAGTAGTTTCTCCCTAGGCTTTAGATTTTTTTGGTCACATTCCCAGTGAAAGCCTAAATTGCCCACTCCTAGAATAGGGAGCAGAGCACAGGATGGATTGGAAATATTAGTGTGTCCAGAGGCAGAAACCTATGTGGAGAGGCAGATGGACCCTGGGGTTGGTGCTAGCTTGAGAACCAAGCAACTGGACTTGGGCAAGTCACAAATTCTAGGGCTCAGTTTATCTCTCAATAGGATAAGGGACATGGACTAAATTAATTGTTACAGATGAAATAGATTTTTTTTTTTTTAATGGAGCATAGTAACTCTGGCTGAGATAGAGGAGGACCCCAGCTCTATCTGCTAGCTTTGCCCTGCTCCCTCTCTATCTGGACATCCAGGGAAGCCCAGGGAGTTTGAAATGGAATGAAACCCTAAAGAAATTCCCTTGTGACTCATCTGAACTCACTCCCTCATTTGAAGACATCAACCCAATATGAAAATTAATCGAAAAATGGCTTAAATGTTTACTGAGGTTTTTTGTTTTAATGAAACAAATCATTCAAACAAACAAAAACTATGAGAAGGATATTCAGTCCATCACCAGAGCATAATTTCTGTCTGGGTGTCCGCCCCCTTGAGCCCTCTCTCGCCCCCCTCCCCTCCTCCCATCTCCCCCTGGTGCTTCCAGAGCCCTTCCCTTCCTCCCATCCACTCCCTACGTGCAGACTCCTTAACTCAGCTCCTGGGTGTGATTCTCCCCTCCCCTCCTGACCACTACAGCACCTCCTTATCAGACTTGTCCGTTTCTCCTTCAGTCACTTTCCGTCCTAAGGGGAAACAGCTTCTCATTCTTCTTGTTTTATCTCATTCTGTTCCCTTAAAACTCCATTAACTCCGTTAACAGGCCCAGGCAGGTAGCAGCAGCCAAATGCAAGATTCAAGAACTTCTTTCCTTTAGAGTGGGGAGTGGGGAGGGGGTGGAAGGAGATCAAAAATGCCTATAGCAGTATATTCTTTACCACACCTCTCCTCGCTGGTGATTTTACTGCTCAGGTCCTAGAACTCCCACTCAGCCTCCTGCTTTAACTCAAATCACTAAAAACAGTGTGTGACTGGCACACCTGGGTCAGAGGCATGCTGCAAGATTTGCATTTTGTGTGTGTGCGTTGGCAGGGGTGGGGGGTGTTTTTATGCTCATTTCCTCTTCCTTGTGTGCCTCTTTTGTTCTTTTTTCCTCACCACTAGCCATTCCTGGGACCACTTCCGACTGCCCCAGCATTTCCGTGCTGCAAAGACGGTCCAGGAAGGAAGATCCAGCTCCCTGGATCTTTAAGGAAGCCCTGGGATCTTTCCAAGTGAGGTGCCCAATAGGCTTCACCAGGCTTCCTGTGGACAGAGGGACACTTGAGGGAGTCCGAGGGCCGGGTCTCAGGTCCTTCAATTACCTCCTGCGTGTAGATGCACTACAGCGCCTCCCGCTGCGGTCACACTCACCTGTGTCCCTGTGACTGGGGCTTTCTCAGACACAATCAATACAGGCTTAAGTTCCTTTTGGCTTTACATGAAAGAGAAATGTGATCTCTGTCCGCACGTCAGAATTACCGTGTGTTCCTAATCACAATGCCTTTACTTCTCACCTTTGATGGTGTGGATCCATTTCCTTATGTGTTAGTAACACTCACTCGTCTGGTGTCATAGTCCCTGTTGTGACCCCCGCACACACATATCCACCCTCACACCCCTCTGGAGAAAACACCATGTTGCCTGGCTTTGGACAATGCCAGGATCCCACAGAGTGTGCCCTCTATTCACTGCTTGCCAACAAACCTGGCCCTTTGACAGGTGCAAACCAACCAGATCTACAGATCTTTGCTTTTTTTCCCCTCCTCTTCAGTGGCAGGGCCACTTGTAAAACTGGGTGATGGCGGAAATTCTAAGATGCAGCAGGTGAGCGTGAGTATGTGTTGTGAAAGAGAGAGAAAATGAGAGAGAGGGCACACACCAGTCTCCCAGGCATCAGTCAGCAGGGACCGTGTTTGTGTAACTCATTAATGGCCTGGAGAGGCATCGGGCTGGGGAACCAGTTCTGCCTCCTTGGAGAGCCGTGCGCCTGCTGCGGGCTGCATTCACCCAACATACTTTCTCCTCCCTTTGTGCGTTTGCCTCCCTGGGCTGGAACCTGGGCTTTGCATTCACCAAAAGATACACGAGGGAGCCCAGGACTCAGAGTCAGGTGATCTCCTTCAAATCTGGCACTGGTGGGAGAGGCAGAGAGAGGATCATAGCTGAATGGCTAATGGCATTCGGTAGGTGGATCCCAGTTGTCTGTCTGAATGTTCATCCTTAATCTGTCTCCTACCAGCAATGTGATCTAGAATGAGTTACTTCATATCACTGTGCCTCGGTCTCCTCGTGTGTAAGATGGGGATGATAATACTAGCACCCTGCTCATGGGGCTGCTGGGAGGGCTTTCCTGATGCTTCAGATAGTAAAGAATCTGCCTGAAATCCAGGAGACCTGGGTTAGATCCCTGGGTCAGGAAGATCCCCTGGAGAAGGGAATGGCTACCCACTCCAGTGTTCTTGTCTGGAGAATTCCATGGACAGAGGGGTCTGGTGGGCTACCATTGTGTTGCAAAGAGTCGGACATGACTGAAGCAACTTAGCACACACAGTAAGCTCTAGATAAGCACACTGGCTGTTTGTTACTCATAGAAACAATAGGAATAATCTTATTGCTATTGCACAAAGCAAAAGCCCTGCTATTATTACTAGTTTGTGAGTCTGGGGTGAATTAACCTCTCTGAACCCCATTCATAAAATGGGGATGAAATCAGAACCACCGCCCCCAGCCCCCCAGACTGTGCCTTATTAATAAGCACAAGTCTGTTTGATGGAAATGGAAATCCTTAATTGATCATGTCTTTGCTGCTGAAGATTGTGCCAGCCCCCACGTGCTCTGCTCTAGGAACTTTGAAGGGGCATGGACCTCGTTCGTAGACCAAAGCATCTCAAATATTTAAAATCCAAGAAGGACCAAAATAATAATAATAATAAAGGTAAGTCATGATTCATTCTTCGGGATCATATCTCTCATATCCCAGAGGCTTCAGGGGAGACTTGACTTTTCTGAATCCACATATGATTGTTCCAGAGGGAGCGCCTTTGACTACATCAGGAGAGCTAAGGCTGACGGGTTCTGAGGAGTAGAGGAATGTTGTACAGATCTGAGCTGCATGGTGGAACAGAGCTTCTGATTTTATCGCTCCTGATTCTGCTGATTCTGTGTTGTGTAACCTTTGGCAGGCGAATTAACCTCTCTAAGCCTGAGCTTTCTTCTTAAAAGGAAGGTTAATAAGATACCATAAAAGAGTAAGGCACAGGGTAGGCAATCTGTAAATGTTTGTTCCTTTCGCTTGGAAAAAAAATTAGCATCTGTATTTATCAGGCCAACCTTTGGATATGAGTTGGTGCTTGGGGCATGGCTTATGAACTATAAAAAGTGAAAATGCTGTATGATTTTAAAATTCCAGAAGTACTTTTTATAAAATAATGTGTTTTTTTTAAACCCACCTGAGTTGTTAGGGGGCTTTCTAGATCTGGACTTTGACAGCTTTCCCACAGTTAGACAGTTTGTTATTCAATTTAGGAGGAGTCCAGCATCTTACATCATGAAGCAAATCTCTTTACTGTTTCAGATAAGATGACCATGTAAAGGATAGAGTAAACTTAGGACAGGTGCTTGTCTATGCATAGCTTGGACAGATCAGATAAAGAGAAACACGAAGGGTCCATAATGAACAACCTGGGGGTGAAGATGGCCTCTCCTGGTGTCTTCTGGGAATGACGTAGGAGGATGGCAGGAGTCACTGGGAGCCAAGGCTTCTCAGACTCCCACCTCCCAAGTTCTGAAAGATTCTTCCCTGGAGGCATTTTCAAATGCTGGCCACAATCCTTGAAAAACAACCTACTTTCTCCATCTTCTTGGGTTTCTACAATACATTGGGCTTTACCTTCAAAACCGTTCTGAAATCTCACCACTTCTTCCCACTTCCACCTTCAGTCTTTGATCCAAGTCTCATTATCTCCCACCTGAGTTACTGTATACAATCTGATTGACATCCTTCCTTCTGCCCTTGATGTTGAAGCCAGAGCAGGTCTCTCTGTTTGGAATCATCTGGTGACTCTCTATTTCACTCAGAGTGAAAAAAAAAAAAAAAGACATTATATTGGTCTAAAAGCCCTAATCAGTCTGTAAAGTTCTCTCTCTGTCTCCTAATCTCCCTTGGTTCCTCTCTCTGCCCTGCCCCAATTGCTTTCTTATTATTCCCCCAAAAGATGCCTGTGCCCAGAATTCCAGATCATTTTCTTCTCTAACCTTACCCAGTGGTATTTATTTTTACTGGACACACAGGCTCTAAAACTTGAAGATCATGATTTTAACAATCTCCCAAAGGACAAAGCTCAAATTTTGCTCCTCCAGCCTGCATGCACTACTCCTTTCTGGGAATTCCTAGAGCATTTTTATTCCAGGAATTTAATATTTTTATGACTTATTTATACTTTTCCTGGACTGATCTTTACTCATAACCAATTTCATAATTGGTCAATTGTATTTTTATTGTTGAATTATAAGAGTTTTGAAATATATTCTAGACACAGCCTGGCAGGCTGCAGTCCATAGGGTCACACAGAATCAGACAAAACTGAAGTGACTTAGCCTGTACATGCACACACACAGACACAAGCCCGTTAGCGAATGCATGGCTTACAAGGATGTTCTTCCATTCAGTGGATTCTCTTAATTTTCATGAATGGTATCATTTGAAGCATAAAAGTCTTAAATTTTGATATTGGTATAATTTATCTAATTTTTTCTTTTGTAACTGGTGCTTTTGATGTCATATCTAAGAACACTTTGCCTAAACCAAGGTCACAAAATTTTTCTGCAATATTTCTAAGAGTTTTATAGTTTTAGTTTTTAAATTTAGATCTGCAGTCCATTTTGAGTTAATTTTTTGTGTATGGTATGAGGAAAGGGAGTTAACACTGTTCTTTTGCATATGACTTTCCAGTTTTTCCAGCACTGTTTGGTTGAAAAGACTATTCTTTGCCTGTTGAGTTATTTTGGCACTACCATCAAAAAATAACTGACTGCAAATGTATGTTATTTCTTGTCTCTCAATTCTATTCCATTGATGAGTATGTCAGTGAGTATAACCACACTGCTTTGATTATTGTAACTTTCCAACAATCTTCAAAATCAGAAAGTATGAGTCCTCCTAATTTGTTTTTCTTTTCCAAGACTGCTTTGGCTATCCTGGGTCCCTTGAGTTTCCATATGATTTTTAAGACTATCTTGTCAATTTCCACGCAGAAGCCAACTGGGGTTTAGATAGAGACTGAATTGAATTTATACATCGATTTGGGGAGTATTGTCATTTTAATGATATTAAGTCTTCAGGTCCCTGAACATGAGGTGTCTTTTCATTTGCTTAATTCTTCTTTAATATCTTTCAATAATGTTTCATAGTTTTCAGAAAATAAATTTTGGACCTTTGTTAAATGTATTGCTAAGTGTTTTCTTTTCTTTTTGATGCTATATAACTGGGTTAAGAATTTTATTTAAAAGCAATAGAAGTCATTGAAGGGTTTTGGCAGGAATGGGCATGACCATGACTGAATTTTTAAAGATTTTTCTGGTGTCTGTGTTGAGAGTTCATTTAAGGGGGTAAGAGTAGATGAAGGAAGACCAACTAAGAAGCTGCGCTGCACTGGTCCAAGTGAGAGATGGCAGTGGCTAGACAGGATGATGAATCAGACATGGTAAAAAGTAGACAGACTCGAGATGCCTTTAAAGGAAACTCAATAGGATTTAGTGATGGATTGGATTTGGGGGCGTGAGAAAGGGAAGTATCAAGGCTTTTATCCTGTGTAACAGAATAGGTGTTGTGGCCATTCATGATGATAAGGAAAACAGGAAAAGAAACTTTATATGGCCTTTAAATACCACTTTACCTTAGAGATAATTCAATCCAACCCACATATTATCTCAGTTGACTTTTGCAAGACTTTTATGAGGTAGGTAGGATAAGCATTAATGTCCCCATGTGCTGAATGATGAAACTGAGGCCACCCTGAGAAAGAGCGCAGATTAGAAATCAAAGAGCATGGCACTCGGCCCCAGCTACGTGAAGTATTGCTGGGTTCCCTTAAGGGCCCTATCAGTTAACTCCTGGAGTGCTCAGCTTCTTCATCCGGCAAAAGAGGACTTGGTGAAGTTATCCCTAAACTCCCTTCTGGTCTGCTTTCTTTCATTGTTATCATTAAGAAACACAACTGATGATAGAATTGGAATATTAATTCATCTCCCAATTTCTAGTCTATTGTACCCTATGACTTCTCACTCTTTTTTTTTTTTGCCTCCATTTATATTTTATGAGAAAAATGGATGTCTCCATCTTGCTCACAGATATTGGGCAGTGTGGCCTCTCCTTGGGCCAATACATCTAAGTTTTGTCAACAGGGACACATAAGTTAAAAATCCCTTGGAGCTATGACTGTATTTTTGATTATCTTTTAGATATTTGTAAATACTTGTGCTTCAGGCATAAACACACTAATAATGTGGCATTAGGTCCTTGCCAAATTTAGAAATATTCTATCTCATCTCCTGTGGTGGCCACTCAGAAACTTTCTCCACCGAGAATGACTCCTGGTTGTTGCCCACAAACCAGACCTTAGGTACTCACTCTGGAGTGTGTCAGGAGTAGTTCTTCATCTCTTGTGAAAGCAGGTACACAGGAGCAGAAGTCCACCAATGGGGTGGGAAAAGTAAATGCCAAAAAAGTGTTTCTGTACTTGAAAAATTGATGTGGGAGTTGGAACATAAAGAAAGCTGAACGCCAAAGAATTGATACTTTTGAACTGAGGTGTTAGACAAGACATTTGAGAGTCCCTTGGACTGCAAGGAGATCCAACCAGTCGATCCAACCAGTCCATCCTAAAGGAGATCAGTCCTGAATATTCATTGGAAGGGCTGATGCTAAAGCTGAAGCTCCAATACTTGGGCCACTTGATGCGAACGAAGAATTGACTCATTGGAAAAGACCCTGATGCTGGGAAAGACTGAAGGCAGGAGGAGAAGGGGATGACAGAGGATGAGATAGTTGGAAGGCATCACTGACTCAATGGACATGGGTTTGAGCAAGCTCCAGGAGTTGGTGATGGACAGGAAAGCCTGGTGTGCCACAGTCCATAGGGTCACAAAGAGTTGGACACGACTGAGCAACTGAACTGACTGACTGTACTTGGAAAAGGATCAGTGAGTTCTCCCAGGAGATGGAGAGGGAGATTATTGCCCCGAAGTCCAGGCCCTCACACACCAAGCAGGACTCTGAGAGGGTGAGGAGACGGCTCACTGTGCTCGGCTGGTTCCAGGCTCTGGCTTCCTCCTCGGTAACCTGAATAAGGAAGAGGGAGGAGGAATTCTCTGCAAGTCCAGCCTTTGAACTGGCCGCTGGATGAAGGCCCAGGACACACCTGATCTCATCAGCTTCCAGCAGCTTCTTTCAAACAACAAACAAGCCCAGCATTTACCTAGTGTATGTACATTTCCATCACAATAGCTGCCCTGCTTTTATGGAACCAGGAACAATTTGATAGTGCAGATAAACGGGGAACCCTTTGAAAGAGGAGACCCACTGAAATATCATCTCTGTCAAAGGGGCACGTTTCCTCCACACATGATCCCCCTGGACGAGTGTCACGTTGCAGACAACTAGGACAGCGACGCCAAACGGTCATTTGCCCACATTTTATGATGAATTCTAAAGAGATGACTGCAGAGCTGTCAGGCAGCCAGAACTTGCCCACCAGCTGGGCGGCGAGCCCCATGCTTGGCTGTGAACAGGACTGGGGAGGCAGAAGGTGTGCAGCCAAGCGGGGGAGACATCTCAATATGTCACTCCCTTTGGAGGGAAAACAAGGCTTTCAGGGAGTCTGAGCATCCACAAGTTTTAAGAAAACCAGCTCATTTCTGAATTGGGAAGAAAAGCTATTTCTCCTTGGAGCAATGTGTCCCCAAATTGACTACATATCAGAATCGCCAGGAACACTCGGAGAAACACAAATTCCTAAGTACCAGCCTGGACTTACTGAGTCAGAATCCCCCTTCTTCCCCTACTCTTCCCCAGAAGAGGCTGGGAGAACAGGAATCTTAATAGTTCACACCCCCAAGTCATTCTGATGAGATGACTGACGAAACCCCACTCTGAGACCATTCGTCTACAGGGTGACCTTGAAACACAGCTCTGTCCACAGTCAGAGAAGGGCCATAATCAGCACTTTGCTTTCTGTGGGGCGAACATGTTAACAGGACCACAAAGGTCAGTATTTCAGGTGAATTGAGAGGACATTCTGCATGAGAGAGGATTCTGAAAATGGGTCAAGAAACTGCTTCCTTTGTTTAGCCATTTTAACCTGGAGCTACTTGTCAGCTCTGCATCGCTGAGCAATATACTAAGTCTGCTCAGGTGAGTCGCTAACATCTGAGGTCCTTTGTTCCCCGGGGAGAAGCGATGGAACAGGCAAAGGTGACCACTAGGCTACAGTGGAGCATTCTCCCCTCTCCTGGCGAGGCTTCTGCTGTCTTTGCCTCTGCTGCTGCTGCTGTTTCCTTGTTCCCTTCTAGGCAGGGAGCGGGGAGGAGGCTGAGATGGTGCTGGCAGAGGACTCCACGCTTCGGGTGAGGGGAATGGAAGAGAGTGGCAGGAGGGAGGTAGAAGGACAGAGAAGCCCTACAGGAGATCAGTTCACGGAGAAGGGGAGATAGTTGGTGATTTACTCTGTTCTGAAGGTGGAACTCACACACGAGGGGTGGGGATGCACAGTGGCCCCCGTTCCTGCCTCCCAGCCTTATCAAGCTTTAACATCAGATTGCAGCCAAAGGAGACTAGGGCTCAGAGCTGGCCTCCACCAGGTCTGCTTCTTCCAAAAAGGTCTCTCACCTTTGAGTTCCCACCCAGAGCACCTCGCCTTGGGTCTAAATGCGCATTCCTGTTGTTCCTTAGAAGAAGGTCTATATTTAGACTTAGAAACTTCCATTTTTCTCAGTACAGTGGTCCCCAACCTTTCTGGCACCAGGGACTGGTTTTGTGGAAGACAATTTTTCAACAGCCCAGGGTGTGGAGAATGGTTTGGGGATGGTTCAAGCGAATTTCATTCGCTCTGCACCTAACTTGTAATCTAATGCTACTGCTCATCGGACAGTGACAGCTTACGGTGAACGGTGTCAGATTCATGAGCACCGAAGAAGATTTAACTTTGGGACCAGGGACTGGGGACCAGGCTTCATCACCCAAGAGCTTTTGTATAGCAGAGTTTTATTAAAGTGAAAAGGGACAGAGAAACTTCTGACATAGACATAAGAATGGGGATGGAGAGTGACCCCCTGCTTGTCTTCAGCAAGGGAATTATATACTTTTTAAATTAGTTACTACAATAAATCAAAAGAATGTCTCAAGGTTGTAAAGATCTTACTAGACCCACTCCCATAATTTACATTTTTAAGATAACAGGATTAGCCAGAAGGTTTTCAGGAAGGATAAACTGTCCTGGAGCAGGATACACTGTTGTTATATAATCCTTAGTACAGAGTTTAAACTCTGTACAGAGTTGTTTGTTGTGTAATCATCAGTTCTGGGCTTAAAGAAAAAAAAAATGTTTTATATGACTAAGACTAAGGAATGTGGATTAAAAAAAAAAAAGTTTGTCATTTCCTCCTCCTTGAGAATTCCAGACCCCTATCTCCACTTCAAGAGTCCCAGACCCTTCTCTCCTCCTTGGGGATCCCACATTTCTTATCAACCGGCCTAGGATTTGACTCTCTCAACAAGAGGTACAGGTCTGTGGCCTGGAGGCTGGGTATCAATATATGGATGAGTTGGTTGGGATGATAATTCTACATAATCTCTTTGGTGGTTTAATCGTTAAGTCTTGTCCAGCTCTTTGCAACCCCATAGACTATAGCCTGCCAGGCTCCTCTGCCCATGGGATTCTCCAGGCAAGAATACTGGAGTGGATTGCCATTTCCTTCTCCAGGGGACCTTCCCAACCCAGGAATCGAACCCGGGTCTCCTACATTGCAGGCAGATTCTTTACCAGCTGAGCTAAACTGGCCAAACGGAGCTTCCCTCTAGCCTGATGGGCCTCTGTGACCCATTGTTAATCTCTAGGTTTATCCCTCTGCCCCCTCACCTCTAACTCATATGGATGGACTATTTACCCCACTGGACCATACGCTTCTGGAAGGCAGAGAATAGGGTTTTTTTCATCTTTAGATACCAGCACTCAGCATGCTGCTTGGCATTCAGTCAAGGCCCAGTGGCTCACACTAGATAAAACTGAAATTAAGTTAATCTGAAAATGTGCTATGAGTCCCATAACACGTATGTCACCTTGTCAGCCAATGACAGAAAGATCTAGGTCAAAATTTTGTTCTGCAGATATTAAGGATGTGTTTAAAAAAATTATTTTTCAGCAATATGGATATTGAGCAAAAGTCTGCAGATCATTGCCATAAGTAATTTCTAAACATACCCTTGCATTTTGCTCTGAGGCAGCTCCCCCTGAAGTGGGTGTGAAGAATGAGTCAGCCCTGGCCACGCTGCTGAGGAGGGCCGGGGGAGGGGGTGTCCCACGCGGGAGGCTCCTGGGCTGCAGCAAGACAAGCTCCGCGCTGGCGTCCAACCTCTGGCAGCTCAGGCTGCTGGCTCAGCCCCTCCAGATTCAAAGGCCTTTTACCTCATCTGGAACTGTTCCCTACAGCCCATGAGTCTTTAGGACGCTTATCATTTCACTTACTGTATGTGGTACCGTCCTGCACTGTTGGCCTGGCTCCTGAAGAGTGAATGGTTGGTGGGCATTTGAACCCATGCGGGACGTCCTGAGCCTGACATCTTGGTTGCTCTTTTTCTCTGCCCAGGAGGGCGGCTGCCCCATTGCTGTGTGTCACCACAGCTTCACCACTGCTTCCTCAGCAGTTTTCTCAGGATTTGAGAGGCTCAGCCTCCCTCTCATACCAAGGTTTCCAGTGCTCTGTTGCTCAGTTGTGTCTGACTCTCTGTGGTCCCCATAGACTTGTAGCCTGCCAGGCTCCTCTATGCATGGAAATTTTCAGGCAAGAATACTGGTTTGCGTTGCCATTTCCTCCTCGAGGGATCTTCCTGACCCAGGGATTGAACCTTCATCTCCTGCATTGGCAGGCAGATTCTTTACCACTGTGCCACTTGGGAAGCCCCATCATGGTTTCCAATATGTTAAATAAAGATGCCAAAACAAGGTAACAAGAATTGGACACATTGTTTTTATAGTTATATTTAAGAAAATGATGCTTTTACTATGAAATGTCATACTTTGTTAATTTTTATACATGACAAAATATGATTTAAAAACATGTAACCAATGTGAAGTATCAAAAATTTTATAGCAAATAATGTAACTTTAAACACTGATAATCATGACTAGTATGAGGATGTTATGACTCATGAGAATGTCATGACTGATGTTTTAGATCATTGTTATATTCTATTAATAATCTATTGATGATATTCTAAAAATAGGCAAAAAGTCCCATCACAGAAGAAAGTGTCACACAATATAAATTTGCAAATTACAAGATAATCATAGGAAATAAAGAAAACATTAATTTATAGTCCATTAGAGATAAGCTGGATCTGAGAAATTAAAGTTAAAAGAAGACATCTTTCCATTCTCTCATTTTACCTTTGCTAGAAGCAAAGGTTTAAAACTGAGGCTTTTTATGACTGTGCAGCATTGATAAACTGACTCTCCTCTCCTCCCCTCTGCCAGAAGCAAACCTGGACCCCAACATTGCTGCAGTCAAGGCCTGACAAGGCAGTCCCCGGATGCAGAAGGTCTATGGCTCCAGAACTGTGTCTGGAACAGGGGTATGTCCCAGCAGAGAAGACAAGGTCCCCACCATTTGTGAGCACCTGGCTCTCAGACTGCTTTCTTCCCAGGAGCCAGGCCCCCAATTCTTCGCACTTTCCCTCACACTGATGGAGCAATATGCCAGCAGAGCAGGGAAGTATCTGAGAATTTACATCTTCATGGTGGTGGTGGTGGGGCAGTCCTTAGCCTAGAACCAGCTGGTTCAGGGGTATAAATACCCCACATCTCTCTCCCTGATTGGATCAACTCTGCGACCAATTTTGTCTTTAGAGCTTACTTTTGAGACTTTCCCGGACATTGGGTCTTTAGTTGGCCTAGTTTCCTTTCTGGTCCCACTTCTCTACTCCACTACCAGTTTTCCTAGGAATTTCTCCTAATAAAGTACTTTCACATCCATCTTCTTCTTTCTTCTTCTGGAGAACTCATCCTATAACAGGAACTTAACCATATAACTTACTGTGTGACTTTGAACAAGTTGCTTGTCTTATTTGAATCTATCTGCAAAACTGAGATAGACACATCATTTTTACAGGGCCACTGGAAGCATTAGAGACCATGTGTATGAAGTACCTGGCACAGAGTCAGTTGTAGTAGATGCCATCATTACTAGCTATTTCCTCTAGTCCATTAGGCTCACTCACCTCTGCCACTGACAATATTCTTGATGGCTGGAGCATGCTGGGACTTTAAGAAGCAAATCCAGTTATTTGTTGTCCTAGGGCTGAGCCCATGTCCCTTTCAACTTAAATGGATCTGAGCGATTTAGCTGTGTGCTTTGAAAACCCTTAAAGTGACTTAGCAGCAGCAGTAGGACATAAGAACATGATTCGGAGTGTGGGTGCTGGGAGGGGAATCAGGATTTGATCTTAATCCATCTTAGGGTTGTATCCTGATGGAAACCTTGAGGGTTTTTTGATACAAAGTTTACTCTGATAAGAGGGCCATGTTGTGCTTAGTCATGTCTGACTCTTTGCGACCCCATGGACTGTAGCCCACAATGATCCTTTGTCCATGGGGATTCTCTGGGCAAAAATACTGGAGTGGGTTGCCATGCCCTCCTCCAGGGGATCTTCCCATCCCAGGGATCTGGCCCAAGTCTCCCACACTGCAGGCGGATTCTTAACATATGAGCCACCAGGGAAGTCCTGATAAGAGAGACTCTGCCTCATTTAGGTCTACTGCTGTGTTTTGGAGCCTGACTGGGGATGGGGGCAGGGGGGCAGGGCAGTGGTGACAGGCTGTCGGGGCAGGGTTCCCTTGGGGGAGGCTAGGCCAGAATGAGAATCAGATGGTCCCATTCAGTTCAGTTCAGTCGCTCAGTCGTGTCCGACTCCTTGCGACCCCATGAATCGCAGCACGCCAGGCCTCCCTGTCCATCACCATCTCTTGGAGCTCACTCAGACTCACGTCCATCGAGTCCGTGATGCCATCCAGCCATCTCATCCTCTGTCGTCCCCTTCTCCTCCTGCTCCCAATGCCTCCCAGCATCACAGTCTTTTCCAATGAGTCAACTCTTTGCATGAGGTGGCCAAAGTACTGGAGTTTCAGCTTTAGCATCATTCTTTCCAAAGAAATCCCAGGGTTGATCTTCTTCAGAATGGACTGGTTGGATCTCCTTGCAGTCCAAGGGATTCTGAAGAGTCTTCTCCAACACCACAGTTCAAAAGCATCAATTCTTCGGCGATCAGCCTTCTTCACAGTCCAACTCTCACATCCATACATGACCACTGGAAAAACCATAGCCTTGACTAGACAGACCTTAGTCGGCAAAGTAATGTCTCTGCTTTTGAATATGCTATCTAGGTTGGTCATAACTTTTCTTCCAAGGAGTAAGCGTCTTCTAATTTCATGGCTGCAGTCACCATCAGCAGTGATTTTGGAGCCCCAAAAAATAAAGTCTGACACTGTTTCCACTGTTTCCCCATCTATTTCCCATGAAGTGATGGGACCAGATACCATGATCTTCGTTTTCTGAATGTTGAGCTTTAAGCCACAGCAAGATATCAGTGTTTCTCAGGTGACGTGCACTACCAGATAGGCAAATCCAAATGAGCCATTTCCTTTCTCAAGCCCGAGCGCTGTAGGGACCTAATGCTGCACGAGGCACTCTCGTGCTTCCTTCCCACGCCCGGTTCACTTTCTCTGCTTCACTTCCCACACTTCATTCTTCCCAAACACGGACCATAGTTCTCTCAAACAGCCCGAAGCGTCTGTTCCCTGCGGTTTTACTTATCAGGTTAAAGTTGCCGCCTCCACGCCCAAAGAATTCCCCTTTGTTGTTACTGGTAAATGCAGATGATGTAAACAACAATTTAAAATGAGTCAGTTTGGGCCTTCCCTGGCGACCCCGTGGTCAAGACTCCAAGCTCCCACTGCAGGGGGCGCCGTTTCCACCCCTGGTTGGGGAACTGAATTCCTGAATGCAGCATGGGGCGGTCAACAAATGAAGTGAGTCAGAGATGGCCTGATACAGAAAGGAGGCTTGCTGAGCAGGCGGTGGAGAGGGTTCCCTGGGCGCGAGAGGTGAGGACGCCAGGGCAGAGTGCCCCAGAGTAGAGTGAGGCCTCCACTACAGTCCCGGCTGGATTGGCGTGGGGGGTCGTGGGTGGGGAGCCTGGAGAGCGCATGCGCACTTGTGGCCTTCCGTGCAAAGCTTAAGGGATATGGTGAGCAGGGAGAAACAGCGGTGGAGGAGCGGACTCTCGAGAGCTCCTCTGCAAGCCGACTTCCTTTTGGGAACAAAGCTCCCTGTTTTCACAGCAGAAGTCTCCCTGGGAGGAAAAAGATGTGAAAGTCGCTCAGTAGTGTCCGACTCTTGGCGACCCCATGGACTATACAGTCCATGGAATTCTCCAGGCCAGAATACTGGAGTGAGTAGCCTTTCCCTTCTCCAGCAATCCTCCCAACCCAGGGGTCGAACCCAGGTCGGATTCTTTACCAGCTGAGCCACAAGGAGTCTGGGTGGAGTGGTTCAGCCAACTCCTCCCATGGAGAATTCTCCTTTCACGAAGTGCTCTCTGAGAAACCTGTAATGTCTGTATTCCTCTCACCCGAGTAAGGTAGGTTTGTCCTCAGAGAAAGGGTGTGCTGGGTGATACCTTGTGGCAAAGGGAACCGGCAGAGCAGTGTAGGGATGAAGCTTATTCCCAAGTCTAAAGCAGAGCATGCTGAAGACCAGTGGACCGGAGCCCTTTGTTTAGAGCATCGCGGCTGTGCCTCCAACCCCCAGCCCTTGACATCTGACATTTGAGGCTCAGCCTCCTAAGGTAGGTTACAGCCCACAGCATGAGGCTCCTTCCTCTGCTGCATGAAGATTAACCCTTCAGTTTCAGGTCACCGCTGTGAAAGTGCACCTGAGATACACATCCCAGTGCCGCCAAGGGTCAACAAAAGTGGTCAAAACCGGGTGAAGGTTCCTATTTCTTCCCTTAATAAAGGGGGTGCTGTTGCCAAAGGATATAATAACGAATGTCAGTCAGCCCAGGAAGCACATCTAAAGTTACTAAGCCTGATGCTGATGGAGGCCATCACAGCCCCCGTCCACTGCTGTGTGTACACAACGTGCGCCTCACCTGTCCCGTCGCCCTGTTTGCCCAAAACACCAACTGGCTCTTCCTTGGTTCCTCCTCCTCATCCCTAATCCTATGCATTGCACCTGTAGGGTCAGCCCCGCTCTGCTTTATCTCTAGGGGCACCCGTTTGTTGTTACTAAATCACGTTTTTCATGAAAACATGGGCAGGCTCGGATTACTTCCTGTTTCCTGGACTTCAGGCATCCACCCGGCAGTGCTGGCACTGCTCTTGCGCCGCTTTTTCTCACTCACATGAAGCCGCCATATTGGTTAACAGACCAATTGGGCAAACCGTTCTTCTCCATTAACTGAGCATTTTCAGACACACCTTGTGTTGTCCTCAGACTGAGAGACTGCTTGCTTTTAGGAGGGATGCTGCTGAACAACAGGGTTGGTATAAAGAGGCCCTCTTGTTTTAAGCCCAGATCCACAATGTCCACAATGAGCAAGAAGTCGCCACAGTGCAGTTCTGTGAAATCAGTGTCTCCATTAGTTACTCAGGCTTTCCTGGTGGCTCAGATGGTAAAGAATCTGACTGCAATCAGGAGACCCATGTTCTATCCCTGTGTCAGGAAGATCCCCTGGAGAAGGAAATGGCAACCCACTCCAGTATTCTTGCCTGGAGAATTCCACAGACAGGGGAGGCTGGTAGACTACAGTCCATGGGATCTCAAAGAGTCAGACATGACTGAGTGACTTACACTTCCAACGTTAGTTACTCTACAGAGTGGAGGCTGCTAATGCATGGAGTTTCTTCCTGTGGTGTCCTCTGGAAAAGGTCTGGGCCCTCTCCAAGTGCGCCCGGATGTGGTCCTCAGGACAGGAAGTGGGCAGCCCTGTTCCAGCCTCGAATCCTTGAGCTCTCATCGTACAGCTGCTGCTGGAGACCAAGGCTATAGTATGGGTTCCCTGGGAAACTGCTCGGTCAAAATCTTTGGGGATGACCTGCTCTGTATTCTGAGGTGTCAGCATGAATTCAGTTCAGGGCCTAGATAGTCTCAAAATGACTTGGTGTCCCTTTTAAAACCTCTCCATAGTGGACTCTCCCAATGACGCTCTGTTGGATTGACTGACTAGCTGTGGCATTTTCCTAGCTGTTCTTCTGGCTGCTGCCC
The DNA here is from genome assembly GCA_006410635.1 of Cephalophus harveyi. Lineage (NCBI taxonomy): Eukaryota > Metazoa > Chordata > Mammalia > Artiodactyla > Bovidae > Cephalophus > Cephalophus harveyi. Next base: position 960,015 of record SJYT01050673.1, on the reverse strand, counting down.
CTGCCCGAGAGACAGGTTTGGGGAGTTGTCCAGGGGCCTCCATGGCCCTTCTTTGGCCACTTTATGATAGTCCTCTGCTGGGTTTATAGCACCTGACAGGAAAGATGGAGGAATCTGCTGTGTGGGCATCTCTTAGACCAAGACTTTGTGGTGATTGATGCTTCTTAGGAACTTGCAGCTCTGTGGGAATTCAGCTCTGGCAATAGTGTCAACAAGAATGGGGCTAAGGGACCTCAACAGTGTCTTATCAAACCCATATACGAGTCTATCATGTCCCTTTACGAAGTGGGAAAAAAAATGGATGGGAGAGATATATAGTGTGTGCTTTATATCTAGACAGTCTCTTAGACATGGTATCACAAGACACCCTGGCACCAACTGATGGAATGAAAATTCACTTCCCATGAGAGCAGTGTTATATTCGAGGGGTATGTTCATGTTCCTGAATAAAGACTTGGATAAAATGCAGCTCTAGTGACCTCTGCATCTTGCAACCCCTTATGAAACCAGCACTCACTGATTCCTAGCACCATTTTCCATCTTTGTTCCCCTGTTTCTGTCACTGGCACCTGACCTGGCTCCCTTTTCTTTTCTTACAGATTCTGCTGACTCATGACTTTCGTCCACTCTAGTGTCCCTTTCAGATGATTCTTACCATCTCAGAACTTCTACGTATCACTTTCTCTGTGTGCCTTTACATATTGACCTTCTACTGGCAACTCCCAAATGTTCTCTTTCTGTCTCTTGAGTCTAGATGTTCCCAGAGAAGCTCACTGGACCAGTTAACCACCGTCTTTCTTCTTGGCATGTCTAGCTTAGAGACTGTCAGCCAATTTAAAATTTGCTGTTAGCTCTTCTTTGTTTCAGTTCCTGATTTAATTTTTATTGGTTAAAATAGTGGGGCTCATTTGGGGGTGATTTTTGCTGATGTAACCCATGGTGGGCATGCCAGGCTTTCTGAGGTTTGATCTGACCAATGTACTAATTCCTCCTTTCAACATGCTGACTCAAAACCTTATTAACATGCTTTTACCACAGTACACACTTCATTGGAAATTGATGCAATTAAATTTCCCTTCAGGAAGATTGTTACGTAAGACAATGGCCAAGACAGGCACAGTTGACTCTGACTGGAATGAGTTAATGGGACAGAGATTGTAAAACTTGGGAAACTAGAAGCTGGCAGGTAGTTAAATCATGTATGTAACCCAACTGTTCTGGTTATCTATGGCTACTACACAAATCATCCCAAAAGTCAGTGTCATCCAGCAAATTTTATGATACTTAAATTTTCCATCAGTTCGGTTGCTCAGTTGTGTCTGACTCTTTGTGACTCCATGAACTGCAGCATGCCAGGCTTCCCTGTCCGTCACCAACTCCTGGAGCTTGCTCAAACTCATGTCCATCTGATACAGAAAATTTTATGATACAGATTCTGCGGGCCAGGAATTTGGATAGGAGACAGTGGGCATGGCTTACTACTTGGTAATATCTGGGGCCTCATCTGAGATTGATTAGAACAGCTGGGGACAGGAATCATCTGGAAATTTTATGTAAATGACTGGTATCTGGGCTGGGAGGACTGGAAGGGTGGGCTCAGCTGGAACTGTCAACTAGCACAGTTAAAATAGCCTCTCTACATGGCTCAGGATTCCAAGAGTAAACCAGCACGCAGGGCAGAATCCCATGACCTTGTATGACCTAACCCTGCTGCTGCTGCTAAGTCGCTTCAGTCGTGTCCGACTCTGTGCGACCCCATAGACAGGAGCCCAACAGGCTCCCCTGTCCCTGGGATTCTCCAGGCAAGAACACTGGAGTGGGTTGCCATTTCCTTCTCCATTGTGTGAAAGCAAAAAGTGAAAGTGAAGTCGCTCAGTCGCATCCGACTTCTAGCGACCCCATGGACTGCAGCCTACCAGGCTCCTCCATCCATGGGATTTTCTAGGCAAGAGTACTGGAGTGGCTTGCTATTGCCTTCTCCGAAAGTCATGTAACATCCCTTCCACCATACTTCATTGGTCAACATGGCACAAACTCACTCAGGTTCATGGTGAGAGGACATAAACCCCACTTCTCAATGGAAAAATGTCAAGGAACATTGGTGGCCTTCTCTTAAAATGGCCACACCAAGGGTCAATGTTTTCTTTCCCTAAAGGATGCTCTCCCTCTGGTATTCTTGAGAAAGGGAGGTTCTCTCAAGTCAGCTCCAAAATTGTCACAAAACAGCCAGCTGCTCCTCCATAAAGTGTGTCTTTTCCAGTCCTCTGAAGGTCACTGCTCCCCTCGCCGAGGCTCTTGGCATCCAATAATGGATTGTGGTTTCAGTGTTGTGTTTTTGCTCTCTCCACAAGGGCCTGCTTGGAGAAGGCAGGTCGTGTTTCTCACATCCTTTGGCAAACGCATGATCCATACTTATGTGGATTCATCATACTTTGTGAAAGACTGAGAGTATCAAAAGGAACAGCATTATGTGGAGAAAGTCATCTAAAACTGCATTATGGGCATGACTCACCCCAGATTACAGGGGAAAAGTCTCCCAAGTTTCCACGGGGAATGGATCACACATGTCTGTCTTGATGTCCATCCCCATCTCTTTGAGAACCTCCTTTATAAAGTCTACATGATAGTCTTCACTTGCTTTTTTGAGAAATTCCAACTCTGTCAATGAAGTGGGGCTATTCAGCCCAGAGTGATACCAAGAGGACTTCAGAGGGACAGTCTACCACTGTCAGAGTGAACTGGGGCTCTGTTGATTTCCCATTGGCATTCTGAGTCTCAGATATTCATCCAGGGATCATTCATCCAGTCCACGTGGGGGTATGCCCATCAATGTGAGTTAGAGAGGCATCTTATTTTTCTTATTGTCTTGTCGGTAACTGTCTGAACACACACATATCCCTTTCAAGAGTAAATTTTTGTTCTTAAAGGCATTCAAGGCTAAAAGCATAAGAAGAGGAAATATTGTCCTAATTGTCCCAGATATTTGCATGACCTCTCTGAATATAGGAATTAGATTTCATTTCCTATCCTTTTCTCACTCTCCTTTCCAAACTGTGTTTTTTGAGCCTGCAGGAAATTAGAAATTGACCTGTTGCTGATCATGTATGATTTTATACACAGGATCTGCCTGAAACTTTGAAATTATGCTTTTAAGTTCTCAATTAAACCCCTAGAGAAGGGCAACTTCTTCGTCAGTCTCTGTTAGGGAGCAAGGAGGGCCACAGGTTCGAGGCGGTGGCAGCTTCGTTCCTTCACTCTGAAAGAGTGAATTGGCAGCAGTGCCAGGTGCCTGGTGGCTCAGTTCTGCAGCAGGAAGCCAGTGGTGGCAACAGATTTCTGCCCAGGTTCATAGCCTGACCTGCTGAAAAGTCAGTTCTGCTCCAGGCAAGAAGGCCATCCATGAACAGATTCAACAGTGGTGTTCTTCTAGAAATAGTGACTTTATATGTCACCAAACCAGGAGCCCAGCCCTCCAGAGGCCAGTGTTGGGGAGAGTTGCATAGGCTCTCCTAACCCTGCTCGTCTCTCCTCTTGGGCACGGCAGCCCCCAGCCTCCCTAGTGAGCAGTCCTCTCTGCTCCTGTCTCTGTGCTTTCATTTCTGTCTGTCTTTCTGGAGACAGTCTCTGGCCAAAGCAGCTGGGTGTCCACCTCTCCATTACCGTGTCCTTCCACGTCACCTCCCACGTGGTCTTGTCAGTTCAGTTCTGACTTCCATTTGTTTCTTCCCTCTCCACTTTCTAAGACATAACTTCTGTATTCACTGCTTGCTTCAATTCTCTTCTTCCAGTACTTAAGCCAATACTTGAGATCCTTTCCAATGTTACAAGCTCCTCTCCTTCCATCCAAGTCTTCAGAGGCACATGTCCTCTGGCTTTTAGTATGTTTTTAGCACATAATCAGTGTTATCATTCATTTATCAGAGTTTGAAGTTTCTAGTTGGCCATAGAACCAGTATGAGCTTGAATGGTCAAAAGTAACTGTACAGTTACTGAATTTCCCATTATGGCCCTAGCAAGATGTCCTACGTTGTTAGGTTGTAAGAACTGCACTGACTTTGTAATGAATCTTTGTAATGAATTGAATATATTACAATATGTTCAAGGTAAACCTCCTGAGATTAATTTACTCATTAACTTATTTTCATTTCATGCTTAAAACATAAATAATGTCAATCTTAGAGAACCACATTTTTATAGTTAAGAGTTTTTGTTGGAAATGAAATAGCTTTCATCTTCAGTAAATGGGATAGCCTTCCATGTGAATGTAAAATGTGATAATCATATGTGTATATTTTTTGACATAACACTCTCAATCATTTTTATAATATAGTTTAGGGGTAGTAAAAAAAAAAAGCAAAAAACATCCCCAAAAAGAGCCTGAAGAAGCATTCTTTAGTATCTATCTTTTGAAATCTGAATCCTGCTGCTTTTCTGCCTGCTTTCCAGCTCATGGGAGAGTCTGCTTCTTTCTGGAGATTGCTCCTTCTCTCTCTTTGCCTGGTCAACTCCTGGTGATCTCCTGGGACTCAAGACACCTGACCTTCTCAAGAAGGCTTCTCTGACTTACCCTTGCTCCTCTCCTAAGGCTTGATTTCATAACACCTTGTACTGTAGAGCAATGATTATGGCTGTGATTTAACATGAGGGCAAGGACTGTGCCCACTGCTGCTGCTCACCCCCACGTCCCCAGTGCCTAGACCAGCACTTGGCAAAAGGCACAAATAAATTTATATTGAATGATTTAGATGAATGATTAAATGATTAAGTTATTTGAATAAATGACTCCATAGATGGGAACTGTGTAAAATATGATAAAAAAATGTCATGGCTTAAACCGATTCTCATTGAAAACATGCATCTCTCATTTGCTGCACAAAATCATTATAATGAACGTGACTTGATGTTTTAAAATAAGGTATTTGATTTATACTTATGTAACTTTGGTTTGTGACCATGAAATTGGGTCTTCAATAACAGCATCCCATACAACAACACGGAAACAGTGCTGACCTTCCCCACTGGCCTTTAAAAGTCCAGATTCTGCTTATATTTCTCCCTATGTGGGTGTAAATGTCTGCCTCCCATGAGCGGGTAGCAGGAGTCCTGGGTGAGCTTCCAGGCCTCCTTGTCTAGAGCTGCTCTTCCTTGGGTCAACGGCATTTCTGTTAATGGATTCCCTGCTGACCCAACCTCATTGCCATGACCCTTCTCTCCCACCCACCTCCATGCTAAACAATGGGTGAAAGTCACTCCATTGTGTCCAATTCTTTGTGACCCCATGGACTGTAGCCCATTAGGCTCCTCTGTCCGTGGGATTCTCCAGGCCAGAATACTGGCGTGGGTTGCCATTTCCTTCTCCAGGGGATCTTCCGGACCCAGGGATTGAACCCGGGTCTCCCGCATTGCACGCAGATTCTTTACCATCTGGAAAAGCTATATACTTGCTTCCTCCACCTCCCTCAAAGGTAGTCTTTGCCTTGAAGCTGAACTGGGGAGAATGAGATACAGGAAAACCTTTTGTTGGCCTTCCCTGGTGGCTCAGTGGTAAAGAATCCGCGTACCAATGCCTAAGATACAGGTTCGAACCCTGATCGGGGAAGATCCCGCATGCTGCTGAGCAACTAAGCTCATGTGCCACAGCTACTGAGGCTGCTCTCTAGAGCCTGCGAACTGCAACTACTGAGCCACCTACTGCAGCTACTGAAGCCCGTGTGCCTACAGGCCATGCTCTGTAACAAGAGAAGGACCACAATGAGAGGCCCAAGCGCCATGACTAGAGACTAGCCCCTTCTCGCCTTTGCCACAACTAGAGAAAAGCCCAAGAAGCAACGAAGACCCAGTACAGCCCAAATAAATACACAAATGAATATTTTTAAAAAAGAAGACCTTTTGTTCATTGTTAGCATTCTTGATAAAAGGGACCAATGTTTCTAATATCAGCATCTCCTTTTTTCTCTTTTTGCCTCGAAAATGGACGTGATGGGTAGAGATGCAGCAATCATCTTGCTATTGTGGGTCAACAGCTGATGCTATTGAGCAAATGGTAAAAAGAGCCTGGGTTCTTAACATAGTGATCAGCTTTGGCCATTACTCACATAGTAAGAAATCCTAAGGAAGGCAAAGCACATCCCTGTGTGTTTAAGCCTGCGTTAGTTGGACTTGCTATAATTGCAGCCCAAAGCATTCCTCACTGATAGAGTTAAATATTTATAAAAAATTAAAAATAAAGCTATTTTTAGTCTGCTTCTTAATCTAAATCTAACTATACTCTCAATCTAAACTTAATCTTAGTCTAAATCTAAACTTAATATAAATGTAAGTGCTTTAAGAAGGGGCCCAAATTTAATGGGTAACAGTCTCTCCTGTTTGCACATTTTATTTTTCTGATGAGATCACAAACAGTCATTTACAAAGACCTCTTCAAGATATTTATAAATCTAAGGATGACTTAGCCCTTTCATCTTACTTCATGGCAAAAAAATAAGCCTCCTGCTGTGTCTCTCAGATTTTATCACATAAAAAGCTTTCAGGAATGTAACTCATTTTTCAGAAAAGGAGAAATATCTCTTTTCCCAACTTCTAGTTGGTCTAAAACCTAGACACTACCCTCACTCTAATGTCAAAGTTATTTTGGAATTAACTAATTAATAACATACTATATCAGCAAACAATGGTTAACGTTCAGGCTCCTAGGCTGTGTGATTATATGTCTTCAACACATGGGATGAGTAGAACAACAAATCCTTTGGCCCATCATCCAAATTTGAATGAAATTGTTTAGACTATGGTTATTAAATACTATATGAAAATGCAGAAATACTTCCAAATTCACTTTATGCAAAGCCTCCAAGACGCTTAGCTCTTTTCATCTCCAGGAATTAGGGGAGCCTAAAGCAAACCACAGATCAAGCCCTTCTGCCTCAGGCTCTCCTTTCTCCTTGCCTTTTTGCTCAAAGCTGAATGTTAATAGGTTGCACATGCTGTGAACTGAACCTCTGTTCCTACCCAGTCAGCAGTGCCAAGGCGCCCTGACTTTCAGCGTGTCTCCCCAGTTCCTGGCTTTGGTTTCAGGCTCTCTGCTCTGAAGCACTCTCACATGAAACCAGGAAGATCTGCAGGGCAGCACTGTGGAAAATGTGAAACATCAGGCATATGATGGATTTTTCAAATCTGGACTCTAATCGAAACTTGGCTTGTTTGCCGTCTGGCTGATAAGGATGAATGAGAGATGAAGACTTCGCTTTGCTGTCTCTACAGCAGAATCTGAGCATTGATTTTAAAAGGGACATTTCAGATGAAAGAGGTAATTAAGCTGGACAGCCTTTTGTTTTCTACCCTGCTGGGAATCACTGCTAATACTGGAGCTGCCTGGAAGTTTAGATGGAGCTGGAGATGGGGAGGTGGTAGGCACAGGGCCGCACTTCAGGCTCCAAACCTGTCAAGGCTTCAGCAAAGTACCGACTGCATTCTGTCTACGGCAGGAAGACGTGCCTGTCGGTGGTGGCTGCCTCCCTTGAGAAGGAAGAGAGTGCTTCAGCTAAAAACTGGCCTCATCTGTCTTTAGGAAGCCTACTGGTTTTAGCCACTCACAGCTGGCTTCTTGTCAAAAAGATTCTCGCTTTTGACCTTTCAAGATGTGTAGAATTGTGCAGGGTATTTTCATGAGTTTGTGGGGTGTCTGCTTTACCTCTGCCGAGGCACGATGTCATATCTGTCATGTCTGTTCAGGGTTTTGCAGTCTCTTATTGATTACTCTTTACAGACCCCATGAGGGAGCTGAGGTCTGTAAGCATGAACTGGCAAGCACATGCTTCTTTAGCTCACCTGAGTGCACTGGGGTTTTGTTTGGTTTTATTTTTGGTTTTGACATTCTTTCCTTTGTACAGTTTGGCTGTTTTTTACCAAATTATGTTTTGGTGGCTCATTTGTGCCACCAAAACACTAATTTTGAACATGACCCTTAAAAAGAGATATGATTTATATCATAACCTAGTACCTCTTCTAAATCTTTATACATGCAATGTACTCTGATAGTGCTGGCTTTATTCCATTTTATTTTTTTTAATGCTGGCCATGACTACTAAACTTATTTCATGACTCACTAAGGAGTTGCAATTTGCAGTTTTATCTATTAACTTATTTTATTTTATATTGTTATACTTTATATTATTTTATATGGTTGAATTAGAATGTTGTGTTAGTTTCAGGTGTACTGCAAAGTGAGTCAGTCATATATAGATATAGATATCGATATATCCATTCTTTTTAAAATTCTTTTCCCAAATAGGTCATTACCGACTATTGAGTAGAGGTCCCTGTGCTATACAGTAGATCCTTATTAGTTATCTATTTTATATATAGTAGCAGCTTACAGTTTAAAAAACATTCAGTTCAGTTCAGTTCAGTCGCTCAGTCGTGTCCGACTCTTTGTGACCCCATGAATCGCAGCACACCAGGCCTCCCTGTTCATCACCATCTCTTGGAGATCACTCAGACTCACATCCATCGAGTCAGTGATGCCATCCAGCCATCTCATCCTCAGTCGTCCCCTTCTCCTCCTGCCCCCAATCCCTCCCAGCATCAGAGTCTTTTCCAATGAGTCAACTCTTCGCATGAGGTGGCCAAAGTACCGGAGTTTCAGATTTAGCATCATTCCTTCCAAAGAAATCCCAGGGTTGATCTCCTTCAGAATGGACTGGTTGGATCTCCTTGCAGTCCAAGGGAGACTCTCAAGAGTCTTCTCCAACACCACA